>CM035815.1:51224392-51666892 GCA_020458035.1 Magallana ariakensis | reverse complement strand
AAAATCTTCTTCTCAGAAACTAATCAGCAAGGAAAGCTGAAACTTTTGTGGAAGCATCCTCAGCTAGTGTAGAATCAAAGTTGTGAAAATCATGACCCCCGGGGGTTGGATGGGGCCACAATAAGGATTGAATTTTTACATAGGAATATATAGAGTAAATCTTTAAAAATCTTCTTCTCAGAAACTAATCAGCCAGGAAAGCTGAAACTTATGTGGAAGCATCCTCAGCTAGTGTAGATTTAAAGTTTTGAAAAGCATGACCCTCGGGGGTGGGATGGGGCCACAATGGGGGGTTGAATTTTTACATAGGAATATATAGAGTAAATCTTTAAAAATCTTGTTCTCAGAAACTAATCAGCAAGGAAAGCTGAAACTTTTGTGGAAGCATACTTAGCTAGTGTAGAATCAAAGTTGTGAAAATCATGACCCCCGGGGGTGGGATGGGGCCACAATGGGGGGTTGAATTTTTACATAGGAATATATAGAGTAAATCTTTTAAAATCTTTTTCTCAGAAACTAATCAGCCAGAAAAGCTGAAACTTATGTGGAAGCACCCTCAGCTAGTGTAGAATCAAAGTTGTGAAAATCATGACCCCAGGGAGTAGGGTGGTGCCACAATGAGGGGGGTCAAATTTTTAGATAGGAATATATAGAGTAAATCTTAAGAAATCTTCTTCTCAGAAACTAATCAGCCAGGAAAGCTGAAACTTATGTGGAAGCATCCTCAGCTAGTGTAGATTTAAAGTTTTGAAAAGCATGACCCCCGGGTGTAGGGTGGTGCCACAATGGGGGGGGGTCAAATTTTTACATAGGAATTTATAGAGTAAATCTTTAAAAATCTTCCTTTCAGAAACTAATCAGCCAGGAAAGCTGAAACTTATGTGGAAGCACCCTCAGCTAGTGTAGAATCAAGATGTGAAAATCATGACCCCTGGGGGTAGGGTGGGGTCACAATGGGGATCGAATTTTTACATAGGAATATATAGAGTAAATCTTTAAAATCTCTAAAACTAAGTAGCTAGGAAAGGTGAAACTTATGTGGAAGTATCCTCAGGTAAGGACTAGGTAGATTTAAGTTTGTTCAAATCATGACCCCCAGGGGTAGGATGGGGTCACAACGGGGAGGGGGGAGGGAGACAAATTTTTGACATAGGAATATATGGAGAAATATCTTCTACAAAACCATTTGTCTAGAAAATCTGTAACTTTAGTAAAAGCAACCTTGGGTAGTGTAGATTCAAATTCGTTAAAATAAAAATCTTGAGGAGTAGGGTGGGGCCACATTCAGGATCCAATTTTACAAAGGAAAACATTTTTAATTCACAAAAACTGAAATGTTATAATATATATGGTTTTACTTATATGCAAACATTTTGCCAATTTGAGATTCTTTAAAATTGTTAAGACTTTTGCCCCTGGACGATTCTTGGGCCTCACAAGGGGTTCAGAGTTTGATGTAGGTTTATATCCCATGTATAAACAATTGTCTAGGATCTTGTTGAGAACTGCGATGCTCAACATGTGATATGAATATAAAATCATCCTGTCAAAAAAGGGACTTGATTATAAACATAAGAATATCTACATGTATAACTACATTGTCCAGATATTTTGTATTATGTCGATCTCCATTAAGCTGATTTTATCATGCCTATTGTTGCTCAGGTGAGCGATGTGGCCCATGGGCCTCTTGTTGATATATGTACTTATTATGGTTTATAAAGAGGGTGTGCAGTTTTGACCATAAGCTTTTGACAAAAATGTTATTCATTCATTTTGTGCTTTGATTTGTAGGAAATCCAACACTGTTTTATGGTAATGCAGACATTGTACTTTTCTCAGGCAACAAAAATTTGTTTGATAATTTTGAAAACAATGATGATAATTCCTCAGCTGTATTTACTTTCAAACTGTCAGAGGAAGAAAAAGAAATTTATGACAGGGACTTGGAATTTAATGGGCAATGGAATAGTGAAATTGAGATCGAAGATGATATTATGATGGATGAAATTGAAAAGTATGACACACCTTTCAGACATACAAACACTTTCCGTCAATTAAGCAAACAAGCTATCTCTCTCTCCCTTTGTAAACAAAACAGAATGCTTAATAATTCACAAAACTACATTGGTCAACCAACCATTTTTCCACTGTGTGCCATGACAAAGGATTTGTATGAAATTATGCTGTATGATGCAGAAAATGACTACCTTCTCAGAAGTCTTTCACCAATGTATCTGTTTGATGAGGATATGTTGAGTCTGTCAATATCAGCCGTGATAGATCTGTGGTTCATCATTAACCATAGTTTATTTTGCACCAAGCAGACAGATGAGACTACCAATGAATTGAGAGGAACATGTAATCTTTGTCCACAATTAGGAGAAGATTTACTGAAATCAGTTGTAGCTAACTCTACCTGGATGTTCAAACCAGATTATACAAACCTGTTATCCTCAGATCTACCTACAGGAGGAGCAAAGAGAGCCGATGAAAGGTAAATACATGTATCGGACACACCTCCCCTGATTTACTCTTAAATTCACTATTTTTAACCTCATAAATATGATTAATAATTTACATTAAATTCAAAATCATCCAATTTTTTCTTTATCACCATTTTATGATCTAATTTAAAATAAACAACATTGCATGTATCACTTATAACACTGAAACAATACAAGAATGCTTGACTAGTATATAAATTTTGTATTTTACGTGTATACTTGTTGTTTTACATGATCTTTCTTACTTCAGTGACCACATTTGAGATAAAAATTAGTAAATATTTTCTCTAATTGAATCATCTCTAATGCATGTTTTAGATTTTCTGCATTGAAGTGTACATCTTTCTGCATAAGGAAGCTGGATGACAAATTAACCATCAGATTTGTCATAAACTTTTGTCTTTAAACATGATTATACCATTTAGTAAAGAAAAAAAATCCAATACTTAAGCTTTAAAATTTGAACACTTTCCTGTATTTTTATACAGAGCTCTTTGTTTAAAGGAGGTAAATATAGGCTAAAAATGGTCACAGCCATCAAGCCCTCTTAAATTCAAAGTTAAATCTTACTTGCAATTCGGTTTAACGCTATCGATATAGTTCAATCAGGTATGATGTTCTGATGCAACATCAAATACTGATAAATAGAAGGTATAAAATATTAATAAAAATATCTACTAATAATATTATGCTTTTATTTGAATCACAGATCACATATTTGGAAAAAGATCAGGAATCATAAAGATCTCAAGACAGATGAAGAAAAGGATATTTGAATTAAAACCAATAATACTGAATCAAGAAGATAACATAAGGTGCTCTTTATCTATGTGTCTGTGTGTGTCTATCTACCTATTTGCACTTCACATTATAAACGATTATAAACAGGAGAATTTTTCAAAATCAATGTACAGTGTACTGCAGTATATATACTTGTACAATCAAAGAATTGTTTTGGAAAAAGTAACCTCATTTAATTGACTGGTAAAATTTATACAATCTTGAAAGTTACATAGTTACAATATCGAGCATATTTTTGTATTTCAGTGATTTTCTTTGTTCATTTACTATGATTGATCGTTTTGTATTTATTATAAAATTGCACGATGTAAATGATATATAAAATCACGTGAATAATTAGACATTAAAGTATATTTCATCATCTTCATTGGTGTGTGCGTGACATGGATTTTGGTCTTCTGGAAGTTCTTGCCCCGTTTCCGCTCCATCCAAAGATGTGCAGGATCTTGTTATGACGGTTGCTTCTATTGTGTTGGGCTCAGACTCTTGTTGTTCAAACCCTGCATTAATTTCCATGTAAACGGTTTCTAATATATAATCGTCTCTTGCATTCACTAAATTCCCACACTTTCTTCGAACAAACTTTGAGATCCACGTTAATCCATTCACAATGAGTAAAATTGCAAGGACGCATCCCACGAGTAAAATTATTACTAATGCTAAATTCCCATCATCGGTTTTATTATCTTTGCGTTGGTTATTTTTATTGTCTACCGTTAGTGATGTCTTTGATGACGGGACCACAGAAAGAAATCGCGTCAAATCTGTTGAACCTGAATTAGAAAAGAAAACGTAAAATTATAGCTGACATGAATTTATAATTACGAATTATTTCCCTTTTAAATCCAACTACTGCCATATTAGTTGTCGATTTCTATTGTTACGCTCATCGATTCACAACCCCTTTTATTATACTTTCATGTTAAATACTGCAATCTGATTGGTTTAGACGCAGTTGACAATCCGTTCTCTCTCCCTCGCACGCTTAGCAACGGGCCGATAGAACGAATTGTTACATGCGCGTTAATTATGCGCGTACGGTTCGCCGTAGAATTCACATCTTTTCTATATAAAAGCAGTAAAATTTGCTATAAAAATTAAGACATTCAGTATAATAAAATAAATAGTGCCTGTTTGGGAGGGTACCAGTTGAAATTGACACCCCTCGAAAACCATTGTCAACCTCCGCTTCGCGTCGGTTGACAATGGTTTTCTCGGGGTGTCAATTTCAACTGGTACCCTCCCAAACAGGCACTATTTATATAATATAAGGCCGGAAACACTGTTTCATGCTTTACCACATTCAGGTTATTTCATTCACCTGAACACGTTACATTGTACGGAAAGGTTTGTAGAAACGCGTTTTAAAAAAATTGACAGCCACTTGACTGGTAAAGAATGTCCATTGAAATCAAGACATTACGAAACAGATTGTAATCTAGTCATACATATTTCAAAAATCCTCGATCATTGAAGAACGTTCTTCTTTGTCGTACTGTTATACCATCGCACATGCACAGACCACACACTGTAGCAGATAGTGCAGTGACAACATGAATTTCAAAGGACAGAGTGTCTGTGTAGAAACTGATAAAAACGATGTTACTTTTTTTCTTGGATTTACTATCACATCTATAGCTACTGTGTCAGATGTAGTGCGGCCGGGTCTACACTAAGATGTACACGTTATGCACTCTGAAAGGTCCTGTAAAACGGTATGACCATTAATGCATAAAAGAAGATTCTCAGCAAGCACGGTTTGAAGCAAGGTTGTTTGTCAGCGTAGAAATGTTGTTGAAATACAAGATTTTGTCAAATTCTAACGTTGATGTATGGTTTTGACGTTGAATGAATTTTGATTTTTGTATGTTAGTTTGCGTTTAAAATTGTAAACTTAACCTTGCAACTGGGCAAGCAAATAACTATGGAACAACATATTGTTAAGTGTTACTCTTTTAATTAATAAAAACTTACAAAAAATATGAATTGCCTTGTTTTATATTTTCCCTTCTACTTTCTCCTTTCCCACGGTCGTTCTGGCATACATAAGTACTATTTTAGCAAACTAACTTGTTTTATGATATAATTTGATATAATTGACGCATCATAATAACTTGAACATGACGCAGGTCTGAAGTGAAATGTATATTGATTGTGTTGGCAGAGAATACAATCGGACAAATAATGTTGATTTCTCTTCCCCAATGTCTGTATGGTCGACAATGAAATGGACAAGCTTGCGTTAAAATCCTGTTTGACACAAGCTACATGTCCATGGTCTAGTTACACTTGTTTTATTTGCTTATGTTGTTAGCATTCTTTCCGTTGCTCCATAGATAACACATTCTAAAAGAATAATTGATTGGATATAAATACATATACATGTACCAGATCTTAATGTGACATCCATTTTTCCTCAATGATCAACACCATGCATCTGCATCATTACTTGCTGTCATACCAACATAGCTTGCTTATAGAAATCCATGTGTTATTTACTAACATTACTACAGTGTTTTTCTTAAATTAAAGACAACTGACTTACATAATGCGGTAAATTAGTCCGTGAATGGCTGTAAGATGTCTTTGATCTGCCATCTCAGTTATACAATGAGACTTGTAAAATCCCGCGATGTCATTACGGATGCCCAGTTTGGAAACATTTTAAGTATGAACTACTTTGTATGACAGTAAAGTGTTTAGGTAGCATGAGATAGTTTTTTTGATGCATGACATTGTGGGGTGGGGGTTCCCCCATTTACCGCTGTGTTGCAGGAAATTCATAATTTGCACCTGGCCCAAAATGACTTGTAACTACATGTTAGACTTAAGGAAGGACATTAAGGTTAGAGATTCACCCAAAATAACACCCATATCTTTTTCTGGTAAGATTAAACGTCTATTTGCCCCCCCCCCCCTGTGTACTGTCAAAATTTTACTCATTTTCCCCTATTTAGACCCCACCCTACCGCGCTCCCTGTAGAGAGATGACCCCCGGGACAGGGTGCCATCTGTAGTCTAACATGTCCCCTCCCTACCAGTCTGTACCGCCCCACCTCCCATCCATGTAATTTTTACACTATTTCACTTAACCGTCTGCCCTACTTTCTTCTTGCATGAAAAGTGAGCACACCTGTCAACAGCCGCCGTTTCGCATCTGACTCCCAAGCACCCCCTTATAACACTATGGGACCTACATGCTTTACATCAAAATACAGGAATGACTCCCAACTAACATGAAATTATCACCTATAATCATTTCACTAATTTTCATAGTAAATACAGGCCTTCAAATACAGTTACACTCATTTTTACTAAAATATTGATGCGAAACTGTCCCTTGCTACCTTAAATACTTCTTACTTTCGATAAGGGCATATTTTAAAGAATTTGCTGATGTACATGTATGTGTTGGAACCGTTCTACAGAGAGTAGAATTATATCATCTTTATACACCATATTCAAACACAGGTGTCCAAGGATCTTACCATATTTGTACTTTACATTTCCGTCATTCTTTATCGGGTTTTATTTAGTCAGAGTATATACTAGTATGTCATTTGTAAATTCAACATGGCAAGGTTATATCAATGTAATTTTCGGGGTATAAAAACTGACCTTTGCTACTGCTAGATCTTAAGTCGGTATTATATTGCATGTGATAAACAGATTCTGTTTAAATTAAGTATGCTTAACATTGCAACAGCGTAACATTTATTAATTCTGGTAAGGTATTCATATTTGTTTATTTTTTTTGTTAGACTCTAGTAATAAGTAAACTTCCAATATCAAGTTAGACTGATATAGTGGTGTATGTGCGCATACCTCATTCATTTAATACACCGTACGTGTATTTGAAAAAAATACCTTCATTTATTTTTGACGTATATTTATAACCATTCCCGCTTGATGTATACTTTGACCATAAACTTGTAGATGTTTCAGTCTGTGAATGATTTCCTTGGCATCCAGTTACACGGTCACAATCTGTGACGTTACAATCACACATACTCTGGCATGATTGACCATAGTGCGGGTACACACATCGGCTAGAACAGTTTATTCCAAAATACCCTGGCAGACATTCTGAATAATAATAAATTGTTACATAGTTGTGTTGTATGATATTGTTTTGTAGTTTAGAATGCCAGATTATAAATGTTATGGGTAACATTCTTTACATTGTATTTTTTCTCTTTAAAAATAATAATTTTTTGCTAAACATATGCAGTATTTACATTTGTGAATAATGCATTATATATTTTACTTATAAGTAATTCCTTATGCATTTAGAATCATTTACCTTTACATTCTCCATTATCAAAAAAATAGTTTGAGCAACAGGGTATTCTACAATTTATAAAAAAACCATGTATTTGTTAAGGATTACGTTTACTCAGAATGAAAGAAAATTCCACTGATGATAATGAAAAACCATCTATTTTGTGTTATAGACCTTCCAATCTAGTGTTAATTTTTACTTTAAAAAAAAGTAGGTCAATGACCTACTGTTTAAGTTAATGGCCACTGAATATTTTACACTGTGATTGAAATTTTTCTTATCTGTAAAAATAATACAAATTGCTAAACTCTTTTAATAATGAAATAAAGTTTGTGAATGGCAGTGGCACTAAATAGATACAACGCATTAAATTTTCATTCACAATTTTTATAAATATTCCCGTCCGAATTTCCTCTATCAGTTTTAAAATCCCTACCCATTTTTAAATCAATTTAACCAAAAATTGAATGATGATAATACTAAAACATTTAGAACATTAAACTACTTATATTTGCCTTATTCTGCTGGCATAAAATTTATATGGGGTCAATGATCAAAATTTTGAGATATGGTATCTTTATCGTTTTTCAGCATTTTTCAATATTTTTGTAGTGTGTGCCATACACTTATCTTAATGACAAAGTGAGATAAAACCAACAGAAAATATGAAAAATTATGTCGACTAACAAATCAAATCTTAACCTTTCATATTATAGTACTGCCAAAAATATTGCAGTGAAAATTAAAATTTGAAATATTAGTCCGAATTTCCTCTGTACTGCTAATCAAATTTTGTTTGAGCCTTATTCCATAATATAGTAAAAATATGGAATGTTATGCCAATAAATATTCATTTCGATAATAATTTATATGTTTAGAACAAATTTTACTCATGACATTCAACTTAATAACAATCCAAATTTGAGAACTCAAACTCTGAGTAAACAGCATCCTTAAGATAGAAAAATTACAGATACCTCATAGAAATTTGCCAGTTAACAAATTGTTTTTAAATGAATATAACATTTGAAAACAAATCAATTATTTACAAGGTTTTGCACGATTTTATTTTAATTTCACTCTGTCATTGTAAAACTTCACAAAAGCTCAACAGGAAACAATCATCACAAGTTTTGTTCCTAGTATTGATTTGTTATATTTGTTTTACTTCTTAAATTAAATACTTATAAAAGAACTAAAAAATCGGTTTGATGGGTGTTTAATGGTTTTAAAACCTTGCTTGTATTTATGATGCCCAGTTAATTGCAATGAAACAGTAGCTACTTTATATCTATTGTTTTTGCAGATCAGATGTGTTATCAATATTACATTTAAAAGCATTAGTCCAAATTTTGGGAAAATTCACCTTTTTTTTTTATTTTCAAAAACAATTGTTTGTGTTCATATTAATCCAATAAAGGTTTACAAGTACTTACTGTTTGTTTTCAACTTTTCCAATGATGCAATCATCTTTTTGACATGTCCCCAGTATATTTAAAACCCACAGAATATAACGCAGTGCAAGGTCATTCATTTTTTAGACATAACAACAAATTTTTTAATCTGGAATTCCTTATCTGAATATGTCTGCATTTCCAAATCATAAAGTCGTCATTATAAAATACAATCAGGAAAAAAAAACTAGAATTGGTCTACTTACAACAATTAATTGGAAAATTATGAGTTCATTTTTTCAGGGATTTCCGATATGTGTAGTTTGTCTCGAATATACTCAATATATATTAATTAGAAACGTTTATTTCCGTAAATTACAAGACATGTTTGTTCATGTTCTGTTTGTAAATATAGTTTTTCATGTATAGTCATGAATTTCATTTATAAAATAAATTTCTGGCAGTATTTCATCACTTGAAAAAATTATTTTTTTATTAAAAAAAATAGGTAAACGTAACATAAGGATCAAATATTTTAAATGACGACGCAATATTAATACCCCCCCCTACTTCCCCTATTAGAATTTAAAGATTGACAAAATTAATGTTTCTGTTTGCCTGTCAAGATATTGGGGTAAATATGCGCACCTTTCAAAATTGATTTTAAGTGCCTAATCCTGTAATTGTTGGATTAATTCAAGTTTAGAAAATTTTTTCATTGAAAAATGTAATAGTCTGTTGGATTTTCAGTTTGATATATAGTATTGAGCGTAACAAGGTTATGATATTAATTAATTATCATATATGTTTTCAATCTTGGGCGCGTCTTTTTACCACAATGAACCACAATGAACTGCAATGAACCACAATGAACCACAAAGAACCACAATGAACCTTAATAAACTTACTTAGGGTGAGAATTAATATTTAAAAGGTAAAAAATTCATTTTAAAGTTTAATTATACTTAATATGTCAAAGAATGTTTAAATGCTGTTAAAAATTGTCTTCTTTATTTGGCATATGCACAAACCTTATATATCATTATTTTATTTATCCCATTCAACTGATTAAAACAACTTTTATACACATGTAGATAGATGTTTAAAAGAAAATCAGTAATGAAAAAAATTAATATACACCAGGTAAATTTTGATATTTAATATAATCAGGACCTTATTGTTATTTCAAGCTTATATGATTAGCTTGGTTCTCGTTATGTTTTATCTGTTTAATTCTAAAGTAATCAGTCGCCTCTCGTAAACTCAAGATTATTTGATCACCTGTGAAAAAAAATTAATATAAACAAGGTAAATTTTTTACAGCACATATAAAATGTCGACAATATGGCTGCATTTTGTATCCCCCCTCCCCCATTTCGAATAACGTGTGAACGCAATTACCGCTTCTGTATAAATATGCGTTTAAATTTTTTTTTTTAATTGTTTTTTTTTTTAATACAATGCAATGGTAGTACAACGCTTGGGCTATTAAATTCGCATATTTTTTTGTGTTGATTGATTATAATTACTGGTTTATGCACATTTCTCTCCGTGTTTCTACAGATAGCGTGCGCAGGCAATGCATAGGGTGGCTATATCATGGATTCAAATAATGATTTACTAGTCTTCAGAATCAGTTAATAATATCATTTTTTTTCCAGTGCCTTTTTAGCCACTTTTAAAAAGTTACCGCTACGAAATACCCAGAAGAGGATCGCAATACACTAAAGTGGGAGTGTCGTAAGGTTTACCTATGTTAAAGTATTTTATGACATAGAATTGATTCCTGACATATATAATCTTTTCATCATAAAAATATTATCACAAGATATTAATAGGTCTGATTTATGTTGGATGTTGTATGTCCAAGTAAAATTACCGCAAATAGAATCATTTTTCACATAGTTATCCTATAAAATTTTGCGCTGTAAAACTACTATAGGAACTATAAAAAAAGATAACTACATTTTGTACAGTTGTGATAATAGTTATATAGAATATAGTTACTTTAGTAGTGTTAGTTGTAGTGCTAGATTTTGTTTTCTTTGTTTTTACCTATGTCATCTTTTTTCTTATGTCCTGAAGAAGGGACTGGTTGTCCCGAAAATTTGACAATTTCAATTGTTCGTGTCGTTAGCCCTTTTCAGCGCTTTAGCTTTATATATATATATATATATATATATATATATATATATATATATATATATATATATATATATATATATATATATATATATATAAAACTTAAATGAATAAAAACACAAAGTCAGAGTAAAACATAAGCGCTTTCATTTTCATCTTTATATCTATATACACACACAGCGTGTCTTTTTCGCAAAAGAAAAATTGAAAGTAAAACGAACGATCCCTAGACGTTTTACATTTAGAAATAGATGCAAACAGCCAAACACTGAACGGAAAAAAAAACTTCATCATTTTTTTTTCTAAACTGAATTTGCTTTTTTGTACACTGACTGCCTTCAAAATTTTACAAATGTAAACATATTTTTTTCCGGGTGGGGTGGGGGTACCGGATTTACGATGCAATGCATCTGCATATTATACGAGAAACTCACAAAACTATATGACTGCCGTCACGAGAAAAGGGCCCTTAAGGTCAAAATTTCACAAACTCACTTTTTTTTATTTATAAGCAGAATCATCATAAAAGCACGTTTGGAAGCAAAAGAACATTCTAAATAATACAGCTAATATTCTTTTATTATTGTAGCGACTTTTAGTTAAAAACTATACGAGCATAGTCAATGAAAATGAACTGCAATTACGTGAAAACCATCAATGGAAATTCTTTTAATCATTATACCAACATATTATGACCGTATTTACTTAATAAAAGTTCATTGTGGTTTCATTGTGGTTCATTGTGGTTTCATTGTGGTTCATTGTGGTTCATTGCGGTTCATTGTGGTTCATTGTGGTAAAAAGACGCGCCGTCAATCTTGGTTATTTTGACCAAACCACGCACAATTTTATTTTCAAATATCGGCCATATTAATGCATTATTTAAAAAAAGGATATATTTTTAAAACGTGCGTTGACTTTATCATAAATTAAACTTGATGTATGTTATTTTTTTTAAACATATAAGTGATTGACTTAAATATAATGCCAATAGGAAACATCAATGATCTATTTAAAAATGTTTCATTATCTAATTTTAATTTTTCTCCCTTTTCTCTTTCTGGCTCAATTTTTTCGTTCAATTTCATCACTTCTACTTTTCTCCATTTACTTCATCAATTTCCTCAACAACTCCTTTCATATTTCCTTACATCATTTCCTTAATATTCATTAACAGGGACGTAATCAGATATCACAGAGAAGTTTGTCTGACAGAATTGGACATAGCGAGATGTTACGGACATCGCAAAGAAAATTATATGAAAAATGTCTGGATAATATTCTTTAACTTGTGATTAATCTTCACAACACTTATTCTGATATTTAAAAGTAGACTTAAAAGTTAGATAAAATATATACATGATAAACATGTACACAAAAAGTAACACCTTTCAGTTAAATTCATGCAATCTTGAATTTTGCGTATCTTACATTGCGTTTCAATTGTTGCACTGTGTAGAAACGGACTAGGGTAACGCACTTTACCCTAGTCCAAGATGGCGATAGGGAAGCACGCTTCGATTATTTTACACTAAATTTACGCATTTGTTGTGGTAGTATGACGAAATAAATAAACTAATTTACACGATTTGAAGTGTATAATCGTAACAATTGTAAAACTTTTGCAGAATCTTTCCTTATTATAGAGAAAAAGAAAGGAAAATTTTCGACTATGATTAGGTTAAAGCAAATTCATGACTAGGGTAAAGATTTTTAAGACTTAAAACGTGATTAGAGTAACGCTAGTCTATTACTTAACGATTGAGAACTTGTAATTTGAAAGTTAAAAATTTAAATTTTAAGCGTTTTATTCAGCAAAATGTCTGCACGAAGAAGTATTTGTTACCATTACATCGAAGTCGTAAATTGCGGGTCACATCAGGCGCGTAGAGCCTTACGAGGAAAGCGTGCAAGAACCGTGTAAAATGTTTCATCAGGTTAATGAGAATTCATTATATTCTCCCTCACTTCGTTCGTCCGAGTATAAAATAATTATACTCGATCTGTTATAGTATGAATATGCTGAACCAAATGAAAAATAAACTCATGAATATGGATTGCTGCTCGTTAGAACTTTATATTTCATTACAAAACACACAGCAACACCATAATATTGAACACACATCATATATATAATTAACACACATCATATATATAATTAAAATAACAATTTACTGGTAGCCATCACAACTTCTCTACGTCCTAACGAGCGGTAGCCCGCGCAATTACTATTTATATGACCATGTCACATGACCTCAAAACACACAGATCCACCCCTTATACCACACAACACACAGAAATCTACCCAAAACGAACATAAATTTAATTAGGAACAATTAACTTATAGAAAACAATAAACATTGTCCTAATCTTTTAATCAAATTTGTATTCTTTTTCAACAAACAAAAGAATAAGACAGTTTTGAAACGGAGGCTGTCGATTAAGAATGGGTATATAACGTTTCCGTATCGGTGTTATATTCAAATACGCAATCCGTCAACATGTTTTATACGGCTATATAACAAATTATGACTTTCATAGGCAATCCAAATCAACTATAAGGGACACTATGATGTTGTAAAACGCATGCATGTTTTAACACCATGATTGTGTACAGTTATCACATATCTCGGACATCGGCTAACTGACTGAACTTGTTTAACTTTTGGGTATTAGATTCCATTGAGTAATCACGCGTCTCTGTTATGTCAACGGCCAATAGATATTAGTCTATTTTAAAGCTGTATAGTACAATTTTGAATGATAGGAAATTCAGCAAAAACAAAAAAAGAGAGTGAAAAATATCCTGTTCATTTTCTATGAAACTACAGAAGAAAAAAATGATTTACTCTTATCAACCCTCTTTCCTGAAAATAACAAAATGTTTAATCATAATGATTTCAATTAATCTGTCCAAGCAATTAAGCTAGGAAATATACGCCGTTATACAAATGTTGGGTCTAAAATCTAAATCATTTCTTTTGTTCTTTTGAATTAAAAAAAAAAAAAGAAATCATAAAACAGTGATACACTGCGGAAACTTCGTTTTTATTTCGTTAGGCGTATCTTCTAGTAATTTTGATTTTTTTTTTTGGTTTTATGTACGGTAAATATTCTTCTACGCGGTTAGTATGATCAAAGAAAAAATTAATAATCATTTGATTGCATAGCATCCCCCGTCGTGTTGTAAATTTTGCATTTTATTCTCGGTGGATGTAAATACAAAATTAACAGTGTATTTACACCACCCAGTAAATTCAAAATTTGCAACTTGACACCCCTATAAATTCTGTGAATTATTAAATTTCAAAAGCGGTTTGCAAACCGTTTAGCGTCGGGCAAAGCGTGCAGCGTTTCGTGAAAACTGTTATAAGCGCTTCGTTTGAATTGCCGTTTACCGAGCGTGTGGTGAAGTAGTACATTTTAGGGTCTGTAGTTATAAAAACATATATATGAAATCATGTTTTATATTCCCAATACTAAAACACGATGTGACATGTTTCTTGCATGCAAAGAAATTTAACAAACGTACGAATTACACTTCATATGTTTAATAAAATAAATGTAAATGAAAAATAAAGTTGTAATATCACTATGTATGTTTAATTTTTCGAATGCACATTGATGAAACTAGATATAAAAAATAAACTCATTAAATCGGGTCATGCAACCGCTCGAATATCCAAAATTCATAATATACACATCAACAAAATCTACGAAATCAATTATTAAGACGACCTATATTACGTTTGAATACGTTACGCACGCATTGCAAACTTTACCCTATATAAAGGTAGGGTTTTTTATTCACGTTATCCCAAATGCGCCGTGGGAGAAAGAATAACGCAATACAACGGCAAATGACTTTATTCATTGATTGTTTATATCTTACTGATTATTATGTTAAATAAAAATATTTCGACATTTTGAAAATTTATTCCAATCTCCGTATTCTACCGAGATCATAACGGAAAATCCTGAGGCCTCAGTCTCAATTGTACATCCGATACCTTAAAAATTATCTTCAATCGGTGCGACGTCTTACGACAGTAGCAGCGTAAAAAAGTCTATTTCAATTTTATAAATTGTTTAAAGCAGTTACAAAGTCAACCTACGTAAATATTTAAATGTTAAACCAGGGACGTAAATTCTTATATTTTTTTGTTCAAAAGTCCATAAATAGTGATCGACATCGAATCATTAGTTTCTTTTTTTGTTTCAAGCAATTACGCATTATATTGAGATGTTTTATAAATACTAAAGCAATGTTTTTATTTTTTAGAAATTCATCTTGATATACTATATTTATAAACATAGAACAGGAATTGTTAATGTTGATATCAACCCAATAAAAGGATACATCTACTGCTTGTTTTCAACTCTTCCGATGATACATTCCTGTGCTTTGTCAGTAATATATTCAAAACCCACAAACTAGAATGCAATGCTAAATATTCCATTTGTTTAAAAAAAAACCACATCTTTGTACAATTTAGAGATTCTCTAATTAGGTCATCAGTATTTGCAAACAAATACAATCGTCATTAATAATTTCAATAAGCAAATAACAATTTTATATAATTGGTCCACTTACACTAATTGGTTGGAACATTAGAATTCTGGTTTTAAGGACTTTTGCACATGTTGGAACTTGTCACGGATATGTACACATGTTCGTAATTTAAAAAGCTATGATGATATTCTGAAAATTTCAAGTCTGGCTAGTGCATATTTTATAGAGATAACTTTTATTTCATACAAAATTGATTAACAAATACATTTTCCGGCAGTTTTTAATCAATGTAAAATAAACTTAATATTATAACACCATAGATTTAGACCGGTTTGATTTTTGGTGAATCTGGTTAATATGCCTTAAAAAGATACTTGACGGTAACGGAAATACATACGTACCGTCTTCAAACAGATCAGAGGAACCTTATTGTATTTTGGGTTTCCATATTTGATATATCATAATTCAATATATATCCTGTAGATTGATATAAACATTTTACATGATGATTTCCTATTTTTTTGTGGTTACTAGTCGTAAAGCACAAAATATTATCTGAACAATAAATTCCAATATGCTTAATGTATTCATCTCAGAGCACTGACAAATACACTTAAGCAACTTGTTAATCAAATTTGAATTAAAACTGCCCCGTGTATGTTATTTGTGAATCTTTTAAGTTTATTTCTATGACAGATGTTCTCATTATATTAGACTCAGGCTCCCGCTGATCAGATCCATGTAAAAGGTAAAAGTAGGAGTATATAGTCTTGCTCGCAAAGTAAATGACCTCGCACGACTTCTATATATTACCCCCTGGCGAGACCCGTACAATCTATAGCATTATTATGTTATTATTATTATACAAAATTTATAAAAGCGCCATATATAATTTATATTAATTATTCTACAGCGCTGTACATATTAAAATTATTTGCATAAGAGCTAAAAACATAAATAATATACCTAAATACACTAAATTAAAAACTACATACATATATAAGACTAATTTTTATTAACATGTAAAAATCAATGCTGTGCTGTCTCTGTACTCAATAACATCCTCAACTCCCTGAGGAGCATACAAGCAGGGCTGCCAAATTATGGCGCCAACGCTTGTCATTCACATAGCAAGTTCGTCACATGTGCCAGGTACCCATATTAACCCCTGGGTGGAGAGACTGCACTAGTAGAGTAAAGTAACTTACCCAAGGTTACAATGTTACTGCGAAAGCGACAGACCAGACTCGAACCCGGGGCTACCGTGTCCAAATTGGTCTACGCTATCAAATTCGCCAACACCTCTACTTAAAACGGATTTTATTATATAAGTGTCTCGTGTATTAACTTAATTCTTCCACTTTCTTCAAATAAACTTTGAGATCCAAGTTATTCCATTCACAGCGAATAAAATTGCAAGGACACATCACACAAGTGAAAGTGAAATTGCTAATGTTAAATTTCCATAAGCGATCTTATTGTTTTGGTTTTTCTATTGTCTACCGTTAATGATATCTTTGATGACGTGACCACGGAGATGAATTGCGTCAAATCTATTGAAATACAATTAATGTGAAAAGATTTTATATTAATAAATGAAAGGGTACTATTTAATCGAACAGCCCTTTCAGCAGTGTACCGGTAGTGCAGTCATTCATTGTACATGTACATGATTATGTATCAAATGGTCATGTAAGTTATATATAGCTATTTCTTTGTTCAGGCGATATGACAAATGCACAGAAGATCTAGAGAGATCTTAAACACGAATTGCGTGTTCAAATGTTTCCAACAACCACGGTTTCAATGTTACTAACGATGATTGTCAACCTTTAAATGACATTGAAAATGTAAGATTTTTTTAATTCTCAAATTGATATTGATTCGTCGTCTGATTTTGACGTTGGATGTAACATACGTTGAAATATTGTTATTTTTCTTTTAAAATTGTACGTTCACCTTGCAACAGAGAAAGCAAATAATAATGCAACATCATTTTAGAGTAGTACTCTTTTAATTAATAAAAACTAAAAATAAAAAAGGATTGCCTAGTTATTTGTGAATTATTTGTTCTTGTATATTCGTCCATTCCCACGGTCGATCTGTCGTACATAAAAGCTTTTTTTTTTAAAATTAGTATGATATAACTTCTATAATTCCGCATTATAACAAATTGATAATGGCGCTGGTCTCAAGTGAAATATACACTGGTTATGAAGGCACAGCATACAGTCGGACAAATGTTTTTGATTTCTCCAATGACTGAAATAGACAAGCTTACATTGAATTCCTATATGAGTCAATGGTCTCGTTAAACTTGCTCTAGTTCCAAATATTGTCTTCCTTCTTTCTGTTACTCATTAAATAACATACTCTTAAAAAGAATACGCACGCACGCACGCACGCACGCACGCACGCACGCACGCACGCACGCACGCACGCACGCACGCACGCACGCACGCACGCACGCACGCACGCACGCACGCACGCACGCACGCACGCACGCACGCACGCACGCACGCACGCACACACACACACACACACACACACACACACACACACACATATATATATATATATATATCGTTGTACACAATAACAGTATAACATAAATTTTCCCTAAATATCAGCATCTTTTATTTGCTTTTACATTATTACTTGCAACTTCCAATAACATCTCATTCATGGAAATACTTTTAGCTTTAAATACTTTGCATGAAAGTATAATATTTCACATTTCATACTTTTGATAAGGACATATTTAAAATAATATATTTTAGAAAGAAATTGTATTTGGCTCATGTATATGTTGTTCTGCAGAGGGTAAAATAAATTTCATCTTATAATACCATATTCAAACAAAGATGTAAAAATAACCATATTACAAGTTCTTACTTCATATTTTGTCGTTGTTTCTCATCTTTAAAATACTCTTTCTTTGGTCAGAGTATATATTTAATAAAAATGCGAGATATTTAGTCATTATATTCTAGCAATTGCTGTACCGATGGTATTATCTTCGATTAATTTAGGTATACTTAACAATATTGTAGACTAAATTAACAGCGTGACATTTTACAGTTCTTTTTAAACGATATCAACAATTTTATATCGTTAGTGTCCCGTATTAAATAAACTTTCAGAATCAGTGGTTAATCGTGTATGCTGAAAGAGTCCATTTTTATGCACCATTTTTAAAGCCATGCCCTCAATTATTTTTGATGCATGTATATAACCGTTCCTAGATGTATCCTTTGTCGACAATATTGTAGACGTCGTAGTCCGTGAAGGAATTCTTTTGCAACCATCTACATGGTTACAATTTGTGACATATCAATTACACATTTCGTCAGTGTTGAGTGAGGTTATACACATCGTTTTTTCCAACGTTACAAATGCCAATTATATATTTATAACCAACAAAATACAATGCAGTGTAAGGCAATCCGTTAGTTTAAACACATGTACAAACATATATTAGTTATTTAGTGATCCCTTACTTGGAAATGTCCGCATTTGCAAATCATAACACGAAATCGATTAAGAAAATCATCTTTGCCAGTATTTTATCGATTAAAAAAGCTAATAAGTTTACCCGAATCCTTAAATTTTTTTTTTTAGAAAAGCATCATCAATTCCTTATGACATGACAGCAAGCGTTCGGTGTCCTTTAAGTCGGTCTCTCTGCCTTTAGATAGGGATATGTGGTAGAAATGGTGTTTAAATTATGTTAGTAATAAAAATAGTATAATACATTCTAAAATTCTATGGACTATCCGCATGGTTTATGAAGTAGTCTTGTCAGCAAATAGAGATCGGGATGAAATAGAGGCAATGTATGACCATATATCGCTGGCCCTTTTCATGTATAATTATATTTGTATTAATCTAAATCAAAATAGAAACAAGAAACACCAATGAAATGTTTAAATGAATCTTTAATTGTTTAATAGGAAACTGTTGAGTTGTTTCCAATCTTGGAGACTCAATTTCTTCTCTCAGTGTTTCCTTTGTCAATTTCATCCCTTCCATTTTTATCTTCATTTTCTTTATCTAATTCCTCAATATCTTGTAATGTAATTCCTCATATCATTTCTTTAACATCCATTTACAGGGGACTTAATCAGAGTTATCACAGAAAAAAAATCTGAGAAAACTGGACATAGAGAGATAATTAGGACATCGCAATGATAAACTTTTTCCTAAAATGTGCGAAAATCATTCTTAATTAAATAGTTTTCACAAGACTTAAGATTTTAAAAAAAATCTTATTGTAAGTTTAAAAGCTGAATGAAATATATTTTTATAGCAGGCAGAAGGGTTGCAGGCACAGTAAAATAAAAATAAACATGCGTAAGTATGTAAATTAATCTTTTTTAATGGTCGTATGAACTAACAAAGTATGAATCTTATATAACTAATTTAATATCTTTACGTTTACAACTTAGCAGGAGATTTATTGTGCATCCCTGACCGGAAGTTGCGGTCTGATTTCTATTTCATTCAGAGATGTGCAAGACCTTACTGTGACGGTTGTACACATTGTGCGGGACAATGACTATTGTTCATATATTTCATCAATTTCCAGATATACGGTTGTTGGATCATTATCTTCCCTAGTTAATTTAACTGTACCTGTTTTTCTAATTGGCTTTGAAATCCATTTTAATCCACTCACGACTATTAAGAATATAAGGACGCAGCCCACAGTTATTACCGGTATTCTTAATTTATCGATTTTCATATTACCTTGGTTATCATATAATTCCGTTTGAGCTGTTGAGTATTCAGATTGTTCTTGCGTTGATGATACCACTGACTTGATCACTAAATTGAAATTCCACATTGTACTTTTTACACTATTATTTTCAACACTACCTGAATATTACAGTTTCATTTCGTGTATATATATATATATATATATATATATATATATATATATATATATATATATATATATATATATATATATATATATATATATTAACAAATGCTCTTTGAGCACAGACCAACCTGTCTCTGTGTCAATCTCTGTATCATTTCCCTGACATCCATTGACGTAGTCACAACCAGAGACATTGCACCGACACGTACTCAGACACGATTGACCATAGTTAGGGTATTCGCATAGTGAAGAACAGTTCGTTCCAAAATATCCTGGCGGGCATTCTGTATTGATAAAATGTTTTGAACTTATTTTTTATTACACTAATGTACAATTAGGATCTGGTTTAAGTTCTTTAACCTAGATTGTCCTTTCTAGATTACAGGGGGAGCGCGAGGGCGATAAAACGTTATCAAATTTATTTTTGCCAATGACAGCAGATAGACTTCACACACACAATAATTCAAATTTGATCTCACTTCAGTCTTGTACATTGACAGATTAAGGCATTATATTTGCTTTAAGTATGCTTAACATTGCAACAGCATAACATTAAATAGTTCTATTAAGATTTCATATTTTGGTATCTATATTTTGTATTTTTGTTTAGATTATAGTACATGTATTAAATAAACTTCAGGTATGAGTTTAGGGTGACATGTTGACTAAATGTACGCTAACAGACTTCATTTATTTGTTGCACCATACATGTATTTTAAAAGACATACCTTTCTTTATTTTTGACGTATGTTTATAACCGTTCCCGCTTGATGTATACTTTGACCACGAACTTGTAGATGTTTCAATTTGTGAATGATTTTCTTGGCATCCAAGTACATGGTTACAATATGTAACGGTACAATCACAGGTATTCCGACATGCTTCGCCATAGTAAGGGTATAAACATTGTGAAAAACAATTCATTCCAAAATATCCTGGCAGACATTCTAAATAATAATTAATTGTTGCATAGTTATATTGTATAATATTGTTTTGTAGTTTAGAATGCCAAATTAGAAATGTTTTAGGTAACATTCTTTACATTGAATATTTTCTCCTTTAAAATTACAAATCAATGCAGTACCTACGTTTGTGAATGATAATTTTTTTTTACTTATAAGTAATTTCATGTATATTTAGAATCGATTACCTTTACATTCTCCATTATTCAAAAAATAGTATGAGCAACAGGGTATTCTACAATTTAAAAAAAAATTGAAAAGAAATCAATTCTTTACAAAGTTTTGCACGATGTAATTTTAAATTCACTCTGCCGCTGTAAAACTTTACAAAAGTGTGATTTCTCAGGTCAACGGTAAAAAATAATCACAAAATTTGTTTATTTTATTGATTTGTTATATTTGTTTTACATCCTTAATTATATACTGATAAAAAGAACTTATTAATAATCGGTTTGGTGGGTTTTAAACGGAAAGAAAACCTTGCTTGAATTTGCAACTGCAACGATTTAAAAACAGTTGGAACTTTATGTCTATTGTTTTATGCAGATCTGAAAATGTTTTATCAATATTATACTTGTAAAAGCATTAGTCTTAATTTTTTGGAAATGCATCTTGTTTTTTTTTTTATTTTCACGAACAATTGTTTGTGTTCATATCAATTTAATAAAGGTTTATAATTACTTACTGTTTGTTTTCAACTTTTCCAATGATGCAATCATCTTTTTGACATGTCACCAATATATTCAAAACCCACAAAATATAACGCAGTGCAAGGTAATTCATTTTTCAGACATAAAAAACAAATTTGTTAAACTGGAATTTCTTATCTGAAAATGTCTGCATTTCATAATCATAAAGTCGTCATCATGAAATACAACCAGGAAAAAAATATAATTGGTCTACTTAAAACAATTAATTGGCACATTGTGAATTCATTTTTCAGGGATTTCCGATGTGTGTAGTTTGTCTCGAACATGCACGTTATGACATTTTGATTATGTTCTGTTTGTAAATATAATTTTTAATGTATTGTGGTGAATTTGATTTTGAAAATTAATTTTCCGGCAGTATTTTATCACTTGAAAAACTTATTATTAATGAAAATAAAATATAGGTTAACGTAACATAAGGATCAAATATTTTAAATGACGACGCAATATACCCCTTCCCCTATTAGAATTTGAAGATTGGCAAAATTAATATTTTTGTTTGCCTGTCAAGATATTGGGGTAAATCTGCACCTCCTATCAAATTTGATTCTACGTGCCTAATCTGTAATTTTTGGAGTAAGTGAAGTTTAAACTTTTCCATTGAAAAATGTAATAGTCTCCTTGATTCTCAGTTTGATATATAGTATTGAGCTTAACAAGGTTATATTAATTATTTATCATACAACGTGTAAATGTTTTCAATCTCGAATATTTTGACCAAACCACGCACAACTTTATTTCAAAAGTGCGTTACATAGATCATATCTACGCACTATAAAAATGATTAATTTTTTTCAACATGCGTTGACTTTATCATAAAAACGGGCGGTATGTTTTTTCTCTTCAAAATGCATTGTAGCATTGAACTAACAAGCGTTCTGCATCGTTTTAAACCGTTCTCTTTGCTTTCAGATAGTAATACATGTATGTGGTAGAAATAATTTTAATGTTTGTAATCAATCTAGTATGCTACTAATTTTCTATAGACAACCAGCAATGTTTATGAAGTTGTCATTTTTTTAAAAAACGTATTAGTGATTAACTTAGATAGAATGCCAATAGGAAACATCAATAATCTATTTAAACAAATGTTTCATTATTAACTTTTAATTTTTCTCCTTTTTCTCTTTCTGGCTCAATTTCTTCGTTCATTTTCATCACTTTTACTTTTCTCCATATACTTCATCAAGTTCCTCAACAACTCCTTTCATATTTCCTTATATCATTTCCTTAACATTCATTGACAGGGACGTAATTAGAGATATCACAGAGAATTTTGTTTGACAGAATTGGACATTGCAAGATGTTACCGACATCGCAAAAAAAGTTATTTTCATAAATGTCTGGATAATATTCTTTAATTTGTGATTAATCTTCACAAGACTTATTCTGTTATTTTAAAAAAGTAGACTAAAAGTCCTTGATATACATGATATACATGTGCACGAAAAGTAACACTTTTCAGTAAAAATCATGCAATCTTGAATTTTGCGTATCTTACATTGCGTTTCATTTGTATAATTGTGTCGTGCATTTACTAAATCCATACACATTCTTCTAATAATCCTTTAAATCCACCTTACTCCATTTACATCGAGTAAACTTTGTATGGGTACCTCCCATAAGTAAAATTACTTGAATAAGTGTTCAATTTTGATAATTGTTAAAAAATGACATCTTTGAAGATTTGACCACTTAAATGAATCTCGTCAAATCTGTTAAACCAAACTCTGTACGTTCTCCTTACAACTGGCCAATCAAATAACAGTCATACATCATATAGTAGGATTTTTACCGTTTTGATTAATAAAACTAAGGAAAAAAATTGTCTATAATTTCATTTTTGTCCAAGTATTTTCGTACACTCCTGCGGTCCTTTTTGCAAACATAAGAGCTACATTATACTTTACCAAAAAACAGAGAACATTTACTATGATATAACTATTTATAATTCATGTATCATAACAAATTGAATGACTCTGGTCTCAAGTAAAATATTCACTGTATATGTAGACACATCATACAATCGTTCAAATGTTTTGTTTTTCATTAACGATTGTAATGCCGACAAAAAAAATGACAGGATTACATTGAATTCCTATTTGACACAAACTACCAGAGTCCCTAGTCTAGTTAAACTTGCTCTATTGTTAAGGGGGATGTGCGGCCATCTTTTACATTTCAGAAGAAAATTGTAAACATTTCTTGAACTTGCTTGTTTCTGTCCAAAACGTTCTATAACTGTTGTCAAAAGATACAAAAGCAATAAATATGACGTTCAACATGTTGTTTTGTATGCCAATTACGCATACAAGGGCAGACCAATGTATTTTCAAATCACTTAGAACTGCGCAGTTACATACTTAAATTTAAGATTTAAAAATCTAAAAAAGATATGAAAGGAGGTCATTAGTGTCCACTCTACAACCGTTTGTTGAAAAAAAAGGTCAAAGCTTGCTTATATAAGTTGTAACTTTGTCTCAAAAGAGGGTACCCTATTCTTAAAATGAGTCTCAAAAACCATCAATTTGCCCAAGATATTTTTGTCTGTGTCTATGAAGGTACATTTGAAATTATATTTTCATTGAAAAATATATGTATATTTTTTTTTATTTAAGGTAATTACTGTTTTGGACTCCAACCCTACTTTTAAAAACAATTTAATTTAATTTATACCTATAGAACTAAAACAAAACAATTGGAACTGGTTTAGAGATGTCTGTCACATTCAGCCAGATTGTTTTGAATTGATATTTATTTTTATTGATGAAAATATAACGTCAATGTGCCTCCATAGACACGGGAGTTCTAAGTATAACCTGGAATTCTCTTGTTCTAAAAAAAGATCCCATGCCGATTGATAAAAATAATGTACTCTATTTTGAGGCAAAATTTCTACATTAATGTGCAAAATTCAACCTTTTTCTCAACAAATGGCTGTAGAGAGGACATCAATTAACCAATCTGTTATTTTTTCAGATTTTTAAATCTTCATTATAGGTTTGCAGCTGCGCAATTCTACAGCTGTCTAAGTGATCAAACAGCATATAGAACCTCATATTTATTGCTTTTTCGTCTTTAGACAATAGTTTTGGCCAGTTTTGTGCAGAACAAAAGCCAGTTCAAGAATGTTTACATTTTTTTTCTCAAATTTCCAAGATGGCCGCACATCCCCCTTAATGTTGTCAAAATCTTTCCGTTGTTCTAAAGATGACATTCTAAAAAATCGATTAAATATATATTATTGTACACGATCTTCGTGTAACATTCACTTTTCCTCAATGATCAGCACCTTACTTTTGCAATTACACTATACACTTTTGTATGGAAAAGCGTAGAAAATAGATTTGCTTACAACACCACTGAATAAATACTGTGTTAAATTTTATTAAATTGATTTTTTTGCATAAAACGGAGAATTATAATTTATCGACTTATATTATGTTGTACAAAAGTCCATAAATGGCAATCGACGATTAATCATTTGTTTCTACATGTTGTTTGTTTCAGGCAATTACGCATATATTGATATGTTTTATGAATATTAAAGAGACAGTACGGCGCATCTTATTAAAAAACCGACTTGAAAAAATTTTCCGATCGAGTTCGGTATTTTTGTTCTACTCATAAATGTATCAACTTTCCGAAAATTACAAATTTCTCCGTGAAATAAATCTAATTATTTCATTAAAATTAATAATTAGGTATAACCTATACATATATACATCGCCACGTGTTACGGGGTTCCACTTTCTATACCATTACGCATGCGTATTTACTATAAACAAACCAGCATGGCGAGTAAGAGACCGGGTAGGCCTGCTTATGACTGAATTGGCAAAGAAAATAAGGTAATACTTGTTCAAAGTTTTTAAAATAACCACAGTTATTATTTTGTAAGCATGTATTTTGCGTGTTTATCATAGGAGTTGCTACAACCTAAATTCATTTTTGTAAGTGAGGCCCCTTGAAGGATAATTTGACATATTTATGTCTGTTAATTTTAAAATGAATTGAAATTGGTAAACCATTAATAAATTATCGAGAAAGTGATGATGTTTTTCGTTTAGAGAGTCCCTTTTACCTCGTATACCATGATGACCGTAGTCGGGCAAAGATATTGTAGTTTTCAGCACGTGTCAATTACTGTCAATCAAAATCCACGTGGTACAAATAAACGATATAAGATTATTTCGGTTTGTACGACCCTTAAATTTCCGGAAGCTCATAATTACATTAATTAGGTATGTAAAAGGAATTTTTATGTACTTCAACTGTCACAATCAACGTTATTTCGTATTTCCTAACAATACAATGGGTAAATCTGAAGTTATTCACACATGTGTTTTCAGCTGTACTGTCGCTTTAAAGCAATGTGTTTATTTTTAGGAAATTCATCTTGATATGTTATACAATGTATTTATAAGCATAAAAAATGAATTGTTAATGTTAATAGTAGCCAGATAAAAGGATACATCTACTGCTTGTTTTCATCTCTTCCGATGATACATTCCTGTGCTTTGTCACTAATATATTCAAAACCCACGAACTAGAATGCAAGGCTAAATATTCCATTTGTTTGAAAACATAAAACACATCTTTGAAAAATTTAGAGATTCTCTAATTAGGTCATATCCGTATTTGCCAAAAAAAAAAAATACAATCGTCATTAATAATTTCAATAAGCAAATAACAATTTTATATAATTCGTCCACTTACACTAATTGGTTGGAACATTAGAGTTCTTGTGTTAAGGACTTTTGCACATGTTGGAGCTTGTCACGGATATGTACACATGTTCTTAATTTAAAAAGCTATGATGATATTCTGAAAATTTCAAGTCGGGCTAGTGCATATTTTATAGAGATAGCTTTCATTTCATACAAAATTGATTAACAAATACATTTTCCGACAGTTTTTAATCAATGTAAAATAAACTTAATATTATAACACCATAGATTTAGACCGGTTTGATTTTTGGTGAATCTGGTTAATATGCCTTAAAAAGATACTTGACGGTAACGGAAATACATACGTACCGTCTTCAAACAGATCAGAGGAACCTTATTGTATTTTAGGTTTCCATATTTGATATATCATAATTCAATATATATCCTGTAGATTGATAAAAACATTTTACATTATGATTTTCCTATTTTTTGTGGTTACTAGTCGTAAAGCACAAAATATTATCTGAACAATAAATTCCAATATATACTAAAGGTATTTATCTCATAACACTGACGAATACGCTTAAGCAACATAAATCAAATTTGAATTAAAACTGTCCCGTGTATGTTATTTGTGAATCTTTTAAGTTTATTTCTATGACAGATGTTCCCACTGTATTAGACCTCAGGTTCTCGCTGATCAGATCCATCATTAAAATCCATGTAAAAGGTAAAGGTAAAAGGTAGGGGTTTATAGTCTTGCTCGCAAAGTAAATTGCATCGCATGACTTCTACATATTACCCACTGGTGAGACCCGTACAATTCATAGCATCCTCAACTCCCTGGAGAGCATTATGACGCTAATGCTTTTCATTCACATAGCAAACTCGTCTCATATGCCAGATACCCATTTTAACCCATGGGTGGAGATAGTGCACTAGTAGAGTAAAGAACCTTACCCAAGGTTACAATGTTACTGCGATAGCGACAGACTAGACTCGAACCCGGGGCTATCGTGTCCAAATTGGTCGACCTTATCAAATATCACACCACCTCTACTTAAACGGACTTTATTATATAAGTGTATATTGTATTAACTTAATTCGTACACTTTCTTCAAATATAAACTTTGAGATCCACGTTATTCCATTCATAGCGAATAAAATTCCAAGGACACATCAGACAATTGCTAATGTTAAATTTCCATACGTGATCTTATTGCTTTGGTTTCTTCTATTGTCTACCGTTAATGATGTCTTTGATGACGTGACAACGTAGAGGAATTTCGTCAAATCTTTTGAAGTAAACAAGTTTTTATATTAAAAATGAAAGGGTACTATTTAATCGAACAGCCCTTTCAGCAGTGTACTGGTAGTGCAGTCTATCATTGCATATGTATCGAATGGTCATGTAAGTTATATATAGCTATTACTTTGTTCCGGCGATATGACAAATGCGCAGAAGGTCTAGAGAGTTCTTAAACACGAATTGCATGTCTAATGTTTCCAAAAAACACGGTTTCAATGTTAATCAACGATGATTGTCAACGTTTAAATAACGTTAAAAATGTAAGATTTTTTTAATTCTCAAATTGAAATTCATTTGTCTGTTTTAATTGACGTTGGATGTACCATACGTTGAAACTTTGTTATTTTTCTTTTAAAATTGTACGTTCACTTTGTAACTGGGAAAGCAAATAACAATGCAACAACATTTTGTAAGAGTACTTCTCTTTTAATTAAAGAAAACTAATATATATATATATATATATATATATATATATATATATATATATATATATATATATATATATATATATATATATATATATATATATATATATCGTTGTACACAATAACATTGCAACATAAATTTTAATAAAACAATTAAAACATAAATTAGATATCAGCATCCTTCATTTGCTTTTACATTATTACTTGCAACTCTCAATAACATCTCTTTTATGGAAAAACTTTAAGCATGGAATACTTTGTATGAAAATATAATATTTCACCTTTCATTCTTTTGATAAGGACATATCTTAAATAATATATTTTAGAAAGAAATTGTATTTGGCTCATGTATATGTTGTACTGCAGGAGTAAAATAAATTTTATCTTATAATACCATATTCAAACAAAGATGTAAAAAAAATATTACAAGTTCTTACTTCATATTTTGTCGTTGTTTCTCATTTTTAAAATACTCTTTCTTTGATCAAAGTATATATTTAATAAAAATGCGAGATATTTAGTCATTATATTCTAGCAATTGCTGTACCGATTATGGTATTATCTTTGATTAATTTAGGTATACTTAACAATATTGTAGACTAAATTAACAGCGTGACAATTAACAGTTCTCTTTAAACGATATCAACAATGTTATATCGTTAGTGTCCCGTATTAAATAAACTTTCAGAATCAGTGGTTAATGATGTATGCTGAAGGACTCCATTTTTATGCACCATTTTTAAAGCCATGCCCTCAATTATTTTTGATGCATGTATATAACCGTTCCTAGATGTATCCTTTGTCGACAATATTGTAGACGTCGTAGTCTGTGAAGGAATTCTTTTGCAACCATCTACATGGTTACAATTTGTGACATAGCAATCACACATTTCGTCAGTGTTGAGTGAGGTTATACACATCGTTTTTTCCAACGTTACAAATGTCAATTATATATTCATAACCCACAAAATACAATGCAGTGTAAGGCAATTCGTTGGTTTAAACACATGTACAAACATATATTATTTATTTAGTGATCCCTTACTTGGAAATTTCCGCATTTGCAAATCATAACACGAAATCGATTAAGAAAATCATCTTTGCCAGTATTTTATCGATTAAAAAAGCTAATAATTTTACCTGAATCCTTAATATTTTAGAAAAGCATCATCAATTCCTTATGCCATGACAGCAAGCGTTCGGTGTCCTTTAAGGCGGTGTCTCTGCCTTTAGATAGGTATATGTGGTAGAATTGGTGTTTAAATTATGTTAGTAGTAAAAATAGTATAATACATTCTAAAATTCTATGGACTATCCGCATGGTTTATGAAGTAGTCTTATCAGCAAATAGAGCTAGGTCGGAATGAAATAGAGGCAATGTATGACCATATATCGCTGGTCCTTTTCATGTATGATTATATTTGTATTAATCTAAATCAAAATAGAAACAAGAAACTCCAATGAAATGTTAAAATGAATATTTAATTGTTTAATACTAAACTGTTGAGTTTTTTTCCAATCTTGGAGACTCAATTTCTTCTCTCAGTGTTTCCTTTGTCAATTTCATCCCTTCCATTTTTATCTTCATTTTCTTTATCTAATTCCTCAATATCTTGTTATGTAATTCCTCATATCATTTCTTTAACATCCATTTACAGGGGACTTAATCAGAGTTCTCACAGAAAAAAAATCTGAGAAAACTGGACGTAGAGAGATAATTCGGACATCGCAGTGATAAATCTTTTCCCAAAATGTGCGGAAGTCATTCTTAATTAAATAGTTTTCACAAGACTTAAGATTTTAAAAAAAATCTTATTGTAAGTTTAAAAGCTGAATGAAATATATTTTATAGCAGGCAGAAGGGTTGCAGGAACAGCAAAATAAAAATAAACATGCGTAAGTATGTAAATTAACCTTTTTTAATGGTCTTATGAACTAACAAAGTATGAATCTTATTTAAGTAATTTAATATCTTTACAGTTACAACTTAGCAGGAGATTTATTGTGCATTCCTGACCGGAAGTTGCGGTCTGATTTCTATTTCATTCAGAGATGTGCAAGACCTTGCTGTGACGGTTGTACACATTGTGCGGGACACAGACTATTGTTCATATATTTCATCAATTTCCAGATTTACGGTTGTTGGGTCATTATCTTCCCTAGTTTTTTCAACTGTACCTGTTTTTCTAATTGGCTTTGAAATCCATTTTAATCCACTCACGACTATTAAGAATATAAGGACGCAGCCCACAATTATTACCGGTATTCTTAATTTATCGATTTTCATATTACCTTGGTTATCATATAATTCCGTTTGAGCTGTTGAGTATTCAGATTGTTCTTGCGTTGACGATACCACTGACTTGATCACTAAATTGAAATTCCACATTGTACTATTTACACTATTATTTTCAACACTACCTGAATATTACAGTTTCATTTCGTATATATATATATATATATATATATATATATATATATATATATATATATATATATATATATATATATATATATTAACAAATGCTCTTTGAGCACAGACCAACCTGTCTCTGTGTCAATCTCTGTATCATTTCCCTGACATCCATTGACGTAGTCACAACCAGAGACATTGCACCGACACGTACTCAGACACGATTGACCATAGTTAGGGTATTCGCATAGTGAAGAACAGTTCGTTCCAAAATATCCTGGCGGGCATTCTGTATTGATAAAATGTTTTGAACTTATTTTTTATTACACTAATGTACAATTAGGATCTGGTTTAAGTTCTTTAACCTAGATTGTCCTCTCTAGATTACAGGGGGAGCGCGAGGGCGATAAAACGTTATCAAATTTATTTTTGCCAATAAAAGCAGATAGACTTCACACACACAATAATTCAAATTTGATCTCACTTCAGTCTTGTCCATTAACAGATTAAGGCATTATATTTGCTTAAAGTATGCTTAACATTGCAACAGCATAACATTAAATAGTTCTATTAAAATTTCATATTTTTGTATCTATATCTTGTATTTTTGTTTAGATTATAGTACATGTATTAAATAAACTTCAGGTATGAGTTTAGGGTGACATGTTGGCTAAATGTACGCTAACAGACTTCATTTATTTGTTGCACCATACATGTATTTTTAAAAGACATACCTTTCTTTATTTTTGACGTATGTTTATAACCGTTCCCGCTTGATGTATACTTTGACCACGAACTTGTAGATGTTTCAATTTGTGAATGATTTTCTTGGCATCCAAGTACATGGTTACAATATGTAACGGTACAATCACAGGTATTCCGACATGCTTCGCCATAGTAAGGGTATAAACATTGTAAAGAACAATTCATTCCAAAATATCCTGGCAGACATTCTAAATAATAATTAATTGTTGCATAGTTATATTGTATAATATTGTTTTGTAGTTTAGAATGCCAAATTAGAAATGTTTTAGGTAACATTCTTTACATTGAATTTTTTCTCCTTTAAAATTACAAATTAATACAGTACCTACGTTTGTGAATGATAATTTTTTTTTTTACTTATAAGTAATTTCATGTATATTTAGAATCGATTACCTTTACATTCTCCATTATTCAAAAAATAGTTTGAGCAACAGGGAATTCTACAATTTAAAAAAAAATGAAAAGAAATCAATTCTTTACAAAGTTTTGCACGATGTAATTTTAAATTCACTCTGCCGCTGTAAAACTTTACAATAGTGTGATTTCTCAGGTCAACGGTAAACAATAATCACAAATTTTGTTCATATTATTGATTTGTTATATTTGCTTTACTTCCTAAATTATATACTGATAAAAAGAACTCATTAATTATCGGTTTGGTGGGTTTTAAACGGAAAGGAAACCTTGCTTGAATTTGCAACTGCAACAATTTAAAAACAGTTGCAACTTTATGTCTATTGTTTTATGCAGATCTGAAAATGTTTTATCAATATTATACTTGTAAAAGCATTAGTCTTAATTTTGGGGAAATTCATCTTGAGTTTTTTTTATTTTCACAAACAATTGTTTATGTTCATATCAATTATATAAAGGTAAAGATAATTACTTACTGTTTGTTTTCAACTTTTCCAAATATGCAACCATCTGTTTGACATGTCACCAATATATTCAAAACCCACAATATATAACGCAGTGCAAGGTAATTCATTTTTCAGACATAAAAAAAAATTTGTTAATCTGGAATTTCTTATCTTAAAATGTCTGCATTTCCAAATCATAAAGTCGTCATCATGAAATACAACCAGGAAAAAAAATATAATTGGTCTACTTAAAACAATTAATTGGCACATTATGAATTCATTTTTCAGGGATTTCCGATGTGTGTAGTTTGTCTCGAACATGCACGTTATAACATTTTTGATTATGTTCTGTTTGTAAATATAATTTTTAATGTATTGTCGTGAATTTGCTTTTTAAAATAATTTTCCGGCAGTATATTATCACTTGAAAAACTTATTATTAATAAAAAAAAAAATATAGGTTAACGTAACATAAGGATCAACTATTTTAAATGACGACGCAATATACCCCCTTCCCCTATTAGAATTTGAAGATTGGCAAAATTAATTTTTTTGTTTGCCTGTCAAGATATTGGTATAAATCTGCACCTCCTTTCAAAATTGATTTTAAGTGCCTAATCTGTAATTATTGGAGTAAGTGAAGTTTAAAATTTTCCATTGAAAAATGTAAATAGTCTCCTGACTTCTCAGTTTGATATATATGGTATTGAGCTTAACAAGGTTATATTAATTATTTATCATACAACGTGTACTTGTTTTCAATCTCGGTTATTTTGACCAAACCACGCACAACTTTATTTCAAAAGTGCGTCATATAGACCATATCTACGCACTATAAAAATGATTTTTTTTTTCAACATGCACTTTATCATAAAAGCAGGCGGTATGTTTTTTTCTTCAAAATGCATTATAGCATTGCACTAACAAGCGTTCTGCATCGTTTTAAACCGTTCTCTTGGCTTTCAGATAGTAATACATGTATGTGGTAGTTTGTAATCAATCTAATATACTACATTCTAATTTTCTATAGACAACCCGCAATGTTTATGAAGTTGTCATTTTTTTTAAAAACATATAAGTGATTAACTTAAATAGAATGCCAATAGGAAACATCAATAATCTAATTAAACAAATGTTTCATTATTTAATTTTAAATTTTCTCCTTTTTCTCTTTCTGGCTCAATTTCTTCGTTCATTTTCATCACTTTTACTTTTCTCCATATACTTCATCAAGTTCCTCAACAACTCCTTTCATATTTCCTTATATTATTTCCTTAATATTCATTGACAGGGACGTAATCAGAGATATCGCAGAGAATTTTGTCTGACAGATTTGGACATTGCGAGATGTTACGGACATCGCAAAGAAAGTTATTTCCATAAATGTCTGGATAATATTCTTTAATTTGTGATTAATCTTCACAAGACTTATTCTGTTATTTAAAAAAAGTAGACTAAAAGTCCTTGATATACATGATATACATGTGCACGAAAAGTAACACTTTTCAGTAAAAATTATGCAATCTTGAATTTTGCGTATCTTACATTGCGTTTCAATTGTATAATTGTCTCGTGCATTTACTAAATCCATACACATTCTTCTAATAATCCTTTAAATCCACCTTACTCCATTTACATCGAGTAAACTTTGTATGGGTACCTCCCATAAGTAAAATTACTTGAATAAGTGTTCAATTTTGATAATTGTTAATAAATGACATCTTTGAAGATTTGACCACTTAATTGAATCTCGTCAAATCTGTTAAACCAAACTCTGTACGTTCTCATTACAACTGGCCAATCAAATAACAGTCTAACATCATATAGTAGGATTTTTACCGTTTTGATTAATAAAACTAAGGAAAAAAATTGTCTATAATTTCATTTTTGTCCTAGTATTTTCGTACACTCCTGCGGTCCTTTTTGCAAACATAAGAGCTACATGTACTTTACCAAAAAACAGAGAACATTTACTATGATATAACTATTTATAATTTATTTATCATAACAAATTGAATGACTCTGGTCTCAAGTGAAATATTCACACATGAAAAATCACACATCATACAATCGTTCAAATGTTTTGTTTTTCTTCAACGATTGTATTGCCGACAAAAAAATGACAGGATTACATTGAATTCCTATTTGACACAAACTACCAGAGTCCCTAGTCTACTTAAACTTGCTCTATTGTTAAGGGGGATGTGCGGCCATCTTTTACATTTCAGAAGAAAATTGTAAACATTTCTTGAACTTGCTTGTTTCTGTCCAAAACGTTCTATAACTGTTGTCAAAAGATACAAAAGCAATAAATATGACGTTCAACATGTTGTTTTGTATGGAAATTACGCATACAAGGGCAGACCAATGCATTTTCAAATCACTTAGAACTGCGCAGTTACATACTTAAATTTAAGACTTAAAAATCTGAAAAAGATATGAAAGGAGGTCATTAGTGTCCACTCTACAACCGTTTGTTGAAAAAAAGGTCAAAGCTTGCTTATATAAGTTGTAACTTTGTCTCAAAAGAGGGTACCCTATTCTTAAAATGAGTCTCAAAAACCATCAATTTGCCCAAGATATTTTTGTCTGTGTCTATGAAGGTACATTTGAACTTATATTTTCATTGAAAAATATATGTATATTTTTTTATTTAAGGCAATAACTGTTTTGGACCCCTACCCTACTTTTAAAAAGAATTTAATTTAATTTATACCTATAGAACTAAAACAAAACAATTAGAACTGGTTTAGAGATGTCTGTCACATTCAGCCCAGATTGTTTTGAATTGATATTTATTTTTATTGATGAAAATATAACGTCAATGTGCCTCCATAGACACGGGAGTTCTAAGTATAACCTGGAATTCTCTTGTTCTAAAAAAAGATCCCATGCCGATTGATAAAAATAATGTACTCTATTTTGAGGCAAAATTTCTACATTAATGTGCAAAATTCAACCTTTTTCTCAACAAATGGCTGTAGAGAGGACATCAATTAACCAATCTGTTATTTTTTCAGATTTTTAAATCTTCATTATAGGTTTGCAGCTGCGCAATTCTACAGCTGTCTAAGTGATCAAACAGCATATAGAACCTCATATTTATTGCTTTTTCGTCTTTAGACAATAGTTTTGGCCAGTTTTGTGCAGAACAAAAGCCAGTTCAAGAATGTTTACATTTTTTTCCTCAAATTTCCAAGATGGCCGCACATCCCCCTTAATGTTGTCAAAATCTTTCCGTTGTTCTAAAGATGACATTCTAAAAAATCGATTAAATATATATTATTGTACACGATCTTCGTGTAACATTCACTTTTCCTCAATGATCAGCACCTTACTTTTGCAATTACACTATACACTTTTGTATGGAAAAGCATAGAAAATAGATTTGCTTACAACACCACTGAATAAATACTGTGTTAAATTTTATTAAATTGATTTTTTTGCATAAAACGGAGAGTTATAATTTATCGACTTATATTATGTTGTACAAAAGTCCATAAATGTGAATCGACGATGAATCATTTGTTTCTATATGTTGTTTGTTTCAGGCAATTACGCATATATTGATATGTTTTATGAATATTAAAGCAATGTGTTTATTTTTAGGAAATTCATCTTGATGTTATACAATGTATTTATAAGCATAGAAAATGAATTGTTAATGTTAATAGTAGCCAGATAAAAGGATACATCTACTGCTTGTTTTCATCTCTTCCGATGATACATTCCTGTGCTTTGTCACTAATATATTCAAAACCCACGAACTAGAATGCAAGGCTAAATATTCCATTTGTTTGAAAACATAAAACACATCTTTGAAAAATTTAGAGATTCTCTAATTAGGTCATATCCGTATTTGCAAAAAAAAAAACCCAATCGCCATTAATAATTTCAATAAGCAAATAACAATTTTATATAATTCGTCCACTTACACTAATTTGTTGGAACATTAAAGTTCTGGTTTTAAGGACTTTTGCACATGTTGGAGCTTGTCACGGATATGTACACATGTTCTTAATTTATAAAGCTATGATGATATTCTGAAAATTGCAAGCCTGGCTAGTGCATATTTTATAGAGATAGCTTTCATTTCATACAAAATTGATTAACAAATACATTTTCCGGCAGTTTTTAATCAATGTAAAATAAACTTAATATTATAACACCATAGATTTAGACCGGTTTGATTTTTGGTGAATCTGGTTAATATGCCTTAAAAAGATACTTGACAGTAACGGAAATACATACGTACCGTCTTCAAACAGATCAGAGGAACCTTACTGTATTTTGGGTTTCCATATTTGATATATCGTAATTCAATATATATATCCTGTAGATTGATAAAAACATTTTACATTATCATTTTCCTATTTTTTGTGGTTACTAGTCGTAAAGCACAAAATATTATCTGAACAATAGATTCCAATATCCTAAATGTATTCATCTCAGAACACTGACAAATACGCTTAACCAACTTAAAGGGGCATGGTCACGATTTTAGTCACATTCTATTTTACTGTTTTTATTATTTACAATGCTTAAGGAATGCATTTCCAATGACTAAATGAAATTGGAGAGTCTGTAGTGAAGTTTTAAGCACGATACAGAGCTCACAGTTCTTTCTAATGTAAACAAGGCTTGTGCCTTGTGTTTGTTTACATAATTTCATTATTCCGATAAAAAGTCTTTTTCAAGCTGATTTTTCATATTCTTACTCATTTTAAGCATATATAAACAGATCCTAACGTTCACAACATTCATTTTCGGTCTTAAACTGGAGTTTTCACTTCAACGTTCAAAATGTAAACAAAAGCTTTGTTTACATAGCAAAGAACTGTAAGCTCTGTAACTCGCTTATAACTCAACGAATGACGTTCAAATTCTGGTTGCCTATTAAAAATGCCTTACTGAAGCATTGTAAACGATAAAATCGGGAAAATAATTTTTGACCAAAATCGTGACCATGCCCCTTTAAATCAAATTAGAATGAAAACTGTCCCGTGTATGTTATTTGTGAATCTTTTAAGTTTGTTTCTATGACAGATGTTCTCACTGTATTAGACTCAGGTTCTCGTTGATCAGATCCATCATTAAAATCCATGTAAAAGGTAAAGGTAAAAGGTAGGGGTTTATAGTCATGCTCGCAAAGTAAATTGCATCGCACGACGTCTACATATTACCCACTGGTGAGACCCGTACAATTCATAGCATCCTCAACTCCCTGGAGAGCATACAAGCAGAGCTGTCAAATTATGACGCTAATGCTTTTCATTCACATAGCAATCTCGTCTTATATGCCAGATACCCATTTTAACCCATGGGTGGAGATAGTGCACTAGTAGTGTAAAGTAACTTACCCAAGGTTACAATGTTACTGCGATAGCGACAGACCAGACTCGAACCCGGGGCTATCGTGTCCAAATTGTTCGACCTTATCAAAGGATGAGTGCACTTAAGACATGCGATATTTGCGAGAAAATAAACTTTTAAAAGAAGAATTTTTCTTTCAATTGCAGAAATGGTGAACATCTAAACTGCAACTTTACGTAATTGTATTAAATAAAAGTATGTTGTTAACAAGTACGAATTAATTATTTTAGGCGGGGGTCATCACGATTTCTTGAATCTCCATACGATAATGAGGACGCCCACTTTTATACTGACTTCGTACATAGTCAGCGCATGTTTGTCTATTGTTCTCTGTTTAACAGTAGTTGTATATTTGCATTATCAAAGTTATGTCAAAGGGAGATTAATAGACAAACATGCGCTCATGGTTTAAATGAGAAAAAACTGCTTCTTCTTACTTTCGCTTTGCCTGTTGTAACCAAGGGTTGATGCATGTTGAATATTATAATTCACCACGTGATTTCTCACCTCGGGTAACTTTGTGAATACAAAATTCTATCACGTGACGTGTAAGGTAGCATGTTATGTGCTAACTAGGACAATGTTTTCGAACGCGTTAAGTTGTCAAACATTGATTTAAAGTCTTCTGCACTTACATGGGCGTGCTCTAATTGTTGAAACCATAGTAAATAGTATACTTGTACCATATAGAATAGATAGGGTAATGGTGAAGAAGTGATCACATAAATTTTTATACATGTCATTGTTATCCATGCTAGTCTAGTTTTAGTATCATTCTGATAATGTCAGCTCCACCTCTCATGCATATTAATATCAATCTTATGTTTGATCAAGAGCAGATAAGCAAAATTTCTCCTTTTTTCGAAAGTTGTAAGGAGAAAAACATAGAATGAGCTTATTGTATCACAGTCTTAATTCATGTTGGAAATTGACTAGACTTTTTAAAAATTTTAACAAAAGTGATATTAAGTTAAGAAATAAACGCAACAGAATCGACCGAAAAGGGCCCAAAACCCGGCGCTAAGTGCGGTCATTCTTTCCCAGCACCTCTACTTAAACGGACTTTATTATATAAGTGTATCGTGTATTAACTTAATTCGCACACTTTCTTCAAATAAACTTTGAGATCCACGTTTTTCCATTCATAGCGAATAAAATTCCAAGGACACATCACACTAGTGAAAGTGAAATTGCTAATGTTAAATTTCCATAAGCGATCTTATTGCTTTGGTTTCTTCTATTGTCTACCGTTAATGATGTCTTTGATGACGTGACAACGTAGAGGAGATTCGTCAAATCTTTTGAAGAAAACAAGTTTTATATTAAAAATGAAAGGGTACTATTTAATCGAACAGCCCTTTCAGCAGTGTACTGGTAGTGCAGTTTATCATTGCATATGTATCGAATGGTCATGTAAGTTATATATAGCTATTACTTTGTTCCGTCGATATGACAAATGCGCAGAAGGTCTGGAGAGTTCTTAAACACGAATTGCATGTCTAATGTTTCCACCAAACACGGGTTCAATGTTAATCAACGATGATTGTCAACGTTTAAATAACGTAAAAAGGAAGATTTTTTAAATACTCAAATTGAAATTGATTTGTCTGTTTTAATTGACGTTGGATGTACCATACGTTGAACCTTTGTTATTTTTCTTTTAAAATTGTACGTTCACCTTGTAACTAGGAAAGCAAATAACAATGCAACAACATTTTGTAAGAGTACTACTCTATTAATTAAAGAAAACTAAAATTAAAAAAGGATTGCCTAGTTATTTGTGAAATATATGCTCTTGTATATTCGTCAATTCCACACTCGATCTGTCGTACAGAAAAGCTATTATTTTTAAACCATTGGTATGATATAATTTCTATAATTCCGCATTATAACAAATTGATATTGGCGCTGGTCTCAAGTGAAATATACAATTGTTATGTAGGCACAGCATACAGTCGGAAAAATGTTGTCGATTTCTTCAATGACTGAAATAGACAAGCTTACATTGAATTCCTATATAAGGCAATGGTCTAGTTAAACTTGCTCTAGTTCCAAATATTGTCTTCCTTCTTTCCGTTACTCATTAAATAACATACTCTTAAAAAGAATATATATATATATATATATATATATATATATATATATATATATATATATATATATATATATATATACTAGTACTTTACATTATTACTTGCAACTCTCAATAACATCTCTTTTTTTGGAAATACTTTTAGCATGAAATAGATTGTAAGAAAGTAAAATATTTCACATTTCATATTTTTGATAAGGACATATTTTAAATAATATATTTTAGAAAGAAATTGTATTTGGCTCATGTATAATTATGTTGTTCTGCAGAGGGTAAAATAAATTTCATCTTATAACACCATATTCAAACAAAGATGTAAAAAAAATATTACAATATTTTACTTCATATTTTGTCGTTGCTTTTCATTTTTAAAATACTCTTTCTTTGTTCAGAGTATATATTTAATAAAAATGCGAGATATTTAGTCATTATATTCTAGCAATTGTTGTACCGATTATGGTATTATCTTTGATTAATTTAGGTATATTTAACAATATTGTAGACTAAATTAACAGCGTGCCATTTAACAGTTCTTTTTAAACGATATCAACAATTTTATATCGTTAGTGTCCCGTATTAAATAAACTTTCAGAATCAGTGGTTAATGGTGTATGCTGAAAGACTCCATTTTTATGCACCATTTTTAAAGCCATGCCCTCAATTATTTTTGATACATGTTTATAACCGTTCCTAGATGTATCCTTTGTCGACAATATTGTAAACGTCGTAGTCTGTGAAGGAATTCTTTTTCAACCATCTACATGGTTACAATTTGTGACATAGCAATCACACATTTCGTCAGTGTTGAGTGAGGTTATACACATCGTTTTTCCCAACGTTACAAATGTCAATTATATATTCATAACCCACAATAAGGCAATCCGTTAGTTTAAACACATGTACAAACATATATTAGTTATTTAGTGATCCCTTACTTGGAAATTTCCGCATTTGCAAATCATAACACGAAATCGATTAAGAAAATCATCTTTGCCAGTATTTTATTGATTAAAAAAGCTAATGATTTTACCTGAATCCTTATATTTTTTTTTTAGAAAAGCATCATCAATTCCTTATGCCATGACAGCAAGCATTCGGTGTCCTTTAACGGCGGTCTCTCTGCCTTTAGATAGGTATATGTGGTAGGAATGGTGTTTAATTTATGTTAGTAATAAAAATAGTATAATACATTCTAAAACTCTATGGACTATCCGCATGGTTTATGAAGTAGTCTTGTCAGCAAATAGAGGTCGGAATGAAATAGAGGCAATGTATGACCATATATCGCTGGCCCTTTTCATGAATAATTATATTTGTATAAATCAAAATCAAAATAGAAACAAGAAACACCAATGAAATGTTTAAATGAATATTTAATTGTTTAATATTAAACTGTTGAGTTTTTTCCAATCTTGGAGACTCAATTTCTTCTCTCAGTGTTTCCTTTGTCAATTTCATCCCTTCCATTTTTATCTTCATTTTCTTTATTTAATTCCTCAATATCTTGTTATGTAATACCTCATATCATTTCTTTAACATCCATTTACAGAGGACTTAATCAGAGTTCTCACAGGAAAAAAATCTGAGAAAACTGGACGTAGACAGATAATTCGGACATTGCAATGATAAACTTTTTCCCAAAATATGCGGAAGTCATTCTTAATTAAATAATTTTCACAAGACTTAAGATTTTAAAAAAAAAATCTTATTATAAGTTTAAAAGCTGAATGAAATATATTTTTATAGCAGGCAGAAGGGTTGCAGGCACAGCAAAATAAAAATAAACATGCGTAAGTATATAAATTAACCTTTTTTAATGGTCGTATGAACTAACAAAGTATGAATCTTATTTAAGTAATTTAATATCTTTACGTTTACAACTTAGCAGGAGATTTATTGTGCTTTCCTGACCGGAAGTTGCGGTCTGATTTCTATTTCATTCAGAGATGTGCAAGACCTTACTGTGACGGTTGTACACATTGTGCGGGACACAGAGTATTGTTCATATATTTCATCAATTTCCAGATATACGGTTGTTGGATCATTATCTTCCCTAGTTAATTCAACTGTACCTGTTTTTCTAATTGGCTTTGAAATCCATTTTAATCCACTCACGACTATTAAGAATATAAGGACGCAGCCCACAATTATTACCGGTATTCTTAATTTATCGATTTTCATATTACCTTGGTTATCATATAATTCCGTTTGAGCTGTTGAGTATTCAGATTGTTCTTGCGTTGATGATACCACTGACTTGATCACTAAATTGAAATTCCACATTGTACTATTTACACTATTATTTTCAACACTACCTGAATATTACAGTTTCATTTCGTATATATATATATATATATATATATATATATATATATATATATATATATATATATATATATATATATATATATATATTAACAAATGCTCTTTGAGCACAGACCAACCTGTCTCTGTGTCAATCTCTGTATCATTTCCCTGACATCCATTGACGTAGTCACAACCAGAGACATTGCACCGACACGTACTCAGACACGATTGACCATAGTTAGGGTATTCGCATAGTAAAGAACAGTTCGTTCCAAAATATCCTGGCGGGCATTCTGAATTGATAAAATGTTTTGAACTTTTTTTTATTACACTAATGTACAATTAGGATCTGGTTTAAGTTCTTTAACATAGATTGTCCTCTCTAGATTACAGGGGGAGCGCGAGGGCGATAAAACGTTATCAAATTTATTTTTGCCAATGAAAGCAGATAGACTTCACACACAATAATTCAAATTTGATCTCAGTTCAGTCTTGTCCATTAACAGATTAAGGCATTATATTTGCTTTAAGTATGCTTAACATTGCAACAGCATAACATTAAATAGTTCTATTAAGATTTCATATTTTTGTATCTATATTTTGTATTTTTGTTTAGATTATAGTATATATATTAAATAAACTTCACGTATGAGTTTAGGGTGACATGTTGACTAAATGTACGCTAACAGACTTCATTTATTTGTTGCACCATACATGTATTTTAAAAGACATACCTTTGTTTATTTTTGAGGTATGTTTATAACCGTTCCCGCTTGATGTATACTTTGACCACGAACTTGTAGATGTTTCAATTTGTGAATGATTTTCTTGGCATCCAAGTACATGGTTACAATATGAAACGGTACAATTACAGGTATTCCGACATGCTTCTCCATAGTCAGGGTATAAACATTGTGAAAAACAATTCATTCCAAAATATCCTGGCAGACATTCTAAATAATAATTAATTGTTGCATAGTTATACTGTATAATATTGTTTTGTAGTTTAGAATGCCAAATTAGAAATGTTTTAGGTAACATTCTTTACATTGAATTTTTTCTCCTTTAAAATTACAAATTAATGCACTATCTACGTTTGTGAATGATTATTATTTTTTTTTTTTACTTATAAGTAATTTCATGTATATTTAGAATCGATTACCTTTACATTCTCCATTATTCAAAAAATAGTTTGAGCAACAGGGTATTCTACAAATTAAAAAAAAAATGAATAGAAATCAATTCTTTACAAAGATTTGCACGATGTAATATTAATTTCACTCTGCCGCTGTAAAACTTTACAAAAGTGTGATTTCTCAGGTCAACGGTAAACAATAATCACAAATTTTGTTCATATTATTGATTTGTTATATTTGTTTTACTTCCTAAATTATATACTGATAAAAAGATCTAATTAATAATCGGTTTGGTGGGTTTTAAACGGAAAGAAAACCTTGTTTGAATTTGCAACTGGAACGATTTAAAAACAGTTGCAACTTTATGTCTATTGTTTTATGCAGATCTGAAAAAGAATTATCAATATTATACTTGTAAAAGCATTAGTCTTAATTTTTGGGAAATTCATCTTGATTTTTTTTATTTTCACAAACAATTGTTTGTGTTCATATCAATTTAATAAAGGTAAAGATAATTACTTACTGTTTGTTTTCAACTTTTCCAATGATGCAACCATCTGTTTGACATGTCACCAATATATTCAAAACCCACAAAATATAACGCAGTGCAAGGTAATTCATTTTTCAGACATAAAAAACAAATTTGTTAATCTGGAATTTCTTATCTGAAAATGTCTGCATTTCCAAATCATAAAGTCGTTATCATGAAATACAACCAGAAAAAAAAATATAATTGGTCTACTTAAAACAATTAATTGGCACATTATGAATTCATGTTTCAGGGATTTCCGATGTGTGTAGTTTGTCTCGAACATGCACGTTATGACATTTTTATTATGTTCTGTTTGTAAATATAATTTTTAATGTATTGTCGTGAATTTGATTTTTAAAATAATTTTCCGGCAGCATTTTATCACTTGAAAAACTTATTATTAATGAAAATAAAACATAGGTTAACGTAACATAAGGATCAAATATTTTAAATGACGACGCAATATACCCCCTTCCCCAATTAGAATTTGAAGATTGGCAAAATTAATGTTTTTGTTTGCCTGTCAAGATATTGGGGTAAATCTGCACTTCCTATCAAAATTGATTCTAAGTGCCTAATCTGTAATTTTTGGAGTAAGTGAAGTTTAAACTTTTCCATTGAAAAATGTAATAGTCTCCTTGATTCTCAGTTTTATTAATAGTATTGAGCTTAACAAGGTTATATTAATTATTTATCATACAACGTGTACTTGTTTTCAATCTCGGTTATTTTGACCAAACCACGCACAACTTTATTTCAAAAGTGCGTCACATAGACCATATCTACGCACTATAAAAATGATTATTTTTTTTCAACATTGACTTTATCATAAAAACGGGCGGTATGTTTTTTTTTTTTATTCAAAATGCATTGTAGCATTGAACTAACAAGCGTTCTGCATCGTTTTAAGCCGTTCTCTTTGCCTTCAGATAGTAATACATGTATGTGGTAGAAATGATTTTAATGTTTGTAATCAATCTAGTATGCTACTAATTTTCTATAGACAACCCGCAATGTTTATAAAGTCATTTTTTTTAAAAAAAACGTATTAATGATGAACTTAAATAGAATGCCAATAGGAAACATCAATAATCTATCTAAACAAATGTTTCATTATTAACTTTTAATTTTTCTCCTTTTTCTCTTTCTGGCTCAATTTCTTCGTTCATTTTCATCAATTTTACTTTTCTCAATATACTTCATCAAGTTCCTCAACAACTCCTTTCATGTTTCCTTATATCATTTCCTTAACATTCATTGACAGGGACGTAATTAGAGATATCACAGAGAATTTTGTCTGACAGAATTGGACATTGCAAGATGTTACGGACATCGCAAAGAAAGTTATTTCCATAAATGTCTGGATAATATATTTTAATTTGTGATTAATCTTCACAAGATTTATTCTGTTATTTAAATAAAGTAGACTAAAAGTCCGTGATATACATGATATACATGTGCACGAAAAGTAACACTTTTCAGTAAAAATCATGCAATCTTGAATTTTGCGTTTCTTACATCGCGTTTCAATTGTTTAATTGTCTCGTGCATTTACTAAATCCATACACATTCTTCTAATAATCCTTTAAATCCACCTGGCTCCATTTACATCGAGTACACTTTGCATGGGTACCTCCTATAAGTAAAATTACTTGAATAAGTGTTCAATTTTGATAATTGTTAATAAATGCCATCTTTGAAGATTTGACCACTTAAATGAATCTCGTCAAATCTGTTAAACCAAACTCTGTAAGTTCTCCTTACAACTGGCCAATCAAATAACAGTCATACATCATATAGTAGGATTTTTACCGTTTTGATTAATAAAACTAAGGAAAAAATTGTCTATAATTTCATTTTTGTCCTAGTATTTTCGTACACTCCTGCGGTCCTTTTTGCAAACATAAGAGCTACATGTACTTTACCAAAAAACAGAGAACATTTACTATGATATAACTATTTATAATTTATTTATCATAACAAATTGAATGACTCTGGTCTTAAGTGAAATATTCACTGTATATGTAGACACATCATACAATCGTTCAAATGTTTTGTTTTTCATTAACGATTGTAATGCCGACAAAAAAAATGACAGGATTACATTGAATTCCTATTTGACACAAACTACCAGAGTCCCTAGTCTAGTTAAACTTGCTCTATTGTTAAGGGGGATGTGCGGCCATCTTTTACATTTCAGAAGAAAATTGTAAACATTTCTTGAACTTGCTTGTTTCTGTCCAAAACGTTCTATAACTGTTGTCAAAAGATACAAAAGCAATAAATATGACGTTCAACATGTTGTTTTGTATGCCAATTACGCAAGGGCAGACCAATGTATTTTCAAATCACTTAGAACTGCGCAGTTACATACTTAAATTTAAGATTTAAAAATCTGAAAAAAATATGAAAAAAATATGAAAATAACGTCAATGTGCCTCCATAGACACGGGAGTTCTAAGTATAACCTGGAATTCTCTTGTTCTAAAAAAAGATCCCATGCCGATTGATAAAAATAATGTACTCTATTTTGAGGCAAAATTTCTACATTAATGTGCAAAATTCAACCTTTTTCTCAACAAATGGCTGTAGAGAGGACATCAATTAACCAATCTGTTATTTTTTCAGATTTTTAAATCTTCATTATAGGTTTGAAGCTGCGCAATTCTACAGCTGTCTAAGTGATCAAACAGCATATAGAACCTCATATGTATTGTTTTTTCGTCTTTAGACAATAGTTTTGGCCAGTTTTGTGCAGAACAAAAGCCAGTTCAAGAATATTTACATTTTTTTTCTCAAATTTCCAAGATGGCCGCACATCCCCCTTAATGTTGTCAAAATCTTTCCGTTGTTCTAAAGATGACATTCTAAAAAATCGATTAAATATATATTATTGTACACGATCTTCGTGTAACATTCACTTTTCCTCAATGATCAGCACCTTACTTTTGCAATTACACTATACACTTTTGTATGGAAAAGCGTAGAAAATAGATTTGCTTACAACACCACTGAATAAATACTGTGTTAAATTTTATTAAATTGATTTTTTTGCATAAAACGGAGAATTATAATTTATCGACTTATATTATGTTGTACAAAAGTCCATAAATGGCAATCGACGATGAATCATTTGTTTCTATATGTTGTTTGTTTCAGGCAATTACACATATATTGATATGTTTTATGAATATTAAAGCAATGTGTTTATTTTTAGGAAATTCATCTTGATATGTTATACAATGTATTTATAATCATAAAAAATGAATTGTTAATGTTAATAGTAGCCAGATAAAAGGATACATCTACTGCTTGTTTTCATCTCTTCCGATGATACATTCCTGTGCTTTGTCACTAATATATTCAAAACCCACGAACTAGAATGCAAGGCTAAATATTCCATTTGTTTGAAAACATAAAACACATCTTTGAAAAATTTAGCGATTCTCTAATTAGGTCATATCCGTATTTGCCAAAAAAAAAAATACAATCGTCATTAATAATTTCAATAAGCAAATAACAATTTTATATAATTCGTCCACTTACACTAACTGGCTGGAACATTAGAGTTCTGGTGTTAAGGACTTTTGCACATGTTGGAGCTTGTCACGGATATGTACACATGTTCTTAATTTAAAAAGCTATGATGATATTCTGAAAATTTCAAGTCGGGCTAGTGCATATTTTATAGAGATAGCTTTCATTTCATACAAAATTGATTAACAAATACATTTTCCGGCAGTTTTTAATCAATGTAAAATGAACTTGATATTATAACACCATAGATTTAGACCGGTTTGATTTTTGGTGAATCTGGTTAATATGCCTTAAAAAGATACTTGACGGTAATGGAAATACATACGTACCGTCTTCAAACAGATCATAGGAACCTTATTGTATTTTAGGTTTCCATATTTGATATATCATAATTCAATATATATCCTGTAGATTGATAAAAACATTTTACATTATGATTTTCCTATTTTTTGTCGTTACTAGTCGTAAAGCACAAAATATTATCTGAACAATAAATTCCAATATATACTAAATGTATTTATCTCATAACACTGACAAATACGCTTAAGCAACATAAATCAAATTTGAATTAAAACTGTCCCGTGTATGTTATTTGTGAATCTTTTAAGTTTATTTCTATGACAGATGTTCCCACTGTATTAGACCTCAGGTTCTCGCTGATCAGATCCATCATTAAAATCCATGTAAAAGGTAAAGGTAAAAGGTAGGGGTTTATAGTCTTGCTCGCAAAGTAAATTGCATCGCATGACTTCTACATATTACCCACTGGTGAGACCCGTACAAATCATAGCATCCTCAACTCCCTGGAGAGCCTACAAGCAGAGCTGCCAAATTATGACGCTAATGCTTTTCATTCACATAGCAAGCTCGTCTCATATGCCAGATACCCATTTTAACCCATGGGTGGAGAGAGTGCACTAGTAGAGTAAAGAACCTTACCCAAGGTTACAATGTTACTGCGATAGCGACAGACTAGACTCGAACCCGGGGCTATCGTGTCCAAATTGGTCGACCTTATCAAATATCCCACCACCTCTACTTAAACGGACTTTATTATATAAGTGTATATTGTATTAACTTAATTCGTACACTTTCTTCAAATATAAACATTGAGATCCACGTTATTCCATTCATATCGAATAAAATTCCAAGGACACATCACACAATTGCTAATGTTAAATTTCCATACGTGATCTTATTGCTTTGGTTCTTCTATTGTCTACCGTTAATGATGTCTTTGATGACGTGACGACGTAGAGGAATTTCGTCAAATCTTTTGAAGTAAACAAATTTTTATATTAAAAATGAAAGGGTACTATTTAATCGAACAGCCCTTTCAGCAGTGTACTGGTAGTGCAGTCTATCATTGCATATGTATCGAATGGTCATGTAAGTTATATATAGCGATTACTTTGTTCCGGCGATATGACAAATGCGCAGAAGGTCTAGAGAGTTCTTAAACACGAATTGCATGTCTAATGTTTCCAACAAACACGGTTTCAATGTTAATCAACGATGATTGTCAACGTTTAAATAACGTTAAAAATGTAAGATTTTTTAAATTCTCAAATTGAAATTGATTTGTCTGTTTTAATTGACGTTGGATGTACCATACGTTGAAACTTTGTTATTTTTCTTTTAAAATTGTACGTTCACTTTGTAACTGGGAAAGCAAATAACAATGCAACAACATTTTGTAAGAGTACTACTCTTTTAATTAAAGAAAACTAATATATATATATATATATATATATATATATATATATATATATATATATATATATATATATATATATATATATATATATATATATATCGTTGTACACAATAACATTGCAACAACATAAATTTTAATAAAACAATTAAAACATAAATTAGATATCAGCATAATTCTTGCTTTTACATTATTACTTGCAACTCTCAATAACATCTCTTTTATGGAAATACTTTAAGCATGAAATACTTTGTATGAAAATATAATATTTCACCTTTCATACTTTTGATAAGGACATATCTTAAATAATATATTTTAGAAAGAAATTGTATTTGGCTCATGTATATGTTGTACTGCAGGAGTAAAATAAATTTTATCTTATAATATCATATTCAAACAAAGATGTAAAAAAAATATTACAAGTTCTTACTTCATATTTTGTCGTTGTTTCTCATTTTTAAAATACTCTTTCTTTGATCAAAGTATATATTTAATAAAAATGCGAGATATTTAGTCATTATATTCTAGCAATTGCTGTACCGATTATGGTATTATCTTAACATATATATCTTAAATAATATATTTTAGAAAGAAATTGTATTTGGCTCATGTATATGTTGTACTGCAGGAGTAAAATAAATTTTATCTTATAATACCATATTCAAACAAAGATGTAAAAAAAATATTACAAGTTCTTACTTCATATTTTGTCGTTGTTTCTCATTTTTAAAATACTCTTTCTTTGATCAAAGTATATATTTAATAAAAATGCGAGATATTTAGTCATTATATTCTAGCAATTGCTGCACCGATTATGGTATTATCTTTGATTAATTTAGGTATACTTAACAATATTGTAGACTAAATTAACAGCGTGACAATTAACAGTTCTCTTTAAACGATATCAACAATGTTATATCGTTAGTGTCCCGTATTAAATAAACTTTCAGAATCAGTGGTTAATGATGTATGCTGAAGGACTCCATTTTTATGCACCATTTTTAAAGCCATGCCCTCAATTATTTTTGATGCATGTTTATAATCGTTCCTAGATGTATCCTTTGTCGACAATATTGTAGACGTCGTAGTCTGTGAAGGAATTCTTTTGCAACCATCTACATGGTTACAATTTGTGACATAGCAATCACACATTTCGTCAGTGTTGAGTGAGGTTATACACATCGTTTTTCCCAACGTTACAAATGTCAATTATATATTCATAACCCACAAAATACAATGCAGTGTAAGGCAATTCGTTAGTTTAAACACATGTACAAACATATATTAGTTATTTAGTGATCCCTTACTTGGAAATTTCCGCATTTGCAAATCATAACACGAAATCGATTAAGAAAATCATCTTTGCCAGTATTTTATCGATTAAAAAAGCTAATAATTTTACCTGAAACCTTAATATTTTAGAAAAGCATCATCAATTCCTTATGCCATGACAGCAAGCGTTCGGTGTCCTTTAAAGCGGTGTCTCTGCCTTTAGATAGGTATATGTGGTAGAATTGGTGTTAAAATTATGTTAGTAGTAAAAATAGTATAATACATTCTAAAATTCTATGGACTATCCGCATGGTTTATGAAGTAGTCTTATCAGCAAATAGAGCTAGGTCGGAATGAAATAGAGGCAATGTATGACCATATATCGCTGGTCATTTTCATGTATGATTATATTTGTATTAATCTAAATCAAAATAGAAACAAGAAACACCAATGAAATGATAAAATGAATATTTAATTGTTTAATACTAAACTGTTGAGTTTTTTTCCAATCTTGGAGACTCAATTTCTTCTCTCAGTGTTTCCTTTGTCAATTTCATCCCTTCCATTTTTATCTTCATTTTCTTTATCTAATTTCTCAATATCTTGTTATGTAATTCATCATATCATTTCTTTAACATCCATTTACAGGGGACTTAATCAGAGTTCTCACAGAAAAAAAATCTGAGAAAACTGGACGTAGAGAGATAATTCGGACATCGCAGTGATAAACCTTTTCCCAAAATGTGCGGACGTCATTCTTAATTAAATAGTTTTCACAAGACTTAAGATTTTAAAAAAATCTTATTGTAAGTTTAAAAGCTGAATGAAATATATTTTTATAGCAGGCAGAAGGGTTGCAGGAACAGCAAAATAAAAACAAACATGCGTAAGTATGTAAATTAACCTTTTAATGGTCTTATGAACTAACAAAGTATGAATCTTATTTAAGTAATTTAATATCTTTACGTTTACAACTTAGCAGGAGATTTATTGTGCATTCCTGACCGGAAGTTGCGGTCTGATTTCTATTTCATTCAGAGATGTGCAAGACCTTGCTGTGACGGTTGTACACATTGTGCGGGACACAGACTATTGTTCATATATTTCATCAATTTCCAGATTTACGGTTGTTGGGTCATTATCTTCCCTAGTTAATTCAACTGTACCTGTTTTTCTTATTGGCTTTGAAATCCATTTTAATCCACTCACGACTATTAAGAATATAAGGACGCAGCCCACAATTATTACCGGTATTCTTAATTTATCGATTTTCATATTACCTTGGTTATCATATAATTCCGTTTGAGCTGTTGAGTATTCAGATTGTTCTTGCGTTGATGACACCACTGACTTGATCACTAAATTGAAATTCCACATTGTACTATTTACACTATTATTTTCAACACTACCTGAATATTACAGTTTCATTTCGTGTATATATATATATATATATATATATATATATATATATATATATATATATATATATATATATATATATATATATATATATTAACAAATGCTCTTTGAGCACAGACCAACCTGTCTCTGTGTCAATCTCTGTATCATTTCCCTGACATCCATTGACGTAGTCACAACCAGAGACATTGCATCGACACGTACTCAGACACAATTGACCATAGGTAGGGTATCTGCATAGTGAAGAACAGTTCGTTCCAAAATATCCTGGCGGGCATTCTGTATTGATAAAATGTTTTGAACTTATTTTTTATTATACTAATGTACAATTAGGATCAGGTTTAAGTTCTTTAACCTAGATTGTCCTCTCTAGATCACAGGGGGAGCGCGAGGGCGATAAAACGTTATCAAATTTATTTTTGCCAATGAAAGCAGATAGACTTCACACACACACTAATTCAAATTTGATCTCACTTCAGTCTTGTCCATTTACCTTTACATTGTCCTTTTTCCCAAAAATAATTTGAGCAACATGGAATCCTATAAAAATGTCAAATTAGTATTGATAAAACATCTGTTTCATCGAGTTTTCAACAATTATACTATGTAAACAAGTACTAAACATTCATATGTCTTTATCTTAACTACAAAAAAGTTCAACAATTGATATTGCTTAAAACTACACTTTACGTAAAGACAATGCATACATATTCGAATAAATGTATATGTGTTTCATCGTTGAATAGTAACAAATTGAAACAAAATTACGAAAAACACTGTTTTAAAAGGATAACAAGATATTACTAGTAACTTTAAAAACAATGAAATTAAAGTTTTTTGAAAAAAATATTTTAGTTATGCATATAAGCAGAAAAAACTTATACTTACATTTTATTTGCACTATTCTCTTTTGTACAATTGACAACTTCACATATTCCGAGATTAATAATCAAAACAAAACAGTATATAAAAAGAAAACTCATTCTGTAAAAATACGGCAAATTATTAGAATTCTTTAAGATGCGACAATGAAACTAGGTTCTACGAAGTTCCTTATTCATGTGATATTTAACTCTGGCATGCTCACAGTTTAAAAATAATTATGGTGAAGCATAAACAGGAAACAAACTTAGTTTTTGTTTACAAAATTATATCGAATCGTAACATATTACAAGTATTTTCTATTGAAGTTGAGTTCATTAAGGGAAGAAAATATGAACGCAATGAATTTTTTTGCCTGATCACACTATGTTCCATTGCACAAGAATTCGATATTGAACAAAAATTTAAAATAATATGATAATCAAAGTTATATTTAAATTATATCGGAGAAATGAAGACCAAGATTGCATTCCAACGAATCTGAAGAAGGAGAGGGTAGTTGAACACATGGGGTTTGTTAATCAGGCCACACTAGGAACTGGATATGCAGATCTATTAGGCTGAGAAAAATAAGATGCAACCCAAACAACGTCTGGTTTTCATAATTTTTTTTCATTTATCGTTTTCTCTGACCACGTGACCACTGGCTCGAAGATAGACCTTAAATAAATAAATATAAATATGGTTAAAACACAATGCATGAACGAACGTTCACAGCAAGCAAGGTTTCAATGTTGAAACAACGTTTTTTGTCAACGTAGAAATGTTAAAAATACAACATTTTGTCAAACTCTAACGTGATTTATCGTCGGGTTTTTGACGTTAAATGGCGATGATTTTTTTTTAAGTTCCTTTAAAAATTGTAAGCTTACATTGGAACTGGGCAAGCTAATAAAAATTCAACAGTATATTGTAATTAAGCGTTACTCTTTTAATCAATAAAAACTAACAAAGGTAATTATGAATTGCCTAGTTTAATATTTTCCCTTTCCCACGGTCGTTCTGGCGTACATAAGTGCTATTTAAGTAAAACTGAGACCTTTTCATATGATATAACTCTATGTATTTCACGCATCACAATATTTTGAAAATGACGCTGGTTTCAAGTGAAATATACATTAGTTATGTAGGTAGAAAATACAATCGGACAAATGATGTTAATTTCTCTTCTGAATGTTTGGCCGACAATGAAATGGACAAGCATACATTGCATTTACTCCTGTTTGACACAAACTACCAAAGTCCATGGTCCATGCAGTTAAACTAGCTCCTTTTGCCTGTGTTGTTAACATTCTTTCCATCGCTCCATAGATAACATATTCTAAAAACATTGATTGGATATTATTACAAACACTTGTACTTAGTGTTACATAGTGTTACATCTATTTTTTTTTAATAATTAGCATCATGCATTTGCAACCTTGTAGTCGTACCATAATATTACGTAAATGTTTCTATATTTATAAACAAGTGCTAGGAAACTAGCAAGTTAATTACAACACCTTTAGATTAATACAGTGTTTACTTTTATCAATTGATCAAAGTTTTGCTTTAAATCAAGACTTATAAATGACTGACCTACATAATGTTGTACAATAGTCCGTAAATGGCTGTAAGATGTCACCCATCTGTCATCTTAGACATTGTGACATTCAAAATCCCACGATGTCATTACGAATGCACAGTTTGTAATAACTTTTAGTATTTCATGCTTTGTATGAAAGTAAAATGTTTAAACATTTTAAACGTTCGATGATATTTTGTAAAGATTTTGTATTTTGCTTATTTATGTGTGGTATCTGTTCTGAAGAGGGTAGAATAATTACCATGGTTATAAACAGTATTAAAACACTTAAAAGTTTTGTCATTTTTTCAGTTTTATTTTTAATATGAACCTTCCTTTTTGTAGAATAAAGATTTCATTATAATATTTAACATGGCAATTAAAAACGATGTAAGTTATACGGGGTATAAAAAATGTCCTTCGTAATTTACAAAATCTGTCCGCATCATTGGGTCTCCATTACATTCGCACCAAACTGTACTCTGTCCCTTTGAAAAAGTTAAACAATCTTCTTGAAAAAGTCAAGGAAAAGCCGCTTTTTGATTTGTCTACACCAGAATACAGACTCGGATCCATGATTATGGATATTGCTTATCATCGGCTTTTTAAACCTACACAAACAGAAAATACTGTTCATGCACCACGTCATTTTTTCAAACTGCAGTATGCCAACAAGGGAATCGATGCCGTTAAAATAAGCAATATTCTTAATCACAAAAAAGTTCAGTCCTGCATTCCGCCATATTTCAAGATAAAGTCAACTCCTTGTATTTTCTACAATTATACTTCAACCGTTGGTTCCAAACTCTTCAATTACAAGCAAACTCTACAAGACCTTGATATCGAACATCTGAAAGATAATCCTCCAACGTGTTCATGTTCTTCTTCACCCTACAACTATAGTCCTGCCGGACACGTCATTACTGGTGATGTTAATTTAGTTAATAACGATGACCTAAAATCACTTATTATGAAAGGACCAAAATTTAGGGAACCTAGATCCTTCACATGGCGTCGTAATTTTATACATATCATGAATGCTGTTGAAGATTACGCCAAGCAATGGGCAAAATCTGAAAAAGAAGACCTTGATACCTTGTCAGAGTGGGTTAAAAGCATCAGATGTATATAAAAATCTCGTATTAAACGACTGAGAGGTCAAATGAAAACCATATATCATTCTGTTTTCAATAATGCAGAAGTGAGAAAAGAACTAGGAAGATTGCATGATCAGTATGTACTGGTCCCTGCTGATAAGGCAAGTAACAACATTGTCTTTGTTTGTAAGGCACATTATATTAATTGCATTTTCAAAGAACTAGGTTTCGATTCTACACATGGTAATCCTACTTACACCCATAGCAGCCTTTCCAAGCAGGAAATACTTCAAAATCATAAATCGGTTATGAATACCTTTAATATCCCCAATAAACAAAATGAATTTGATGTACCTTATTTGTACTGGATTCCAAAGCTTCACAAAAGTCCTAACAAACAGAGATATATAGCAGGGTCCAGTAAATGTTCTACCAAACCTTTCTCTTTACTCCTTACTAAAATTCTTACAGAAATTAAGGAGAGGCTTCAAGAGTACTGTACAACAATATACCCCAGAAGTGGTGTGAATCAGATGTGGATACTAAAAAACTCTAAAGAATTATTAGAAACTTTGAGGTCACAAAATCTTACCAAAATCGATAGCATCAAAACGTACCATTTTTCAACGCTTTATACAGCCATTCCCCACGACAAAATAAAATCTAGACCTTTTGATATCATCGACAGTTGTTTCTTCAATAAAAATTGAAGTCGTAAAAATGCTTACCTTGTCATTGGAAATCTAAAAAACTATTTTGTTAAAAACCATTCTGATTGCAAACACAAGTACTCTGAAGTTGACATTAAAAAGATGCTTGAGTTTCTGATAGACAACATCTATGTAGTTTTTGGAAATCAAGTTTTCCAACAATCTGTTGGAATTCCCATGGGTACCAATTGTGCCCCATTGTTAGCAGACCTATTTTTGTATTCTTATGAAGCAGAATTTATTCAAAAACTTGTACGTGAAAAAAATAAATCACTCGCTGTGGCCTTTAACTCAACATTTAGGTATATCGACGACGTATTATCAAATAACAATTGTTATTTCCATACTTACGTCGACTCGATATATCCCAGTGAACTTGAAATAATAGATACCACAGAGTCAGCGTCATCTGTTTCAAATTTGGATATTTTACTGGCAATGGACATTGATGGTAACCTAACAACAAAACTTTATGATAAACGCAATGACTTCAATTTTTCTATAGTCAACTTTCCTTACTTATGTAGCAATATACCTTCATCACCTGCATATGGTGTTTTTGTCTCTCAGTTAATTCGATACGCAAGGGCATGCTCTTCGTATGAACAGTTTCTAAGACGAGGCAAGCTACTGACAAACAAGTTGATTAAACAGAACTATCAACAGTCTCGTTTAAAGTCATCTTTTCGTAAGTTCTATGGTCGATACAACGACCTTGTCAGCAAATACAATCTTCCACTGAGTCGCATGCAGACTGACGTTTTTCATACTAATTGTTAGACCATAATTAATTACCTAATTGTCTACAGACTTTTACGGTTTTTATTTTCCCGATTACGACAAAGAACACACGGCGGGTGTGACCTGTCAGCAGAGGATGCTCACTCCTCCATGGCATCTGATCCTACCTCTATCTTGGAGGTCCGTGTTGCTCTGCTTTGAATTTGTATTTCGTTTTATAGATTTTTGAGATGGTTTGCGGTTTGTTATTGTCATTTTTTAATCTACCAAGTGCTGTACAAATAGTGCATATTTTTGCTAAAACTAAGTATGCTTAACACTACTCACGACTAAATAAATAGTCTAACATTTAACTATTCTGTTTGAAAGGTATTCATATTTTTTTCATACATTCATGTTCAATTGCGGTATTGCATAAACTTCAATTTACACTGATGTAGTGGTGGATGTACGTTGACCGACCTCATTTAATTTAATGCACCGTGTATTTTTTAAGACATACCTTCATTTATTTTTGACGTATGTTTACAACTGTTTCTGCTAGATGTATGCTTTATCGACCAACTTGTAGATGACTCCGTCTGTGAATGATTCCCTTGGCAACCATCTACATGGTTACAATCTTTGACGTTACAATGACACATAATCTGACAGAGTTGACCATAGGTTGGGTAAGTACATTGTGAAGAACAGTTCGTTCCAAAATATCCTGGTGGACATTCTAAATCATCAATAAAATGTTAAATAGTTATGTTAATAGTATTGTTTTGTAATTTAGAATGCTAAGTTAAAAAAGATTATACGGCACTTAACCTATGTTTTTTGCTGGATATTTCTTTTTCCTCCCTTAGAATTACAGCGATTTTAATATACTAGTAGAATACATTCATCATTGAATCTTTACATTTTTCAACTGTAGTTGTCTGTGATAACATTACGAATCAATTTTGAACCCTCTAGACCAATAACTTCATAAAGCATGAGTGACACAAAATGGGCGTGTCTTATAGCATAATCGAAAAACGGTATTGGTTGCGCCGCGTAGTAATACATTAGTATGTGCTACATTAAAAAAAAGTGGTTTTAAAATGTTATTTTAAAGTGTACAAATTGGAATTAATATAAATATTAGTAATAAGGAATCTTTCTTTGAATATTATGAGGTGATAATTTCGTTCGAAGCGTGGTCAAATCTATCATAAAGCCCTTCCGGCTTTATTGGATTTGACCACTGCTTTGGTTTGAAAGTAAAATGTTTAAACATTTCAAACGTTCGATAATATTTTGTAAAGAATTTGTAGTTTGCTTATTTATGTGTGGTATCTGTTCTAAAGAGGGTGGAATAATTATCATGGTTATGAACAGTATAAATACACTTAAGAGTTTTGTCATTTTTTTCAGTTGTATTTTTAATATGAACATTCCTTTTTGTAGAATAAATATTTCATTATCATATTTAACATATATGACAATTAAAAATAATGTAAATTATACGGGGTATGTAAACTCTCCTTTGCAATTTGCAAAATCTGTATGCATCATCTACCAAGTCCTGTTCAGATTATGACATATTTTTGCTAAATTTAAGTATGCTTAATATTACTCACGACTAAATAAACAGCCTAACATTTAACTAGTCTGTTCAAAAGGTATTCATATTTTTTTTTCATACATGTATTAATATTGTTCAATTCCGGTATTGCATAAACTTCAATTCCAATGATGTAGTGGTGAATGTACGCTGACAGACCTCATTTAATTTAATGCACCGTGTATTTTTAAAGACATACCTTCATTTATTTTTGACGTATGTTCATAATCGTTTCTGCTAGACATATGCTTTGTCGACCAACTTGTAGATGTCTCCGTCTGTGAATGATTTCTTTGGCAACCATCTACATGGTTACAAGCTGTGACGTTACAGTGACACATATTCTGACAGAGTTGACCATAGGTTGGGTAAATACATCGTAAAGAACAGTTCATTCCAAAATATCCTGGTGGACAATCTAAATCATCAATAAAATGTTAAATAGTTGTGTTAATGGTATTGTTTTGTAATTTAGAATGCTAAGTCAAAAAAGATTATACGGTACTTAACCTACGTTTTTTGCTGGATATTTCTTTTTCCTCCCTTAGAATTACAGCGATTTTAATATACTAGTAGAATATATTCATCATTGAATCTTTACATTTTTTAACTGTCTTTATCTGTGATAAGATTACGAATTTTGAACCCTCTACACCAATAACTTCATAAAACATGAGTGACACAAAATGGGCGCGATTATAGCATAATCGAAAAAAGGTATTGGCTGCGCCGCGTAGTAATACATTAGTATGTGCTACATTTTTAAAAAAGTGGTTTTAAAATGTTATTTTAAAGTGTACAAATTGGAAATAATATAAATATAAGTAAGAAAGGAATCTTTCTTTGAATATTATGAGGTGATAATTTCGGTCGAAGCGTGGTCAAATCTATCATAAAGCCCTTCCGGCTTCATTGGATTTAACCGCGCCCCGACAGAAATTATCACCTCATAATACTCCAAGAATGATTACTTATTCCTTAAATATTTGTTAGGTTGATAAGATATTGGCGCTTCTGATTAGTCGAAAAATTTCTTTGATACCTGCATCAATAAAATTTTTGCCGGATCTACTTTTCTCAACTGTTTTAATTTAACACTATTTATAGAATGGGAATTTCCGAAATAAACACTGTCAACAATATTATAAAGTTGTGTCTGTTTAATTGTCAGCAAACAAAATACAACTTTATGAATATAAAAAATTAAAGTTTTAACCTTGAAAAATAAACAATACACAAAATTTAATTCACTAATTAGAAAATTAAGTGTCTTCTCAGAATTTCGTCTGCTTGCGATCAACATTTACGGCGAGACTGGCTGTTCCAATTCCAGAAATACTTATAACGGACATACAGGCCTATACTCTTTCACTGTAACACTGCTGTTCAATTTGGTAACGATTAGTTTTAAATTAACACACGTACATGATAGGTCATCAGAATATGGATCGTAAAGCAAAGCTATGAGTAGTGCATCAACTCCTTCGGCGTATTCCAAGCGGCAGATATATCATTTAAGTACCTCACTGGCTATCTAGTTACCACAATATTTACAAAGGCGTACAAACATACTATTATTTGGCGACATATCAACTATTTTCGTCCACGATCGCGTCTCCTTGCATGGTTATGCCCAGTTGCATATTCCACGATCTAACTTACATTAAAACCAGTTTTAACGAATCAATCTTGCTGCACAGTGAATAGTATCACAAGCAATCGCATGTATCAATTCAGCCGGTTCAAATTTCAACTTTCTATTTGTGTTTAATCCATAAAATTCAGCTCAATAACCCTGTATCAGCTGAAGGCGCATCCATTTTGAATATTGCTGCTGTTATTGTTTTGTATTCATACGCGCCGCTTCATTTACATTTATTTACATTTTTGATCAGTGACACTTCACATTTTATGATTAGAAAATTTTTTATTACATGATAAAAAATGAATTTTAATAATTTTTCTTTTGATCAACGTATCGAAGAAATTTTTTTTTATCAAAATCATATATTGATCGACGTATCAAAAGAAAAATTGACCGGAAAACTTCATCAGTGCGCGTAGTGCATTAATGAAAATTTTTTTCTGTGATATGTGATCGTGGACGAAAATAGTTGATATGTCGCCAAATAATAGTATGTTTGTACGCCTTTGTAAATATTGTGGTAACTAGATAGCCAGTGAGGTACTTAAATGACATATCTGCCGCTTGGAATACGCCGAAGGAGTTGATGCACTACTCATAGCTTTGCTTTACGATCCATATTCTGATGACCTATCATGTACGTGTGTTAATTTAAAACTAATCGTTACCAAATTGAACAGCAGTGTTACAGTGAAAGTGTATAGTATGGTGTCCGCATAGGGCCATTTGCGTTAGCGCGACATCGCGTTCAGATAAACGAGACATCGCGCTAACACACAACACGCCGTCGCGCGAACGCAATTTTGCACAACACGCCGTCGCGCTAACGCAACTTTGCACAACACGCCGTCGCGCTAACACAACTTTGCACAACATGCCATCGCGCTAACACACAACACACTATCGCGCTAACACAAAACACGCCGTCGCGCTAACACAACTTTGCACAACATGCCGTCGCGCTAACACAACTTTGCACAACACGCCGTCGCGCTAACGCAACTTTGCAAGTTTCACAGTCTAGTAGGAAGTCGTGTCCGGAAATATTAGACTTCTCATGTTGAAATTTGTAGGCCTGCATGCAAGCATGGATGAAAAATAAATAAAATGTACTTTGAAATACATATATTATTTTCATTTATTATCAATACATATGAATAAAAATATAGTTACTAGTATGTCACTGTATAAGGATATGCTAGCATGCATATAAATTATTATAAAATCTACCAATTGACCAATTTACCTTAAATATTTAATATAATTAATTAATTCAGCAATAATATATTTATAACATGTACATGTCACAAATTCATATTAGGTGCTCTGTATATTACCAAAGCAAAGAAATTTTAAAATGTAAAATTACAGGTACATAACATGTCATGAATATATTATTGTTGAATTAATTAATTATATTGAATATTTATGGTAAATTTGTCAATTGCTAGATTTTATAATAATTTACATGCATGCTAGCATATCCTTAAACAGTGAGATACTAGTAACTATATTTTTATTCATATGCATTGATAATAAATGGAAATAATATATATTTCAAAGTACGTTTTATTTATTTTTCATCCATGCTTGCGTGCAGGCCTACATATTTCAGCATGCGCAGTCTGATATTTCCGGACACGACTTCCTACTAGACTGTGAAACTTGCAAAGTTGCGTTACAGCGCGACGGCGTGTTGTGCAAAGTTGTGTTATCGCGACGGCGTGTTGTGTGTTAGCGCGACGGCGTGTTGTGCAAAGTTGCGTTAGCGCGACGGCGTGTTGTGCAAAGTTGCGTTAGCGCGACGGCGTGTTGTGTGTTAGCGCGATGTCTCGTTTATCTGAACGCGATGTCGCGCTAACGCAAATGGCCCTATCCGGACACCATAGTATAGGCCTATATGTCCGTTATAAGTATTCCTGGAATTGGAACAGCCAGTCTCGCCGCAAGCAGACGAAATTCTGAGAAGACACTTAATTTTCTAATTAGTGAATTAAATTTTGTGTATTGTTTATTTTTCAAGGTTAAAACTTTAATTTTTTATATTTATAAAGTTGTATTTTGTTTCCTGACAATTAAACAGACACAACTTTACAATATTGTTGACAGTGTTTATTTCGGAAATTCCCATTCTATAAATAGTGTTAAACCAGAACAGTTGAGAAAAGTAGATCCGGCAAAATTTTATTGATGCAGGTATTAAAGAAATTTTTCGACTAATCAGAAGCGCCAATATCTTATCTACCTAACAAATATTTCAAATATTTTAGGAATAAGGAATCATTCTTTGAATATTATGAGGTGATAATTTCTGTCGGGGCGTGGTCAAATCCAATAAAGCCCGAAGGGCTTTATGATAGATTTGACCACGCTTCGACCGAAATTATCACCAACCTGTGGTAGTGGTGGATGTATGCTGACAGACCTCATTTATTTAATGCACCGTGTATTTTTTATGACATACCTTCATTTATTTTTGACGTATGTGAATGATTCCCTTGGCAACCATCTACATGATTACAATCTTTGACGTTACAATGACACGTATTCTGACAGAGTTGACCATAGCTTGGGTAAATACATCGTAAAGAACAGTTCGTTCCAAAATATCCTGGTGGACATTCTAAATCATCAAAAAAATGTTAAACAGTTATATTAAATTGTATTTGTTTTAAAATTTAGAATGCTAAATTAAAAAAGATTATACTGAACCTAAGTTTTTTGCTCGATATTTCTTTTTCCTCCCTTAGAATTACAACGATTTTGATATACTAGTAGAATACATTCTTCACGTTTTTTAATGATTAACCATACTCTTTTCTTCTAAATGAATTTATATATATTTAGAATCATTTACCTTTACATACTCCATTATCCCAAAAATAGTTTGTGCAACAGAGAAACCTACACAAACATGTAATTGTTTAAATAGAAAAATTCAACTACCGTATGGAAATAAATCAATATATATACAACTGTGTTTGTGTTAATTTAAAATCAATAAAAGTATACTTACTGTTTATTTCCAGTGTTTTCATTACTACAGTCCTGTGTCGAACATGTCACTGATATACTCAAAACCCCCAAAATACAATGCATTGTAAGGTAATCCATTTTTAAAACACATGAACAAACTTAATTTTCAGCAATCAGGGATTCCTTATCTAGAAATGTCCGCGTTTGCAAATCATGAAGTCGTCATTATAAAATAGAACCAGGAAAAAATTATATGATTGGTCTATTTGCAACAAATAAATATTATAAATTACTTCAGCTTTGAAGAGTTCGTTCATGTGTTAGCTTGTTTCAGATATGCAAATAAAATATTGGAGATGCCGGAATTTTCAAGACTTTTAAAAAATCATATTTCATTTGTAAAAATAATGTCATACTCACAAAATCGATTTAAAAATCATTTTCTGACAGTTATTTATGATATGAAAAACTTATTATAATGTTAAAAAAATATGATGTTGAAGAGATAATAATATACCAGGTATTGCCTGAGCAAACTCATCAATTACATATAAGCATGGTTTGATCATGTGAACCATTAGGAGGTAGTTTCCACAATTAAAGCCGGCCATCTTTGCACATAAATGACGAATAAGGATAAGTAAGACAAACATACATGTCAGGATTTACAGCACCACCAATTCAAACACTTTTAAAAGCGCTCATAAGCCACCAGAATACAGCTTTGAATTGGGTCATCAACACTCGCCATCAATCTAATACATTATAATTATATCTTGTATTGTTATTAATGTAAAAATAAATCTTCATTTAAAGAAAATATAATCACATGCCATATATTTACATACAGGTTTGATCTTCAGAAATTCTGGTTAAATGCCTTTAAAAGATATTTGATGGTTCCCTAGCTAAATGTACCCGGTATCTTTAAACAAAAATCTCAAGATTTTTTTTTTTTTGGCAAAATCTTATATCACAGCAGCAAACGTTCGGCGTTCTTTAAAAGAAAAGTAATGCTAGTACCAAACTAAGTCTACTAAGCTCTGAATATTTAATAATACCCGCATGGTTTAGTAGTCTTGTCAGCGAGTAGAGATCGGAATGAACGAAAGACAGTGCGTTCGTGACCATACCACACCGAACCTTTTCACGAATGAATTAAACATTTGCATCTAACTGAATAAGAATATAAATAAGAAACAACAATGAACTATTTAAAAAAGGGTTTATTTTTATTACTTAACTTTTCTCTTTACAGCCTTGGAGGCCTAATTTCTTCACTCATTTTTTGGTTCCTTTTTTAATTTCATAATTTCCATTTTTGTTTTCATTTTCTTCATCTATTTCCGCAACATTTTGTTAATTAATTCCTCATATTTATTGAGAGGAACGTAGTCAGATACATCACCAAAAAATAGTTCATGAGAGAATTGTTCGTAGAGAGACAATTCGGACATCGCAACAACTAGTTGTTTCTAAAATTAATTGGAAGACATATTCAGTCATAATTATTTTCCCCTGTTTATAGCGGTTAAAAATAGTTTTAGAAAATGAAAATTCAGTAATGTAGTTATTTACACGAAAATAATCATAAATCATGAATATATGAATAATAACCTGATTTAACTTTCGTGGGGATTATTGTGACGTCATAAAAAGCGCATTTTCCCGTATTTTTCTTTAGACATAGCAGCAGACACCAGTTTTCCATGACTTAACAGTGTCCACAGCCGTCGCTCACAGTTAAACTCACTGCATACATTTATCATGCGATATAACATAACATATTCCAACTTTGGGGGACGGCTGCGTGCACATTTTCCTCATTAAAAAAAATATGAGAATATGTAACATTTTGCATCATTTACTACTGGTAATGTAACAGTTATCGGCTAAGACCATTTGTCGGATAAACTAAGAGTTCGGGTTTATAATACGCGACTATTCGAGAATTTTTAATTCAGTCGTCTGTTTCGAATAAAGAAAAATAAGTTTGCTTGAAAAATTTCTTGAATTTGTTTAAAATATGAGCTTAAACGATTGTTTACCGCTGATTTACGTCTTTGCACTTAGCAATGGGGGAAATGACGTAAAAAAAGAAAGAATATTACCTCTTTGTGATACGTTATTTTATCCATTTTTTGATTTGACATATAATATCAATACATATAACATGTACAAACAAAGGGAATTCACTAAATTTATAGTGAGAGATTCATAGCGCAGTTGAACGATTATGTATTTGAACAATCTATGATTTTGTGGTAGTGTTAAATCTAAAGCAAACTAGCGTGGCGCGGCGCCATGCTCCTTTTTATCAGCGCCATGCCCTTTTCCAAACGCCATGCCCTTTTAATAATAATTATTAAAAGTGATGCCCTTTTTATTGAAAGTAAATTTAATTCAAAACCAACATTGCCTTAGCCTCTGTGTTGATTGCAAAGTTAAAACTCGCGGGACTTCACGCACGAGTGACCTAAGACAACAGACGATACAGGTAAACTGGAGAGGCCCAAGCTGATGGGGTTTACACAACTGTCCTATATAAATGGGTGATTTGACACCTAATTACTGGTACAGTAATTTGATAAATAACAACTGATTTATCTCCTTGAAATTAGTAATTGCACAAGCTTATCATTAAGACATCGTAAGGTCATCTTTAAATAGAATTAACACAAAAGAATATATTTTATGGAGATAATTTAAAATTTTAAACCTGAGACACCTAAAACCATGTTTAGACTACTGAAACAATTTAATAAAAAATCTAGATGTGAAGTTTTCTTATTCTTCTTAAGCTTTTAAACAATCGTCAGATTAACCAGAATTTTTCTGTTTCCAAAAAAACGTAACTCTTCTTCGAGATTGCAGAAACTCAATTTATAATAAAAGATTGAAATGAGTATTTTAATGCAAATTGATTTTTAAAAAGCTTAAAACAACAATTTCAATATCCATATTTCTAAAGTAAAAAGAGATTGATAATTTTGCCATCAGGTGTCCACATATTCTCTTTTGACTGAGAAGTGGACAGGCATAGCCTACATTCATGCTATGCCTGTCCACTTCTCAAAAGACACTACTGGCTCTAAAAACCCCTGTCTGTATGAAAATCCCCTGTCTTTCCCTGTCACCCCCTGTGTTTTCCCTGTCATCCCCTGTGCACCCCCTGTCCACAGCCCCTGTACACCCTGTAATCCCCTGTCAGCCACTGTACACATCCCCTGTAAGCCACTTTAAGCCCCTGTCACCCCCTGTACGCCCTGTCATCCCCTGTACGCCACTGTATTTCTTTGTACATGCCCCTGACACCCCCTGTACGGTTTTTGATTGATAATAACAGCCTTTCCTGTTATTTAAGTTCAATACTTTTTTATTAGGTCAATTATTTAACTAGCATGTGTTATATTTTGACTATAAATCAATTTTTGCACTCAACATAGCGCCAACTCACAAGACACACTGTTATCTTATCTTTAAAAATAATGTTTTCATTCATAATTTATTGATACTTAAATAATCATGCTAACAACTAAAGGCTCGAGATTCACCGGGGGGTAAATCTCAGATGAGAGCGGGGACTATTTGCGGTAGGTGTGAAAGCCTTCAGGGCATTTAGTCTATTAGCGGTCGGGAACATCACTACACTGTAATATTTGAAAAATACATATAAGAAATATTGTGAATTATTTTTACAAAGATCAATCTCACCACATGGTGTTTAGCATTTGATTTTGTGTATCTAAATAAATATTTGCACATTGAAACCAGTAAATCAGTCAGAATGTGGAATGTACAAGTATAAGCAGCCATGATACGATAGAGCACGTCAATCTTTTTTTCATAATCAAATTCCTGATTGTACCTTTATTAATTTCCCGTGAATAACTAAATAAAGCTTCAATAGCTTATACGTTTGCATAAGAAATAATTTTAGTATTTTTTAATGCATGTTCTGAGCCGCTTATTGGACCCTTGAATTGAATGTTAACTGAAGTTTAACTCTCATAAAAAAATTAATAATTTCTAAAATCTTTTTTTCAATTCCTTTTTACTGCGAAGTGGATGATATCAAATATAATGTTATTCATTGACAATGAACAGAAATCCGCGGCCCTGGTCAGAGAGAGAGAGAGAGAGAGAGAGAGAGAGAGAGAGAGAGAGAGAGAGAGAGAGAGAGAGAGGGGGTTGCATTGTTTTAGAATTAAAAGTTACTAAAAGTTTACACGGGAATGCATTTCCTAATAAGTAAACATGCAATCCTAATTTTATTCCCAATTCTTTATTATTATTTAGATTAACTTAAAGTGATCACATTAATTTTAATCCACCGATGTTTTATTTTACACCATATCAATTGATCAAAGGATTTATTGAAGTAACAAATTTCAAAGGAGAGGATGTTGATATTTTTTCACTCGGTCAGTCGTTATATAATAGCTTCTGTACACAGCCCTTCTTGACAATTTGCAGATCACGGTAGCGAGGTAGGGAAAATGAGATCACAGAAACGTGTGTACAGGTATATACACACACTTCCTAAGATCGGAATAGTCGGTCACTGATTACATAATTTTGGCTTCTGTACACAGCCCTTCTTGACAATTTGCAGTGCACGGTGGCGAGGTTGGGAACAATGAGGTGACAGACACACGTGTACTTGTATATACACACACTTCCTAAGATCTGAATGTTCGGTAATGCTAAACAATTACGCAATATGTTGTTTAAAAGCCGCTTATGACTTCCTTTCCCAGTCTGTCATGTAAAGAAAACAGAAATTTAAACTTTGATTTATCAGTTCTAAGAATACCAAACATAAAAGGAAAGAGCTTAAAATTCGGAACATCATTTGACACAGTCATACGAATTAAACCGTACTGCTCTCATATTTTTCATTTTTCAAATTCAGAATTTAAATAAATGTACTAAGATATTTTTTTCTAATCTAAAACACGGAACATTGTTTTTAGATCATGCATGCGAGTCTTTACGTTATCCGTTACCGGTATTTGTTAGCTGCAATAAAGTAGCCCTCTCCCGATTTTTTTTTTTTTTTTTTTTTTTGGGAGAGGGCTACAACTCCATAGGATCTCCGTAATGGTGCAAGTGCGGGAGTGATTCACTCCCGCAACGATTTCGTCTCAAATCGTATATAAATGACAATAACATTTGCATTTCTTACCTGAACTCAAACATTGTAGATGTGTATGACATAAATTAATCCAAAAATATCAAGTATAGTCCATATATCGGTTATTTTTCGTGTATGTCAACAACGCAAGTTGAATTTGTCCGCCATGTTTACTGACCTTGATCGGTTTTATTTTGGGACAGCCAATGAGAATTCAGGAGCGGATCTTGAACTGAATATAGGAATTCCCCTATTTTAAACATAATTAACGCGGTAAATATGAATTTCTCATTATATACCATTTCCTTAAATGATGTTTTAGTGATAGAACGAGGCAAGATCGCTTGTTTACACTGAATTTCACTTTATCAAGTCCATCAAAACTCCAAGCCTAAATCCCACAAAATCACGCGAGAACTGTCGACGTCATGGCTGCTGAAAAGGACGACTGGTAAACATGCTGATGTGTTTTATCTGGTTTTGATTTATATACGGTTAGTTTGTTCAACCTGAATTAAAAAAATCATTTTATCTAAAGGAAGTCAATTATAAAAACGTTCTTTTCAGACCGAAGTCAGACGCATTAAAAAATTAATTTTGCACCATTACGGAGATCCTATGGAATTGTAGCCCTCTCCAGTAAACATCAGATATAAAAAAAATCGGAGAGGGCTACATTATTGCAGCTAGGTATTTGTATACATGTATTAGATTATTCATGAACTGTATCATTGCTTTATATTTATGAAGACAATTCTATACAATAATGCATATGAATTACTAAACTGGACAATTATGCACCCTCATAAAAGTTAAAAGTGTCAAAGGACTGGACTAATTCCCCCTCCTAAAAAATCAACTCTCTCTCTTACCGCGTGATAACAAACGATATATTACCCTCTACGACTTTAGTCTGCTCCCACAAGGGGCATTATTAAAATTACATCTTGCAGAGTATAAAATCAACATGTTCATGGATTTTACTACGTTATTATCACGAACCCGATAACTGGTACAGTAAATCGTAAAAACTCGGAAAATTCTGGGCGTGCCAAAAAGCACAAAAACAAGATGTTTTGGGGTTCTAATTAATGATATAATCTAACAGATTGATGAATAAAGAGTCAAATTTTAACCAAAAATATCCAGACAAACTGTGCAGACAAATTATAATACCGCGCTTACGCACAGTACATGTATTCAATTTGTCGTCACCGCTTGGTGTGTTACAGGATCGACGACATCCAAAAATAAGCATTCAATGCTTATATTTATATTCATACTGATGACTATTTGTATAAAATATATGTGTATTGTCGCTGTAAAGTCATTATATACGCTCTCAGTCGAGAATATGTAATATTAACATGGTATTTAGTTTGCTTCCGTGATTACAAATATAGTGCCAGAAACATTGTATGGAAAAAACATCTTTTTTATTAAGGAGTAGATATAATTTAACGATTATATTTCAAAAGTACATATCAAATTGGTTATTTCATATTGAAAGTTTCATTTAATCTTACAAAAATAAATACAGTCAAAACACGTGAAGACGTTTATATTTGTGCTCATGGCGCATGAAGTAGCAAAGTGTATTCATAGAAAATTGAACTTCGCAGATTTACAATGCAGATATAAGGGGACATATACCCTGAATGTATATATAGATTCTCGTTCAGATCTTTCATCAATTTCCTGATATACGGTTGTTGGTTCATGATCTTCCCTAGTTAAATTCAAATGTACCTGTTTTTCTAATAGGTTTTGAGATCCATTTTAATCCATTTACGAGAATTAAGATTATAAGGGCGCAGCCCACAATTAGAACAGTTATTCTTAAATTATCGGTTTTCATATTACTTTGGTAATCATATAATTCCGTTTGAGCTGTTAAGTATTCGAATTTTTCTTGCGTTGATGATACCTCTGACTTCGTGATCACTAACTATAAAACCACATCGTACTACTAATATTATGATAATTATGCTATTTTCAACAGTGACTTTCACAATTTCATTTCGTGATTATATACCAACCTGTTGCTGTCTCAATTTCTGAATTTTTTCTTTGACATCCGATGACATGGTCAAAATATCCTGAAAGGCACGCTAAATTCATAAAATAGTTATATTCATTTTTTTTTTTAAGCTGAAACCTTTTTTAAATTAAATTTTAATTAAATGTTTTTGTTTTTTACTATTCACCTTTGCATTCTCCGTTAATCCGAAAAAAAATTTGGTAGCATTGAGTCCTACAAACAAACATCAAAGTAGCATTTATATTGGTACATATTAATATCTGCTTTATAAAAATTGAACTATGGAAACTAGGCAGATTTAAAAAGGCATTTCAGAAAAAAAATAGTGAACAATTTATTCATTTAAAAACCAAACTTTGGACTATACACTATATATATTTTGCTAGATTAAAATAGGAGAAACTGTATCCGTTGAAAAAATAAAAATGAATTCATTGTGGAAAATGATTATTTCGGTTTTTCTTATATATATATATATATATATAGTAATTATGCTTACTGATTGTTTTTATTTTTCTGACGAGAACTTATGCTTGTTTCACAAATGGGATATTTTAAAACCAACGGAAAACAGCATATCAAAAGAAAAATCATTTTAAGTAGCAATAAATAAAATTACTTAATATATTAATGTGTTATTGAAACAAAACACAAAACAGTATCATGTTTAAAGTAAAAAATTAGCTATATCATTAACAGGAAATAACATATATTTATCTTTTTGAAGTTGTATGCATTCGTCTATTGCATTTTTTTTTTTGCATGATCACGCCATAATTTATTGCACAAGAATTCGATATCAAACAAGAAATCAAAGTTATTCAGTAGTTATCAATGTAAATATATATGATGGAGATCGAGACATCCTTCCAGTGAATCTGAAAAAAGGGGTGTAGTTCACATAGTCAATTGATTAGAATTTGATCTGCAGATATGTTTGGGATGTTGTCACCTGACTAGGTAATGCACGTCTTCTTTCATCAGTTCAATCTTAGCAACATCTGCCATTTAGATCTAAGTACAACTTGTTTAATTATGCATGTACTAATGACTTTACACTTTCTTGCTACAATTTACCTCAGTAATGGTATGTGCATCTGAAAAAAAACCCAGTGAATTTACACAAATCCACCAACCGCCATCACCATCCCTACCCCCCCCCCCACACACACACAAAGTGTTTTAAAGTAAATCTTCGCAATCCTTGATCTAGAAATTCTTTTGTGTTTATAAATCAAACGTCCTTACTTAATGCAAATAAGGTTGTGTTCGTTGGTAATAACATTTCTGAAAAACCACGATTAAGTTCAAAGGTCTTTTTCCAGGTATCAGGTATAGTTATGTACTTTATCTTAACGCCTCATACAAGATACAAGTTTCAGAATATCATGTACATTCAACTTTATATTCTAATTGTTGTTAGATCACAAGTCTCCAGAATTATGAAGCATTTTAAAACCCAAGAAACTTGCGGCATGGACTGCTAAACTCCCCTATTTACCAATTTAAAGATAAGCCGGCATCATAATCCTGCGTGTTTTCTGCTATGCATAGTGTCACAGTGTGAGTGTTGTGGCATACTTCTGCCCTCATATGCAATGTGTATTCCTGACCGGAAGTTGTGGCTTGATTTCTACTTCAGGGATGTGCAAGACATTTCTGTAACGGGTGTACACATTGCGCAATTTTCGTATATACGGTTGGAAAGTCTTTATCTTCCATTGTATTTGTAATGTTTTGGATAAAGAAGGACTTCTAGATTGTACACATGTATGGTCTAAACATTAACCTGTTTCTCCTTCATATTATTTCCTTTGCATTCATTTCTAGATTCATAAACAGAGACATCACTAAGAGGGTTTTTTTACTGACAGAATTAGCCATCGAGAGATGTTACGCACATCGCAAAGATATTTATTTTCAAAACAGGAAGAAATGTTCTAAATTTGTAAACAATTTTCAAACGACTTATTGTATTATCTGACCATGTATGGTTGATTTAAAAGCTGAATCAAATACAATATATTTGTACATGAATATTACCTTAACTTGATTGCATTGATTATCAAACCTAACAAAATACCAACATGAAAAAGTAGAAAAAAACGTCCCTACGCCAAAAGGTTTATCAAGAGACACACTACATTTATGAGTTCACCCATATATTATTCATATCACATACGAATAGTGAGGAATATGATAAGTGTCTTTGCCATGTGATTGCAGATTATTTCCTAAACAGCCTTGCGCCTTGAAAGAAATTTTATTCTCATTCCAATTGGTGAATATTTGTATTTGTACAGATAAATCGTTGTAAATACGATAGACTTCGTGCTATTTATAATATTTATAACTTACCTCATTTAGCATCGTCAATTAAGTCTACTCTTTGGTCCAAAAAATAATTTTGATCTTTTTCTATCCTGGCAGATATTCTATAAAGACTTCCAAATTGCCTCCATAATGCATATGAAAACGCATACAAAATAAACGAAAAATACTTTAACTGTAATTTTTTGTCGTTAAAAATATAAGTTTAAAAACTACTCCAAATACTGCATGCATTGTGTTTATTTTTGAGCTTGTTCCGAGACCTCTCGTTGCTCGCAACGAGATTGCGTCTAGTCTTCTTCGCTTATTGGTGTATCACGCTGTTTTTTAAATGAACTACAGATACATTTAAGAACTCTTTGTATTAAAGATTTGTCATAAACAGCTTTTCATATATTTAAAGATGGCCGAATGCTGGGTTCATAAAGCTTAATTTGCAAATGATGTGGATCTCGTAGAGGAGTTCTCGTTTTTTATCAATTGTGCAAAATTCAGCTGTGTGTTCAACGGTGGTTTAAGTTGTGGTCACAAGTTACATATCAAAAGTCTACTGTTAGGAAGTATCATAGTCTAGAGGAAGAAACGTAACTAAATGTAAAGAAGGTCGTTTCATGTAGTGATCATGCGTCACAACAAGCTTCAAACGGTTGCTCTTTAGGAGGCTTGATGGTCGACATCTTATCTATCACGATATATTTAGTAATGCACTGTCAGTTACTAAAAAAAATTCTAAGTATCTTGGCTTTAAAATTTGAATGTTTTTCTTTATCTCGAGCTCTTTTTCTCAAAGAGATTAATACAGTCTAAAATATTAACAACCATCTCTTAATTTGTAAACAGTTCATAAAAATTCAATGAAGCGTTGTTTGAATTTAGTTACTGAAATCGAATACTCCCATAATTAACGTATAAAGCTATTGCAAGCAATCTATTTTAGTATACATTCGGGTATATTAGCATCTAAAATTATTGGTCAGCAAATAAATATTCTAAGGCAATAAGGAATTCATTTTTATTAACAAATTAGTCAATCCACATAGAAGCACGTGTTGGCATAATTAGCATAATTATAAAGTTAGTTTCATATTCATTATGTAATAAAATAAAGCCACTAAGTTTATTGATGAAACAAATATTGAATTATTATTACCTACACTTGTATTGTACTACTGGCTTTTCATTAACATTATTTTCTAAAACGTGAAGAAGAATCCTACAGCAGAGTTTATGTGCTTGATTCAACTTATTCTTTTCAATGTTCAGAAGAGTATTAATGATATAATAATCTTAAGTTATCGTAAAATAATAATCAGCATCGCCATTAAGGGGTTTTTTTGGTTTAATTCTTCTTAACTTGTTAATTTTGGTTTACTTAAAAATTGGGTTTTTATTTTTTACATATATTTAATTAAAAGTAAACGTGACAAAAAATTGTAAAGTCACCATATTTTCTGCTTTTCAATGGAAATTATCTGCTTCGTCTTGTCAGTACTTTGATATTTTAGGTCTAAGCGTTACAAAGATATACCAACAGGGATCTATGCAATACTTTAAAACGAGTTACATGCAAGGAAGACACCATTGGGACCATATTTGGATTTTGTAATATTTCTTCAAGGGGAAAACCATCTTCGCTAGCCAAGGGTCACGATTCACAGTGTTTCTCTATTCGTATTTCTCTATTTATAGAGAAACACCGTGGTTCGTCGCCCTTGGCTAGCGAAGATAGGGGTATGACATTAAGAACATGCTTGTATTTTGGAATACTTTTAAAACTCGACTATAATTATAAAAATGGTTACATTTTCTATTAATAAAGAGTTATAGGTATATAAAGATATATAGGCAATATGATAAGATACACGTATGTTTACAGTACATTTTGTATTTTCGTATAAACCAGCATCTCTTTAGCAGGAGTTTAATTTGGTATTCCTGACCGGAAGTTGCTGTCCGATTTCTACTTTATTCAGAGATGTGAAAGATGTTGATGTGATAGTTGTACACATTGTGTTCGACTCAGACTCTTGATTAGATCTTCCATCAATTTCTGTATATACGTCTGGAAATTCATTATCTTCCACCACTGTATTTGTAATAGTATGAGCTTTTAGAACTGGCTTAGAGATCCATTTTATTCCATGTACGACTATTAAGAATATAAGGACGCAACCCACAACTATAATTATCGCTCTTAAATTATTGGTTTTCAAACCTCGGTCTTGTTTAAATTCCTCTTTCTCTGTTGAGTGGTCCGTTGTAGCTGTAGAACTGTATCTCCAAGGGAAATTCGGGTTGATGGACAAAGATACCCACGACCTTGAGATCACTAAATAATATTCCACATAATACTGTTAACTAAACTATCTGAATCTTCACAATTTCGTTTCATCAATATATGAATTTAATGCTTAATGTATTGTATTTTGTACCAACCTGCTGTTGTCTCAATCTCCGTATCATTTCCTTGACATCCACTGACGTGGTCACAATCAGAGGCATTGCAGGTACAGGTATCCACACAACGTTTGCCAAAGGTAGGGTAAAAACAACGTGACTGACAGTTTATTCCAAAATATCCTAGTGGACATTCTGTATTTAATAAACAGTTGTCATGTTTATTTTTGCTAAATAAAAGCTTCTGGAATACATTCTATATATATAAAATTGATATTATATTAATATATTATGATATTTATTTCAATACATTTGCAATCTCCCTTATCCCAATAAAAGTTTGCACAACAGGGAATCCTACAAAATAATATCATTTTTTGTATTGACAAAATAACTGCAATACAATCGTAAAATTTTCTAAGAATAATCTTGCTAAGGCTAGACACATTTGATTTGAGTTGAGTTTAAGAATAAACGACAAACCATATTATCAAATAATGTAGAGATCGAGATATAATATCAATTTCATAAAAAATGACTCGTTTTGGCATAACATACATTTATACATAGTAAGGTTATACTTACTGGTTGTTTTCATTTATCTCATTGGAACAATTTTCAGCTTTACAGTCACACATTTTTATAACAAACAAAAAACAGTTTATCAAAAGGAAACTTATTTCTTTAAAATTACATTGAAATTTAAATTGAAATAAAAATAAAACAAGATACAGCAGAGATCCGTGTAACTTTGCCGTGCTACATTTAACAGTTTAACAAAATAATGGCAAAGCACAAACAGGAAATAACACGGAATTTGGGTTTTCATCGATCACGTCCAGCACAGCATAGAATTATCCTATTGAAGTCTGGAAAATTCATTTCAGGGAGGAAATTACATTAAGTTTACATACAGCTGCATTTAATTGCATGATCACAACTTATTCAATTGCCAAGAATTCGACATTAAACAATTACTTAAACTTCGGGTAATTGAGTCATTGACGTTAATTCACATATACATACATAGAAGTTATTTTTTTTTCGAGACAATAAATGATTCCTGGAATGAATCTGAAGAAAGAGAGAGTTATTCACAGGGTCAGTTGATCAGAACTGGAACTGGATATAAAGATTTGACTGAAGCCTGTCACTCCTCTAATCTTTTCTTAGTTCTAACTATTATTTTGGAGTGTATATTTATCGTGTATTTTGTATATTTATGCCGCCTTTACCAGCAAATTGGAGCACTTTCAATGGGGACTATATTTTAGCCATCATCACGAATTTTTATAATCAAAGCAAATCTTTGCAATCGTTTGTCTAGCAATTATTTTGTGTTTAAAAAAACAAAAGTGTTTTAAAAAAAACATAAGTCCATCCTAATGCAAATCAGGTTGTTTTTTTTGGTTATATTTCTGAAAAACTAAATTAAGTTTAAAGGTTACTTACAAAGATTAGTCATGCAGTTGAACTAAATTTCAAGAATGATACAAAACACACGTTACAGAATATCATGCAACTTTATATTTTGTATTTTGATTGTTTGTCACATTGATTCAGAATTATGAAGTTGTCTAAACCTAAGAAACTTACGTCATGGATAGCCGCAGTCTTCAGTTTTGTAAATAATTTTTAAAAATCTAGGTCAACAGCACAATTTTTCCTGTTTTCTGCTATGCCAATAGTATTTCATTGTTAACATAATTTTAGACTGACACATTAATAAAGAGACTCTTCTCTTTATTAATGTCTTCTTCTTTTATGTTTTCATTTAATTTTTAGATACCACCGCTTGCCAACACTTAGTCTCTATGTGCATCTGTACAATAACAATCACACTGCAGATTACGAACAGTTACACTGCAGATTACTGAAATTCGCTTTGCATTCGTGCTCTCTAAGATGTTTTTGTTCCTTAGTTCTCCATTCGGTAACAAAATTAAAATTAGAATAAAATTTAATTTGTGTGTGTAAAACAGGTTTTTTTCTTTTTGTCATTTTAACATATATTTCAGGGTTTAAAACTTTTTGGAAACATTTGGTCATCATCATCATGGCTCTACTCGGAACTTTGTTTTTGTGTACTTACGGGCCAGTAACTGCACGCGGAGAAAATTTATGTAGTTAATTGATAATGTGAATATTTCTTTAAAACATGTTTACTTCTCAAACACGTGGCTCATTAATATCTTTTTAATGTTGATAAAATAAAGTAAAAAAATATTTTTTTCCTGAAATTTTTATTACATATTCAAATAATTTTTCTATTAATTTTCTTTTAAGCTGCACTTAATTTAAAACTAGAGAAATAAACACTTAAGAAGGAAATTGCTATATAAAGAGGGCTAGACATCGTTGCCATCGTAAGAATATATTGGTCTCCTTGAAAAGATGAGCTCTGTAAAAGATTGAAGAAAATATTCAGATTTTTATAGAAGTTGCCTTTACTAAGTAGCAGTTCATACATGTGTAGCTTTAAAAATAATATCTAAATATTCATTGTAGATCTGATGGTTTTAAAATTTGTTGACCACCCAGCCTCCTTCAGCTGAGAAAATAATTAAAATACATGAACATCCTTTATCTTGCAGTCAATATCAATTCTAAATTCTTAACTGTGTTTTACTTATTGTACGATAAATTGTCTATAAAGTATTTAAGAGAGCCTGATGGTTGTGGCCAAGTTTAGACTGCATTGATCATCTTTAAAAAAAGAGCTCTATATAAAATAATAGAAAACAACCCTATATAAAAGGTTAAATATATGGGTTTTTCTCTAATACTTAACATTAGTATATTGCTAAACAAATCATATCTTAAAAAATTTTAAGTAGATTTTAATGGTTAATTTGTTGACCACCCAAACTCCTTTCAAAATAAAATAAAACAAAAAAAATCAATAACTGATAAAGTCATACTTGGTCTTTCCTTTTCTCTGGCAAGTTTTGCACTGTACGTTATAGTATCCCGATGCTGAACACTTACAGATCGGTATCCGGAGATGTCGACAACTGAACTCGTTAACTTCAGTACTTGTGTTGTGCGATTCCGCCAAGACCTCTAAATACTTAGGTTTGGTGTCAATGTCATTTGGACCGGCTTCGGGGTTATTTGGAGAGATGTAGGGTTCATTTGGATTGACGTATTTACCTGAACCTTTATAAGAACTGGGTAACACCTGACCAAAGTTAAATAGAACAGAGGAAGCGAGAAGGACCACATTACTAAAAGATTTTTTTCCTTATCATAGTTTGTCTCTTCATATCGATGTTTCTTTGGTGTTGAATATTAATTCTGTACACGAATAGGTAAACTGTATGTACAAAATTGGATTAGTTAGTTGTCATCTCAGTGTGTTTGTTCTTATAAAAAAAGTAAGCATCATCAAACACGAGTCGATGATTAAGAATTAAACAAGACAAATTTGAGTGGCCGTGGGTGATGAAGGTAGTTCAATAACATTATAACATATTTGCGCCATGAGTAATATGTATGTGTTACATATATAACACTGAAACAATACAAGAGTGATTGAGTGATAGATAAGTTTTGTATTTTACGTATACTTCTTATTTTCATGATCGTTCTACTTGACAACATTAGACAAAAATAAGTACATATTTTTCTCTAATTGAATCATTTCTATTGCATGTTTTTAGATTTTCTGTATTGAAGCATATATGTTTCTTCTTTAGGGGACTTGATGGTAAACAATTTAACCATCAGATCAGCTTTAAACTTTTAAACATAGAATATCATTTTATAAAGAAAAAATCCAAATACTTAATATTTAATTTTTCAACATTTATCTATATCTATACAAGGCTCTTCGTCTTAAGGAGGTAAATACAGCTTCAAAATGGCCACAACCATTGAGCTCTCATAAATACAAAGTTAAATGTTACTTGCAAGTTGGTATAAAGCTACTAATATGGTTGGCTTAGGGTTTCGTCAGGTATGATTATCAATATCAACGAAATCAACCATCATACTCTGATCAATTAAGAAGCTAGAAGGTATGAAATGTTTATAAAAAAAATATCTTCTAATTATCTGATGCTTTTATTTTAATCACAGAACACATATTTGGAAAAGATCAGGAATTATAAAGATCTCAAGACAGATGAAAAGGAAATTTATTTTTAAAACAAATAATATTGATTCAAGTAGGTAACATAAGGTGCTCTTGATTCAGATGTATTTATCTGTGTTTCTATCTCCCTATTTGCACTGCACATTTATGTCCTGATTATAAATAGGAATATTTTTTTAAAAACAAATGTATAAAAATTCGTACATTCAGAATTTTTTTTATGTTTTTTGATGTATGTAATATAAAATTACATGAAAATGTGGATAAATTTTATTATTAAACATTCATCTATGTTTATCGTCTTCGTTGGTGTGTGTGTGACATGAGTTTTGGTCTTCAGGAATTGTATTCCTTGCCAGAAGTTCTGGTCTCGTTTCCACTCCGCCCAGAGATGTACATGATCTTATTCCTATTGTGTTAGCCTGAGACTCTTGTTGCTCAGACCCTGCATTAATTTCCATGTAAAGAGTATCCAATATAAAATTGTTTCTTGCATTCACTAAATTCCCACAGTTTCTTTGAACAAACTGTGAGATTCACGTTATTCCATTCACAGCGGGTAAAATCGCAAGGACACTTCCCACAAGTAAAATAAATATTGTTATATTTCTATTTCCAGTTTTCTTATTATCATGTTTTTAATTATTTGTTTTGTCTACCGCTAATGACATTTTTGATGACCTGAACACTGGCAGGAATTGCGTCAAATTGGCTAAACCCAAAGAAGAAAAAAAACACCTGGAAGTGAACAAGTAAATTCCTATTTCATTGAAGAAAGTACTATTCAATCCGACTGCCTTTTCGATAGTGTACTGATTATCATTGTATTAAAATCAAAAGGTCCTTTAAAAAAATATAACCATTTCACTACGGTAACAGTGTACTGAATACTGTACTCTGGTGATATGATAAATGCACGAAAAGTTTCTAGACAGTTTTTAAACACAATGCGTGAACGAACGTTCACAGCAAGCCAGGTTTCAATGTTGAAACAACATTTTTTGTCAATGTAGAAATGTTAAAAATACAACATTTTGTCAAATTCTAAAGTGATTTATCGTCGGGTTTTTGAACTTGAATGACTTTGACTTTTTTTACGTTACTTAAAAAATTGTAAGCTCACATTGGAACTGGGCAAGCCAATAAAAATGCAACAGCATATTGTCATTAAGTGTTACTCTTTTAATTAATAAAAACTAAAAAAAAGTAATTATAAATTGCCTTGTTTAATATTTAACCTTGTACTTTCGTCCTTTCCCACGGTCGTTCTGGCGTACATAAGTGCTATTTAAGTAAAACTGAGGACTTTTCATATGATATAACTCTATGTAATTCAAGAATCATAATATCTTCAAAATGACGCTGGTTTCAAGTGAAATATACATTAGTTATGTAGGTAGAAAATACAATCGGACAAATAATGTTATTTTCTCTTCTGAATGTATGGCCGACAAGGAAATGGACAAGCATACATTGAATTAAATCCTGTTTGATATAAACTACCAAAGTCCATGGTCCATGCAGTTAAACTAACTCCTTTTGCCTGTGTTGTTAACATTCTTTCCATTGTTCGATAGATAACATATTCTAAAAAAATTGATTGTATATTAATACAAACACTTGTACTTAGTGTTACATCTATTGTTTTAATAATTAGCATCATGCATTTGCATCCTTGTAGTCTTACCATAAAATTACGTTAATGTTTCTATATTTATAAACAAGTGCTAGGAAACTAGCAAGTTAATTACAGCACCTTTAGATTAATACAGGGTTTATTTTTTAAGTCAATTCTTATAAATGACTGACTTACATAATGTTGTAAAATAGTCCGTAAATGTCTGCAAGATGTCGCCCATTTGCCATCTCAGACATTGTGACATTCACAATTCCAAGATGTCATTACGAATGCACAGTTTGTAATAACTTTTAGTATTTCATGCTTTGTATGAAAGTAAAATAATTAAACATTTCAAACGAACTTGGATGAGATATGTTTTAACGAATATTTTTTTGTATAATTTGTATTTTGCTTATTTATGTGTGGTATTTGTTCTGAAGAGGGTAGAATAATTATCATGGTTAGGAACAGTATTAAAACACTTAAATGTTTTGTCCTATTTTTCAGTTTTATTTTTAATATGAACCTTCCTTTTTGTAGCATAAAGATTTCATTATAATATTTAACATGGTAAGTAGAATCAATGTAAATTATACGGGGTATGAAAACTGTCCTTGGCAATTTGCAAAATCTGTCCGCATTATCTACCAAGTGCTGTACAAATAGTGGCACATTTTTGCTAACACTAAGTATGCTTAACATCACCATCGACTAAATAAACAGCCTAACATTTAACTATTCTGTTTAAAAGGTATTCATATTTTTTTCATACATTCATGTTCGCTTCCGGTATTGCATAAACTTCAATTTACACTGATGTAGAGGTTGATGTACGCTGACAGACCTCATTTATTTAATGCGCCGTGTTTTTTGTAAAGACATACCTTTATTTATTTTTGACGTATGTTTAAAACCGTTTCTGCTAGATGCATGCTTTGTCGACCAACTTGTAGATGTCTTCGTCTGTGAATGATTCTCTTGGCAACCATCTACATGATTACAATCTTTGACGTTACAATGACACGTATTCTGACAGAGTTGACCATAGGTTTGGTTAATACATTGTGAAGAACATTTCGTTCCAAAATATCCTGGTGGACATTCTAAATCATCAATAAAATGTTAAATACAGGGTGATCCATAAATTCTGTTAGGACGTAATTGTGCTATTTTCATGTTAATATTTAATTTCCCAGCTCTGCTATGTAAAGCTATGTAAAGCACGAAAACTGCACTTAACCTACATAGTATAAAACTGTACTCCTAGTATATTCATACGGTATGTTTCACTAAATTTAAATTTGTTCCTTTAAACTGTAATAAGCAAACAAAACAGTATAAGATATTTTGGATCACCCTGTAGTTATGTTAAATGGTATTGTTTTGTTATTTAGAATGATGCTAAATTTAAAAAGATTATACGGTACTTAACCTTAGTACTTACTCGATATTTCTTTTTCCTCCCTTAGAATTACAACGATTTTGACATAATAGTATAATGCATTCTTCATGTTTGTTAATGATTAACCATACTCTTTTCTACTAAATGAATTTATATATATTTAGAATCATTGACCTTTACATACTCCATTAACCCAAAAATAGTTTGTATAACAGAGAAACCTACAAAACATGTAATTGTTTAAATAGCAAAATTCATATACCTTATGGAAATAAATAAGGAATAAAGAATCATTCTTTGAGTATTATGAGGTGATAATTTCGATCGGGGCGTGATCAAATCCAATAAAGCCCGAAGGGCTTTATGATAGATTTGATCACACCCTGATCGAAATTATCATCTCATAATATTCAAAGAATGATTCCTTTTTACTTATATTTATATAAGTTTAAGCCATTGTACGATTAAATATTTAAATATAAATAAGCAAACCCCGCTGGCGCCCCAATTATACGTCATTTGAAGTTATGGGTTATATACTACAAAATCGATACCTAGTGTTATCACTGGCAAAGACACTGGGAAATGTAAATATATCAGTATATATACAAATGTGTTTGTCTTAATTTCAAATCAATAAAACTATACTTATTGTTTCTTTCCAGTGTTTTCATTACTACAGTCCTGTGTCGAACATGTCACTGATATACTCAAAACCCACAAAATATATTGCATTGTAAAGTAATCCATTTTTTTTAAAACATGAACAAACTTATTAGCAATCAGAGAATCCTTATCTGGAATTGTCCGCATTTGCAAATCATAAAGTCGTCATTATAAAATATTACCAGGAAAAAAAAAGATATGCAAATAAAATATTGAAAATGCCGGAATTGTCAAGACTTTTTTAAAATTATATTTCATTTGTAAAAATATTTTCATACTCACAAAATCGATTTAGAAATCATTTTCGGGCAATAATTTATGATGTGAAAAACTAATTATAATGTAAATAAAAAAAGATGTTGAAGAGATAAAGCCTAACAAGGCAATGATACATTGCCTGAGCAAACTCATCGATTACATATTAGCTATAGCATGGTTTGATCACGTGAACCGTCCTGAGATATATAGTTTCCACAACTAAAAACGCCGACCATCTCTGCACAGAAATGACGGTCAAGGAAAAGTAAAACATACATACATACATACATACATACATACATACATACATACATACATACATACATACATACATACATACATACATACATACATACATACATACATACATACATGTAACAGGATTTACAGCACATCTAATTTAAGCACTTTAGGGCTCATAAACTACCTAAATACAGCTTTGACTTTGGTCATTAACACTCGAATTTGAAAAACGAAATTTAGTGTTTGTATCTTCTACTTTTATTAATGAAAAAAATAATATTTTAAATCAAAGAAAAAACATCAATCTCCATATATGCATATACTTGTTTGATTCTCAGAAATTCTTGTTAAATGCCTTTTAAAGATATGTGATGGTACTCTAGCTATATGTACCCGACACCTTTCAAAAAATCTCAGAAAAACACCAGCAATTCTTTCTAGCGCACCAGCAAGGGTTTGGTGTCCTTTAAGGCGGTCTCCCTACCTTAGGATGGGTATATGTGGTAGAAATGGTTATGCTAATACTAAAATTAGTATTCTAAGCTCTAAAAATATTTTATAGACTATCCGCAAGGTTTATGAAGTAGTCCTGTCAGCGGATAGAGAACGAAGTGATCGGAGGACAGTGCGTGACCATATCACACCAACCCTTTTCACGAATGAATAAAACATTTGCACCTAACTAAATTAGAATTTAAACAACAAACATCAATAAACTACTAGTATTTAAATAAATATTTTTCTTTTTATTACTGAACCTCTCTTTTTCAGCCTTAGTGGCCTAATTTCTCCTCTCATTTTTTTGGTTTCTTTTTCAGTTTCATCATATCCGTTTTTATCTTCATTTTGTTCATCTATTACTCAACATCTTGTTATACAATTCCTCATATTATGTATTTAGCATTCACTGACAGAGACTCAGTCAGATACATTACAGAAAAATGGTAAGAGACTTGAACTTAAAGAAACAATTCGGACATCGCAATGACAAGATATTTCAAAAAATAATTGGAAGACATAAATAAGAATTAAGAAGGGATAATTTCAGTCGTATTTTGCCCTGTTTATAGCAGTTAAAAATATTACAAAAATGAAAATTCAGTATCTATATACACAAGAATACCAATAGATTAAGAATTAATAAATAATTACCAATAATTACCTGATTAGACTTTCTTAAGGGTTATTGTGACGTCATAAAAAGCGCATTTTCCCGTATTTTTCTAAAAACTTATCAGAAGATACCAATTTTTCATACGTTAACTATGTCCGCAGCCGTCGTTCATCATAAATTTGAGGTATAGCGCACTTAATATACGATTTCGCCTAAAATATAGCTCTTTTCCAAACATCAAACATTTTCAATATCATACAATATTTAGTTAAAATGCAAATAACACAATTACAATAATGAGTTTTAATTATCTTACACGACATCATTAAAATATTCAGGTTTTGTTAGGGATATATAGGAATTTTATAGTATACGATCATAAATTGGATATTTGACTAATTTAACCACTCTAAACCAAAGAAATCCGATTAAAATTATGTTCTACGGGCATTTATATATAGTACACGTTTACATTGAATTAGTTTTGGTTTAACGTGGTCTTCGTACTGAAAACTAGACAAATCTTTCAATTAGTGTCTTTTCTAATACAATCATGTATATAGCCATATATATTGAAAATACATCATCGGAAAATGTTACATGCGTGGCCTAGTGGTGACGCAGAGGTCATTTTGATTTTGTGGCCACCAAGTACTAAGTATTTTTTTCACTTAATTGAAACACGAAAGGAAAAGAGAGATTAAGTAACATGTGTCTAATCTTCTGGGTTTAAAAAAATGATCCTGTTTAATTCAGTCTGAGTATGAGCACACCCAATATAAACATATCTCTTCATTAACACAATCCATGTACTCTATTTACACTTAGATGCATTGCATTTTGTTTGAACTTATCACGGTTCAGAATATCAACTAACATTATAAACAGAGTTTCCCGAATTTATGACAAATCATTTGTTACAGACACCATTACAAAACCAGTATCTATGTTTCGAAAATCATATTGCGACAGCTAGGTACCTGAAGCTCTTTTTAGTAACAGGTACTTTGGGTGTAGGCGAAATAATGGTAAAAGGCGATATACCTCTTTATCATGCGATATCACTATATATATATATATATATATATATATATATATATATATATATATATATATATATATATATATATATATATATATATATATATATATATATATATATATCAATTTTAGGCGACGGCTGCGGACACATTTTCCTCATTAAAGAACTGTGAGAATGTGTACCAATTTTCATCATTTTGAATATATCATAGTAATATGACACATGGTTTAAGTCATTATTCCCTTTTGAAAACTAAATAAAAGTGCATTACTTGTTTGTAAGATCGTATGAGCCAACAAAGTCGACATTCTAAAGTATACATTAACATTTCATATCAGTTTCATCAAGTATTCCTGACAGGAATTTGCGGTCCAATTACTACTCCATTCAGGGATGTTTAAGACCTTGCTGTGACGGTTGTACACATTGTGTTGGACAAAGACTCTTGTTGAAATATTTCATTTATTTCCAGATACTCGGTTGTTGGGTCATTATAGTCCCTAGTTAATTCAAATGTACCTGTTTTTCTTATTGGCTTTGAAATCCATCTTAATCCATTTACGACTATTATGAATATAAGGACGCAACCCACAATTATAACTGGTATTCTTAAATTATCGGGTTTTGTATTACCTTGGTAATTAAATAATTCCGTTTGAGCTCTTGAATATTCGGATTTTTCCTGTGTTGATGATACATCTGACTTCGTGATAACTAAATTGAAAGTCCACATTTTATTAGTTACATTTTTAAAATAATATTTTGAACACTTCATAAATTTCACAATTTCATTTCGTATATGTATGCCCATATGTTCTTTGAACATGTTCCAACCTGTTGCTGTCTCAATCTCTGAATTTTTTCTTTGACATCCAATGACATGATCACAGTCTGTAGCACTACAATGACACTTTTCCTCGCACGATTTACCATAGAAAGGATAGTGACATGATGTAGAACAATTCGTTCCAAAATATCCTGACAGGCATTCTGAATTCATAAAATGTTGTCATATTCATTTTTTTTTAAAAATATGAAACCTTTTGTAAATTAAATTTTAATTACATGTTTTTGTTTTTTACTATTCACCTTTGCATTCTTCTTGATACCAAAAATAGTTTGGGTAGCATAGAGTCCTACGAACAAACATCGAAGAAGTGATTATATTGGTACCTATTAATTAATATCTTCTTTATAAGAATTGAACTATGAAAACCAAGCAGATTTGAAAATGTATTTTGGAAAAAAAATGTTGAAAAATTCATCCATTTTAAAACCAAACTTTGGACTTGAAAGTGTATACATTACATATATGTATATTATATCCATCTCAACGTTTAATTTTGCTAGATTAAAATTAAAATTTGAAAAAAGAAAAATGAATGCATTGTTGAAAAGGATTATTTCGTCTGTGTATACATGTATATTCAAAGTAATTATACTTACTGATTGTTTTCATTTTTCTCACTTTTACTTCTGCTTGCTTCACAAATAGGATATTTCAAAACCAACGGGTAACAGCATATCAAAAGAAAAATCATTTCTAGTAGCAATAAATAAATTACTAATTATATATTTGTGTGTTAATAAAACAAAACACAAAACACTTTCCTGCTCAAAGTCAAAAATTAGCTATATTAAATCATCAACAGGAAATAACATATTTTTATCCTTTGAAGTTGTATGCATTCATCTAGGGAAGAAAATGATCTTCTAACTTCAATTGCATTATTTTGGCATGATCAAGCCATAATTTATTGCACAAGAATTCGGCATCAAACAAAAAATAAAGCTTTCGAGTAGTTATCAATATAAATATATGATGGAGATCGAGATATCCTTCCACCGAATCTGAAAAAAGAGGTGTTGATCACAGAGTCGGTTGATCAGAACATGATTTGCAGATATGACTTGGATGTTGTCAGCTTATTAGTCAATGCACAACTCTTCTTTCCTCAGTTCAATCTTAGCCACATCTACCATTTAGATCTAGGTACAACCTGTTTAATTTCACATGTACTTATGATGTTACACTTTCTTGGTACAGTTAACATTAGAAATGGTATGTGCATCTGAACAAAAAACCCAGGGAATTTACACAACCCCACCACTACACCACCCCAGACCCATAAAAAAATATATTCAAAGTAAATCTTCGCAATCCTTGATCTAGAAATTCTTTTGTGTTTAAAAAACAAACGTCCTTACTAATGCAAACCAGGTTGTTTACATACGATTAAGTTCTAATGTTCCTTTTACCAGGTATCAGGTTTAGTCATGCAGTTTATCTTAATGACTGATACAAGATACAAGTTACAGAATATCATGTAAATTTGTATTCAAATTGTTGTTACATCACAAAGATCCAGAATCATAAAGCAGTTTCAAACCCAAGAAACTTGTAGCATGGACTGCTAAATTCCCCTTTTTACAAATTAAAAAATCGAAGCCGACATCACAATCCTCCGTGTTTTCTGTTATTAATAATATTTTATAGATGGTAAAATTGTCAACTAACACATTAAAAAGATTCCGATTTTCTTTTAATGTCTAAGGGCTGCAGGTGTGTAAATGATCGCTAAGTACATCAGCTGGCCTAAAAGTAAAAGAACGGGAACACTTCAAGGCGGTCTCACTGCTTTCAGATAATTATATGTTGAAGTAAAGGTTTTTAAATTAATGCTAATAAAAATGTAGTATACTCCATATTTATATTCTATTTAATACCCACATGGTTTATGGCAGCAGATAGAGGTCGGAATAAAAGAAAGGCAGTGCGTGACCATATAATCCGACCCCGTTTTACGAATGGGTAGATTTGTATTTAACTAAATAACAATATAAACAAGAAACACCATTAAATTGTTTGAACAAGTATTTAAATGATCAATATTAAATTTCTCTTTATTCAAGCTTGGATGCTCAATGTTTTTTTTCTAAATGTTAACGATTTCAATTTCATCACTTCTATTTTTTACTTTATTTTTTTTTATCTACTGTCTCACCATCTTTATCTGTAATTCCTAATATCAATTCTTGAACATCCATTGACAGGGATGTTTTCGAAGACATCACATAAATTCTTTTAGAGAACCGGCGTAGAGAGATACATACCTCATCCAAAATTGTGAAAAAGACATTCTTAATTTGTGAATTATTCTCACAAGATTTTCATTATATTTAAAAAGAAATACTCATATGTTATTGCAGATATAATATATAGCGGAAAAAAAATAATTCTACAAGAAAGTAAAAAGGCTAACACTGCAGGCATTGCAAAACGAAATAATTTTCGTAAGTAAGTAACGTAATTGTTTGTAATGATCAAAGGAACCAACAAAGAAGGCATCATATCTTTTCATAAACAACCTTAGCGGGAGTTGTACTGTGTATTTCTGACCAGAAGTTGCGGTCTGCTTTCTATTCTATTCAGATATGTGTAAGACCTTGATGTGACGGTTGTACGCAATGTGTTGGACACAGACTCTTGTTCAGATCTGATATCAATTTCCGTATATACGGTCAGACAGTCATTATCTTCCGTGTTTATTTAAATTAAACTTTGTGTTTTTCAAATAGGATTAAGATCTATTTTATTCCACTTACGACGATTAAAAATATAAGGACGTAACTAGCAATTAAAACAGGTGTTCCTATATTTTTGTTTTTCAAACTATCTTGGTCATAGTAAAATTTGCCCACGATCTCGTGATCACTAAGTGATATTTCACATTGTACTATTAGACTATATGAGTATTTAAAGTTTCATGTTGTGCATATATAAACAAAATAAATTATGTTCATATGCCAACCTTCCGTTTTCTCTATTTCTGTAACACGTCCTTGACATCCACTAACGTGGTCACAATCAGAGGTATTGCAGTAACAGGTATTCATACAAAGTTGACCAAAGGTAGGGTAATAACAACGTGACTGACAGTTGATTCCAAAATATCCTGACAGACATTCTGTATTTAAAAAACAGTTGTCATTTTTTTAATGAAGAGCGCAGCTGGAATATTAGTTTTTAAAGATAAATAATTTTGCTAATAAAAGTTACATTTGCACTTTCCTTTATCCCGATAAAAGTTTGTGCAACACGGCACCCTAAAAAATTATCATATTAAAATCGAAACTGTGAAAACCAAATACATATCCAGTATAGGCATGTTATTGAAGCTATCTTAAAACATGTCTGATGGTTCACTTTTGATACACCTTAAAAATCAACTTAACTTTAAGACTTCCTGAAAGCTGTCTAAGCATAGTATTACTAAAGAGTACATATGTAAATTAAACAACCGCTTCCAAAATTGATTGAAAACTGTTATCTACACCAAGTTGGTGTAATTCCGGATATAGATAAACCCATAGACTACATCTATTTAGATGTCATGAGATGATATTTCGGACTTTATATATTGACGCAAATAGAAATAGATTATGAATATCCTTTGCTGCGAATAAATTGAAAGTAAAGAGTGCACAACTCGAAAGGGCGATGGGACTCTAAAGTCCGATGGTCACACCAAAGTCCGATGGTCACGCCAAAGTCCGATGGTTTGCGCCAAACTACGATGGTTTTACACGCAAAAGTCCGATGGTCCGCATGAAGTAGCTAAAGTCCGATGGTGTGATACTCCAGAGCCCGGTGGTTTTAAAATTTTTTTTTAATTTAAAAACATTGTTCGATCGTTCCCTAAATCAAACTTGACCTAGATATTGTTATGATTAATTTGTTTACCAAATTTCATTTCAGTACGTGCAACCTCTGCGAAGAAAATGAACGGAAACCTGGTAGACCGACCGACGAACAGACAGAGAGACAGACGGACAGCAGCAAAGCAATATGCCCTCTCTTTCTGTATTTCATTCATTATCCTACAGACTAATTACAGCAACTTTTGGCGCAACACACACTGTATTTAAATACAACATGCACTTTTTAGTTTTGAGTTCTCAGCTGTAAAGACCGTCCCCTACTATCACTGTAAATTTTTACAACTCGTCTCTATCTCTATTATCCATGTTTGGTTGTTGATTCTGAATAGATAGCAGCGATGTCAACAATTGCGTCACCATGACGTGACGTAACAAACGTATTCAAACATCATCATCGGATTATGCGTGGTAGGCCATCGGACTTTAGCGCAGAACATCGGACTTTTGCATGACCATCGGATTAGATGTATAATAAATAATACATAAACAATAATAATCAATTAACTCTTGAATTTGGCTAGTCATTCATATATTTTGTTTTCTGACCTAAATAACAAACAAGTCTAAAGCGTGCTATCAAAAATAGATTTGTCATGCACGATTAAACAAGAAAGGGGTATCGCACAAGGAGACACGTGTTCGGGTGGTTAATTCGGGTAAAACATGGAGGAAGACGGACTTGATTTCGAATTATCCAAGGCTTTGGATATTGCAGAGGCAGGAGAATCTTTAAATGAAATGTCGCTTACGCAAACGGTAGAGGTTGAGGGGTTTGATGATTTTGGTGACAATGTTTGGGTTGCTGGTTGAAGAAAAGGAGATAGAGGCCATTAAAAAGTCGTTCGAGAGAAAAAAACATGCGTAAAAACACCAACTGGAGTCTCGGTACCTTCCAAGAATGGAGAAAATATCGTATGGAAATTACCGGGGCTTATATATCTGACTTGGAACGAATAACAAACGAAACTAAGATGAACTAGTTGATGACTATGTTCGTCATCGAGGCCAGACGTAAAGACAGAAACCAGTATCCAACCAGGTCACTGTACCAGTTGTGCGTGGGTCTCCTAAGGCATCTACGAGAAAATGGAAATCCGTTGAACTTTCTTGAACTTCACAACGAGAATTGAAATGAATGTCCTTTCATTATATTTAAAGACCTACAAAGGTACAAAAATGACTTTACTTAAATTGCAAAAAGTTAAACAATACCATAGTTAATTATTACGGATGTCAACGAGTACTTGACTATCGCTTGGTCACACCGATCATCGACTAATAAAGTTTTCTTAGTCGATTACTCGTAATAAAGTGAATAGAATCTAAAAATACTATTTATTTGTTCTTAACGCGGCAGATTCTCTTCTACGAATGTAGATATCAGTTTTCTTTGCTCGACATGTTTGATCCATAAGTTACAGTTTTCCATCGATGTTCCTCGTGTTTTTTTGAAGCGGCTAATAATTGATCTCTTTTTATCAATTTACTTAGGCAGACATGTACTTGATAATAATATGTGTTTCTTCTAATCAGTTATTTATTGGATTAGATGTTTGTAAAATCAAAAATTTAATTATATCAATAATTATCTCTAGGCGTTTGTTTTTATAATCATTAATCTTTGATTGTTGATTAGGCACGGACAATGACTTACCATGAACAGGTCACATTTTATTTGCCTGGAATGATAGGGAGCTCAATTATATACATGTAAGCGTCACAATAAAAAAAAGGAAAAGCCAGGACATTTTCTAACGGATATTTAGATAAAATACGCTTGAATTCATTTTAAATCAAATACATTTAGTATATTTTATTATAAGTTTTTAATGTTCTTTAGTTTAAGATAGGATGTATGTGGCAGTAGCATTATTTGATTGAAAATAGACTCACGGTTTCAAATAAATCATCGAGTACTCGACTATCGCTCGACTAAAGGCTTCGATTAATCGACTAAGCCAACCGAGTAAAATTGACAATTATTTTCAACAGATCTTATTTTTAATAAAAAAAAATTAGATCGGAAAATGCTTTGGTGCGGAGGGGTTGGAACTGTATTTCAAGATTTGTTTGTTGGTAGTCATAAAATATAATTTTGTGTCAATTTCAGGTGGTCTCAATCAGCGCAACGTTACACCAAAAGTCATCAAACACATATTTTCGGATAGCGAATTGTACAACATTTATAAAGAGTATATTTGCCTTAATGCCTCCAACGACGGTGATTCAACTGGACTATTCTATAGACGAGGGTTAGACGGCAGAAAATTCAGCAAGGAGTGCATCGGTGTCAATAAATTGTCAACCATGATGAATTCCATGTGTGAAGAGGGCGGGTAAAACGGTTATTTTAGCAATCACTCCGGGAAGCGAACCTGTGCGACGGCGTTTTATCAGGCGGGGGGAGAGGAACAGGAGATTATGGCCCGCATGGGTCATTGTTCGATCGAGTCCGTTCGACAGTACAAAAGAGCTTCGGATTACATGCTGAAGGAGGTATCGAGGTTTTAGAGCCAAAGCGCGTCAAGAACATTTCGGATGAACTAACTTCTATCACCACTACAGCCTCCCTTGATCTACCACTCTCTATGGATTTGGACGCCACTGGACCAGTCTTCATTAACTGTACCTTTAACTTCGGCGGATCCGGAATTTAGGACCAAAATGACGAAGATCTGAGTAAACACATGTGTTCGGAATAATTACATTGTAAACATTGTTGAAATGATTATCTTTTTTTTTAATTTAGAGATAGAATCATTAAAGAAATTGGGCGCACAAGATTTTAAGTTTGCAGGAATCATCGACACGAAAAAAAAGGAATCACTAGCAGGATTTGAACCCAAAACACTGCATAATTCTAATCACTAATCCAGAACGAAACCAGTGAGCCATACGATTCTTTACAATATGCAGTATAAAGTTGTGTTTGAAACAACATTGTCATATCTCTGGACTTTGCTTTTTATCCTCCAAAAAATATTTTGAAAAAGTACATAATTTGTCTTCTCTGGGTCATCTCTCCATATATTTTTAAAAAACGACATTTTTAATGTTGAAATATGTCATCTTTACACGTTTCAAATTTGTGGAGAGAAGACCCAGAGACAACAAAATCATTTAAAACAGCTCTAAATAAGTGGGATTTTGCATCAATTCCATCGTGTTGCTATATTTAGACCCATATTATGATAAAACGTTTTGCATTTCAAACATTTCCCAGCCTATTCCACGTCCAACAGAAACCAAATAACGGTTATGATCGAAAATGTGCAAAATTAACCGATGAAATTTTCACTCTCCTTTTGCGCCCAGATTCTTGCAGAATCTACATCTTAAGCGCCCACTTTCTTTTATGTTGTTATTGTGCTTTAAAGCCGGTTGTACATGTTAGAGGGATATTTTCTTTTGAGAAGTGGACAGGCATAGCCTACATCTGGATGTAGGCTATGCCTGTCCACTTCTCAAAAGAGAATAGTTAGAGAGAGAGAGAGAGAGAGAGAGAGAGAGAGAGAGAGAGAGAGAGAGAGAGAGGTACTGTGAATATTGTTACAATAGATTATTTAAAATGCCATTTAAGAAATGCAGAACTTTATAACGATTGGTAGTGTTAACTTTTTAAGTTACTTATTACGAATACTCTACTAATTCTAAAAAAGATAGTATGAATATGTATCGGCTATAATTTTTAATTTTCTAATATACATATATTTTTAATATCAATGCTGTGATAAAATAAATATTCATGTTAAAAGTATACTAATTAAAATTTCTTCTGACAAAATATGCAATTAACTTTTTTTAACGTGAATCTATTGCTAGTGACCTTGATGGAAATCTGCATTAAGGATGTTAAAAAATTTAGTGCAAAAATTGTAACAGGGTATTTTTTAACCTTTTGTATTCACATGAATTGGTGTTTTAGAAACATTAATAGAAAGTATTTTTTATCTTTTGGGATTTTCTTTGTTGTGTAAGTAGAGAGAGAGAGAGAGAGAGAGAGAGAGAGAGAGAGAGAGAGAGAGAGAGATTTAAGTTTTTGTTTACACTGTAATAAACAGTGAATTTTCAGGAATTTTTATTTGTTTAGTAGCTTTAATGTAGGTAGGCGGAACTTAGGAGCTCAGGTATAGGTTATATACCTGCTATAGAAAACTGTGGGTTTGCAATTTATACACAATACTTTCAAACAAAGGTAACATGGTGTATAGAGCGACAGCTATGGTACAAGCGACATTTTACTATAGCTTGGCGTGTTTTCTTTTCTTAAAAGTGTGGTTTATCTGTACATACCCCACACTTTTTAAAACCCCGCCCATAATTTCAGGTAAAAACAACATCAAGAATGTTGTGTTCTAACACGTCCATGATACTGTTCACAGTAAGATATTCCTCCAGATCAAAATTACCAATAACTTAACACGAATAACTGACTCAAACTAAGTTCGTCGAATAAATCTCATTTGAAGCTTGAGACAAAAAAAAATGGCAATGGCTTTGTCAGAAAAACTCTACTTTGGTATTCTCCTCCATGTGTGCGAACAATTAGAAACGCATATAAGATGAAATAGGGGTATCCTGTTGAAAGGTTTTATAGAAAGTCAATAACGTGATAGGAACGCGTTTGAATAGTAAACATGTATTGTGGACAGAGTGAATAGCGGCGACCAATCGAATTTGACATTTATCATTCACGTTTGTGCGACATACATTATTTTCTGAAATAGATATTTTTTTGCTTATTGATTAAATTTTTTAAGTATATATATGTACATGTTTATTCCGCAATTTTTAAAAACATACATGTATATTATCGATTCAGAGTATCAAATAGGATTTCAAAAAGAGTAACATATTATCATCAATTTAAATCTAATTTCGACGGGAGCATCGCACAACTTAGGGTTTGTAAACTTAAAATTGAGTTAATAAGTTTAAATTTTAAAGCAAGTATCGACACTAGAAGTCGGAAAATGAATAAATATGAAATATGACATTGAACAGTCGATTTATTCATAAGCTATAATTTTTTTTAAATACAGAATAATAAATGTTTGTCGCTGATAGAAAATCATTTTAGGAATTCACGGAGTAAAGTGTACATACAGTATATAAGACCAACATATTGGCACCTTATGTCTAGATGCAAGTGCACTCTCGAAAACTGTAAAAAGATTTAGTGAATAATTGTAAACTATGGTACAAGTAACTAACCCCATATAATATTGTTGATCATGTGCAGATACCCGATGGGCGTGGCCATAATGACACTCTGGAGCTACGCACCCTCGTGTCATTATTTTTGCATTGTTTTGAAGTGAGTTAACATAATTTAAATCACCTTATTGTAATTGATCAGTTTTCTTGCTATCTGCTTATCGACATAACAAAATACAGAGTTAAAAATGAAATGGGGTTTAGTCATATCGAGAAAGAAATGTTGACATAGAACAATGAAAATGTATACATTATAGGTATATCATGTTTTCCTTTCTTGGGAACATATCGCAAAAATATGGTAATCGAATGTATTTCGCGGGGGCGGGACTACTGATGGTACGTCACCCCACTCTAAATCTAACTCCAGGAAACAAATGTAGACTGACATTTGTGGATTCACTGGAATTCGTGTATGCGTTTCGTTGATCCTATCATCCATGAATTTAAATCCACAACGAATTATGAGAAATAGTATTGAGCAATCCTTCCCTAAAATTATGATAATAATTCAATAATCACGTTGTTACAACGGTCTCCCATCGACAAGGTTTGTTTCAACCATCTGTCTTCAAATTGATATTACACGATCTTAAAGCAATATAATTAGATGATAACCCACCCTCCCAACTACAGTGTAATCTAACTACGACATCAAATGATATTATGCATAAACTAATTGCATAAGCGGTGCATTTTCTTTTAATCATGATTTGATGTGAGTCTTTTTTTTTATTCCTGTGGTGAAAAGACTCGCTTCAAATCATGAAAATAAGAAAATACAACGCTCATGCGATCAATTCATGCATAATATGATTTAAGGTTCTCCTATCCTCATCTTCAAAGTATTTTTTTTCATCATAAAAATGTTGGTTTTTTTTTAAACTTTATAAATGAAATGAAATAAAATGAAACTTTTACATGGTATCCATGCATTTTACAAAGTTATTGCGAATTTGCCTAAAATAGATATAATTTTATACTTGTAAATAAACAAGTTGAGTTTGAAAAAAGTTCCGGTCCACAGGTGGCTCGAGCTCTTTACCAACATGTAATTGATTAGTAGTTCTCCGTGGATCCACTACACCAAACATATAGTTGTGTGACTGATTGTAACACTAACACTAGAATACTCATTCAAATGGTCTATATAAAAGTCAGATTTATGGCACGAATAAAAGAATTCCAGATAATTTAGAGTTATCGAACATTGCTGAGGATCATAATCAGAGACATCACATAGTGTGTTTTTCCTGACAGAATTGGCCATCAAGAGATGTTACGGAGATGTTACGGACGTCGCAATGTTTATTTTCAAAACAAGAGGTCCAAGAGCCGCATCGATCACCGGAACAAATGTATTGTATCTCTTTCGAAATTTATAAATATGACACTATTCTCAAATAGTGTAAAACTCACACAAAAATCTCATATACTTATCAGCTTCCTTATTTTTACATTTTATCCTTCGATCTGAAATGCATAAACTGACTTATTTTTTATCCTTCGCCTCAATATAACAAATAATATAAATTAAAAATATAGGAGAATAAATAACATGTATACAAAAATTACAACAAAAGAAAGAAAGTCACTGTGACCTTGATACAATGTATGAATATATAGAGATATGAGGATGCTTACATAGTAATCTAACAAATTTAAGCGTTGTTGTTCTTGACAATAAGATTTTTAAACATTTCTCTTCTATATTAAAATTAACCCCTCTTTGGACCTCAGTATTGGCCTAGTGGTCATAGTACCCCAGTACTGGTCTGTGGGTCACAGTTTTAACAATTTAGAATATATACTCTCTGAGTATGTTTGCAGAAATATCTCACAGATTGTATCATTTTAGTTCTTGAGATGAAGGTATTAAAATATTTGACCTATATGTTTTCTTTGAATCCCCCTTTGTGCCCAGGTATTGTTCTAGGGGTCTCTAACAGTTTGTTCAAGTTGAACAATTCAAATCTACATTATCTAAGGATGCATGCATAGTAATCTCACAAATTGTAGCTTTGTTGTTATTGCGAAGAAGATTTTTAATTACTTTTCCTGTATATTTCTATTTTGAGATTTTAACTCCTTGGGACCCAAGTATTGGTTTGGGATCATGGTTTGAACAATTAAGAGTCTACTCTATCTAAGGATGTTTGCATAGTTATATCACAAATTATAGCAATGTAGTTCTTGAGAGCATGATTTTTAAACAGTTAATCTAGTATATAGTTCTATATTGAACTTTCAACCTTTCTTAGGGCCCAGTGCTGATCCGAGGGTCACGGTTTGAACAATTATGGATCTACATTATCTAAGAATATCACAAAGTCTAGCAATGTAGTTCTTAAGAAGAAGATTTTTAAAAGAAAAATTCTCATATAATTCTATCCTAAACTTTGAACCCCTCTTGGGTCTCACTTTTAACCAGGGTTCCACAATTTTGACAATTTAGAATCTGCACTATATGAACAAGCTTTAGTGTAAATATTGGTACATGTATTTCTGGTGCAGTAGTTCTTGAGAAGACGAGTTTTGTGATATATATACCCTATTTGTACTGTTTTGTGATTACATATATCTCCTTTTTAAAAAGAGTTTAGCTCTCTATTTTAACAATTAAGAATCCCGCTCTCCTAGGGATGCTTTGTATTACGTTTGATTACATTTGGTCCATTATTTCTAGAGAAAATGAAAAATAAAAACCGGAGGAACAGACAGACGGACGGACAGACGCACGAACGGAAGGACGGATGACCGACAACAGATGATCAGATTAGCTCACTTACACCAAGAATGTTTATTCTCATTCCAAATGGTGGAATATTGATTTGTACAGATAAATCATTGTAGAAATAGATGACTTCGAGCTATTTAAAAATATATTTATAACTTACCTCACATTTTTACTTGCTGCTGAATCTTTCTTTGTTTTTTAATCACTTAAATCAACTCTTCATTAAAAAAGAACTGTTTTTGTAATTCTATATCCTGGCAGTGATTTTGTAAAGACTTACCATTATTTCTGAAGTGCCGTCATAATGCACGCGACGCGAACAAAATAAAATAATCTTCTAAAATAAAATAAATTATTATGTTTTCGCTAATTAGTCTAGCACGCTGTTTTCTAAATGAGTTAAATATGCATGTAAGAACTTTTAGTACTAACAAGTCGTCCAAACAACATTTCATATATCTGAAGATGGATGAATGAATGGTTACGAAAGATTAATTTGTAAATGATGTGAATCTCGTGGAGGAGTCTTCGTTTTCATTTATTGTGCAAAATTCAGCTGTATGTTCAACGGTTTTTAAGTTACATATGTATGGTCACAAGTTACAAATCAAAAGTCGACTATTAGAAGTATTCTATTCTTGAGCAACGTAACTAAATATAAAGAAGGTCGTTTCATGTAGTGATCATGCGTCTCAACAAGCTTCAAACGGTTGCTTTTTAGGAGGGTTGATGGTCGACAACTTATCCATCACGATATATTTAGCCATGCACTGTCATTTTCTAAAGAAAAATTAAAGTATCTTAGCTTTAAAATTTGAATGTTTTCCTTTGTCTTTATCTCGAGCTCTTTTTCTCAAAGAGACTAATATAGTCTAAAAATATCCACGACTATCTCTTAATTTGTTAACAGTTTATAAAAATTCAATGATGATTATTGAAACTGAAATCGATCAATGCTGCCTTAATTAACGTATAAAGCTTTTGCAAGCAATCTAAAACTATTGGTCAGCAAATAAATATTCTAAGGCACTAAGGAAGTCATTTTTATTTTAAAATTAGTCAATACACATATAAGCACGTGTCGGCAAAATTATATAGTTTTATATTTATTATTTAATAAAACAGGCAAAGCCACTAAGTTTATTGATGAAACAAATATTGAATTATTATTACCTACACTTGTATTGTCATACTGGCTTTTTCATGAACATTTTTTTCTAAAACGTGAAGGAAAAATCCTACAGCAGAGTTTATGTGTTTGATTCAGCTTATTCTTGTCAATGTTCAGAAGAGTTTTAATGATATGATAATCTTAAGTTATCATCGTAAAATAATAATCAGCATCAACATTATGTGTGTTTTGGGGGGGGGGGTGTTTTGTTTAATTCTTCTTAACTTGTTTATTTTGGTTTACTGAAAAATTGGGGGTTTTCTTACATATATTCAATAAAAAGTACACGTGACAAAAAATTGTAAAGTCACAATTTTCTGCTTTTCAATGGAAATTACTAGTATCTGGCTACGTCTCGTCAGTACTTTGATATTTTGGGTCCAAGTGTTACAAAGAGATGCCAACAGGGATTTATGCAATATTGTAAAACGAGTTATATGCAAGGAGGACACCACTGGGACCATGTTTGGATTTTGTTATATTTTTAAAAGTGTTTCCTTCAAGGGGTATACCATTTTCGCTAGCCAATGGTGATCTCTATTCGTATTTCTCTTTTTAATAGAAAAACACCTAGCATCGTCACCCTTGGCTAGCAAAGATGGGGGAATACAATTAAGAACATGGTTCCATTTTGCAAAAAACTCGACTTTGGGCAATTAATAAAGAGTTTATACCATACATGTGTATAGTCAATAAGATATGATATGCATTGCAAGACACACGTATGTTTACACTAGGTATTCCTGACCGGAAGTTGCGGTCTTATTTCTACTCGATTCAGAGACGTGAAAGATGTTGATGTGACAGTTGTACACATTGTGTTGGACTCTTGATTAAATCTTTCATCAATTTCTGTATATACGGCTGGAAATTCATTATCTTCCGTTGTATTTATTATAGTATGAGCTTTTTGAACTGGCTTAGAGATCCATTTTATTCCATTTACGACTATTAAGAATATAAGGACGCAGCCCACAACTATTATTGTCATTCTTGTCATTATTGTCGTTTTCAATCCTCGGTTATGGTTAAATTCCTCTTTCTCTGTTGAGTAGTCCGTTGTACCTGTAGAACTGTAGCTCCACGGGAAATTCGGATTGAATGACAGAGATACCCATGACCTCGTGATCACTGAATAATATTCCACATTATACTATTCACTAAACTATCTGAATCTTCACAATTTCATTTCATTTCATGAATATATGAATTAAATGCTTCTTTACATACCTGTTGTTGTCTCTATCTCCGTATCATTTCCTTGACATCCTTTGACGTGGTCACAATCAGAGGCATTGCAGGCACAGCTATTCATACAAAGTTTGCCAAAGCCGGGGTAAAAACAACGTGACTGACAGTTCAATCCAAAATATCCTGGTAGACAATCTTTATGGAAAAACGATTGTCATATTTGTTTTTGCTGCTGGGATATATCTATGTATATAAATATAATATATAATATATTATGATATATATTCCAATACCTTTGCATTCTCCTTTATCCCGATAAAAGTTAGTACAGCAGGAAATCCTACAAAATAATATCATATGAGTATTGATAAAAATACGGCAATACCATTGTGTGAATATCAAAAAATAATCTAGCTTAGGCTAGACACATTGAGTTATTTGAGTTTTAAGAATAAACGTCAAGCCAGATTATTAAATAACACAGGATGAATGACCATCTTTAAGTTCTCCTTAAAGATAACTTAAAGGTGCTTAAAGGTAGCTTAAAGACGATCTTTAAGCCACCTTTAAGCTATATGTGTTGCTTAAAGGTGGCTTAAAGAAAGCGTAAAGATGGCTTAAAGGCAGCTTAAAGACTATCTTTAAGCCACCTTTAAGCTACCTTTAAGGACAACTTATAGGTCCTTAATGTCCAAACTTCTTTAAGCCACCTTTAAGCTACCTTTAAGTCACCGTTAAGCCACCTTTAAGCCATTAAAAAATCTTTAAATTCAATATTGTGCTTAATTTACCAACAAAATGTAATTACTTTATGATAGAACAGGTATTAAAAACGGTTTTTGTTCTAGAAAATAAAATAAAAAAAAAATTCAAGACGCCCAAGAGGAGGATTGAACCCGGGACCCTTCGTTTACCAGCATCACCTCACTCCCTTTGCGCCACGGCAACTTATATATTTTAGGAGGTTTTTATATCCTATAAATTAGTGGCTATTGAATCAGTTTTTTTTACTTGAAAAGATTTCGACTTCCATTCAGTTTGTAACAATCAATTATATCTAATTTATAAATTAAATGCATGCATGTATTTAGAATGAAATATGAAACTTGGTCTTCAGTGAAAAAAAAAATATTATACCTAAATGGAAACCGTTAGGCTTACTAGTACTTTGTTAATAAAATTAAACCAAGTAGATATAGGCTATGTTCATCTAATTCATAGCTAAATGAAATTAAATGCAAGGAAGAAGATGACACTATTTCTTTTATTAAATGCATTGAAACTATTAGCTAGGGTATTAGTTCTACGCAATTTCCCGGTTTTCATGATCACGGCGCCGTTCCAGTATGTATAATTTTAATAATATTGATTATTATACATTTACAACAGATCTAGAATAACAAATGAAATGATATGTTTAAATGTTTAATTGTATACATGATTTTTAAATTATCAATTCTATAACAAACAATATTACCAATTACCGGTGACGTATTTACTGCATGTGGCAATTGCAAATGATGTATGCATATACTTGTACATATAATTGTATGATGTACCAGGCCGGGTATGTGACATATTTACTCTTATACATATATTTAAATAATTAACCCCCATTTATGATCACCGGTACATTAATTAATTAGCCTCTAGATTTTACTCTTACATTCATGTATCTTTAATTTGTATACGTAGCATTTTTAAAACCCACAGCTAGGAAATAATACTTTGAAAATGAATTACAAATGTAAATAAACTTTCATTCACTAGACTTATCGTATACACGTACATACTAAGATTTCAACGCCTTTAGAAACCCTGACGTGCACCTGGGCACACGACACACCTGTTGTGTATATCTTGTATATTCTGTGTTAGTTCCAGGGGTTTTCTTAACTTGGACAAACAATATACTCTAATTAGATATACACAAACGAACAAAACTATGTCTAGACAAACAAAGCGGTAATATTTCACCGATTGATTTATAATAGGAAACAAACATACTTTAATATAATTTCATGCGCAGATTTAGATACAGAGACTGCGCTCACCCCTACAATAATTTTGAAAAAAAAATTATAGAGAATTTTATAACGGCAATCTGTGTCCATTGGAGCGGTGTTGATGATAGCGATCTGTGTTTAATGGAGCGACAATTAAAACCGCCTGGAACACCCCCCCCCCTTCCTTGGAAATTATATCATCACTCGGATCACCCTCTCCCATCCCTATAAAAGAGCTTTTGCATTTAATATATGTTTTCAAGATGAATCTGTTCAGCTTGATCAAACCTGACTTAAAGGGAACTTAAAGATAGTGTAAAGACAACTTAAAGGGAGCGTAAATGCCACTTAAAGATGCTTAAAGGTGGCTTAAAGATGGCTTAAAGGTGACTTAAAGAAGTTTGGACATTAAGGACCTATAAGCTCAGCTTAAAGGTGACTTAAAGGTGGCTTAAAGATTGTATATCCTTTAAGCCACCTTTACGCCACCTTTAAGTCATCTTTAAGGAATTGCTTAAAGATTGTTTTTTGCCCTGTGTAATGTATAGATCAAGGTATAATATCAATTCCATTAATAACAAAAAATTACTCGTCTTGGCATAACATACATTTATACATATTTAAGTTATACTTACTGGTTGTTTTCATTTCTCCCAACGGAACAATTTTCAGCCTGACACTCACACATTTTTATAACCAACAAAAAACAGTTTATCAAAAGGAAACTCATTTCTTTAAAATAACACAAAAATGTTGATCAATGCATTGAAATGATAATGAAACAAGATACAACATAGATCCATGTAACTTTGTCGTGCCACATGTAACAGTCTAGCATAAATATGGTAAAGCACAAACAGGAAATATAACAAGATCACAACATAATTCAAGTGCAAAAGAATTCAACATTAAACAAATACTTAAACTTGGGGTAATTGAGTCATTGAAATGAAGATGGAGACAATAAATGATTCCCAAATGAATCTGAAGAAAAAGAGAGGAGTTATTCACAGGGTCAGTTGATCAGAACTGGAACTGGATATAGTTTAATTTGATTAATTTAGACATTTTATTGAATAATCGAATGGATTGGTAAATGGGTATGAAGATATGACTGGCGCCTTTCACTCCTCAAACCTTTCCTTACTTCCAGCTGTTATTTTGTAGTGTACAGTGTATTTATCGTGTATTTTGTAAATTTGTGCAGCCTTTTACAGCAAATTGAAGCATTTTCAATGGGGACTAAATTTTAGCCATTATCACGAATTTTTTTTATTCAAAGTAAATATTCGCAATCATTGGTCTAAAAAGTAGTTTGTGTTTTAAAAACAAAAGTCCTCCCTAATGAAAATCAGGTTGTGTTCATTAGTAATAAAATTTCTGAAAAACCACGATTAAGTTCAAATGTACTTGCAAAGAATAGTCATGTACATGTAGTTAAACTAAATGTCAAGACTGATACAAAACACACGTTACGCAATATTATGCAACTTTATATTTTTGTATTTTAATTGTTTATTACATTACTCAGAATTATGAAGTTGTCTAAACCCAAGGAACTTAAGTCATTGACAGCCAGTTTCCAGTTTTGTAAATAATATTTAAAAAATCTAGGTCAACAGCACAATTTTTCCTGTTTTCTGCTATGCAAATAGTATTTCATTGTTAATATAATTTTAGACTGACACATTAATAAAGAGAAGAGCGTCTTCTTCTTTTATGTTTTCATTTAATTTTTAGATATCACCCCTTGCCACCACTTAGTCTCTGTGAGCATCAGTACAAGAACAATTACATTGCAGATTACGAACAATTACACTGCAGATTACTGAAATTCGCTTTGCATTAATGCACTCTAAGATGTTTTTGTTCCTTAATTCTCCATTCTATTAAGTAAAAAAACATATTCAAATAATTTTTCTATTAATTTTCTTTTAAGCTGCACTTAATTTAAAACTAGAGAAATAAACACTTAAGAAGGAAATTGCTATATAAAGAGGGCTAGACGGTCGTGGCCATCTTAAGAATATATTGGTCTTCATGAAAAGATGAGCTCTGTTAAAGATTGAAGAAAATATTCAAAATTTTATAGAAGTTGTCTTTACTAAGTAGCAGTTCATACATGTGTAGCTTTAAAAATAATATCTAAATATTTATGGTAGATCTGATGGTTTTAAAATTTGTTGACCACTAGCCTCCTTAAGCTGAGAAAATAATTAAAATACATGAACATCCTTTATCTTGCAGTCAATATCAATTCTAAATTCTTTATTGTGTTTTATATATTGTACGATAAATTGTATATAAAGTATTTAAGAGAGCCTGATGGTTGTGGCCAAGTTTAGACTGCATTGATCATCTTTAAAAGAAGAGCTCTATATAAAATAATAGAAAATATAAAATATAAATATGAATAAATATAAATATAAAAGGATAAATTTATGGGGTTTTTCTTTAATACTTAACATTAGTATATGGCTAAACAAATCATATCTTAAACGTTTAGGTCGATTTTGATGGTTAATTTGTTGACCACCCAGACTCCTTTCGAAATAAAATACACCAAAAAAGATCAATAATTGATATAGTCAAATTTTGGACTTCCTTTTCTCTGGCAAGTTTTGCACTGTACGTTATAGTATCCCGATACTGAACACTTACAGATCGGCATCCGCAGATGTCGACAACTGAACTCGTTAACTTCAGTACTTGTGTTGTGCGATTACGCCAAGACCTCTAAATACTTAGGTTTGGTGTCAATGTCATTTGGACCGGCTTCGGGATTATTTGGTGAGATGTAGGGGTCATTTGGATTGACGTATTTACCTGAACCTTTATAAGAACTGGGTAACACCTGACCAAAATTAATAGAACAGAGGAAGCGAGAAGGACCACATTACTAAAAGATTGTTTTACTTATCATATTTTGTCTCTTCATATCGATGTTTCTTTGGTGTTGAATATTAATTCTGTACACGAATAGGTAAACTTTATGTACAAAATTGGATTAGTTAGTTATCATCTTAGTGTGTTTGCTTTTTAAAAAAAGATAAGCATTATCAAACACAAGTCGATGATTAAGAATTGAACAAGACAAATTTGAGTGGCCGTAGGTGATGAAGGTAGCTCAATAACATTATAACATATTTGCGCCATGAGTAATATGTATGTGTTATATATATAACACTGAAACCATACAAGAGTGATTGAGTGATAGAAAAGTTTTGTATTTTACGTATACTTCTTATTTTCATGATCGTTCTACTTGACAACAATAGACAAAAACAAGTACATATTTTCTCTAATTGAATCATCTCTATTTCATGTTTTTAGATTTTCTGTATTGAAGTATATATGTTTCTGCTTTAGTGGACTTGATGGTCAACAATTTAACCATCAGATCAGCTTTAAACTTTTAAACATGATAGTTTTGGCCATAGAATATCATTTTATAAAGAAAAAAATCCAAATACTTAAGCTTCAATTTTTCAACATTTTCCTATATCTATACAAGGCTCTTCGTCTTAAGGAGGTAAATACAGCTTCAAAATGGCCACAACCATTGAGCTCTCATAAATACAAAGTTAAATGTTACTTGCAAGTTGGTATAAAGCTACTGATATGGTTGGCTTAGGGTTAGGTCAAGTATGAATATCAACATCAACGAAATCAACCATCATACACTGATCAATTAAGAAGCTAGAAAGTATGAAATATTTACAAAAATATCTACTAATTATCTGATGCTTTTATTTCAATCACAGAACACATATTTGGAAAAGATCAGGAATTATAAAGATCTCAAGACAGATGAAGAGGAAATTTATTTAAAAAACAAATAATACTGATTCAAGTAGGTATCATAAGGTGCTCTTGATTTAGAAGTATTTATCTGTGTTTCTATCTCCTTATTTGCACTTCACATTTATGTCCTGATTATAAATAGGAATATTTTTTAAAAATAATGTATAAAAACTCGTACATTCAGAATTTTTTTTATGTTTTCTGATGTATGTAATATAAAATAACATGAAAATGTGGATGAATTTTATTATTAAACATTTATTTATGTTTATCGTCTTCGTTGGTGTGTGCGTGACATGGGTTTTGGTCTTCATGAATTGTATTCCTTGCCGGAAGTTCTGGTCTCGTTTCCACTCCGCCCAGAGATGTACATGATCTTATTCCTATTGTGTTAGCCTGAGCCTCTTGTTGCTCAGACCCTGCATAATTTCCATGTAAAGAGTTTCTAATATAAAATTGTTTCTTGCATTCACTAAATTCCCACAGTTTCTTTGAACAAACTGTGAGATCCACGTTATTCCATTCACAGCGAATAAAATTGCAAGGACACTTCCCACAAGTAAAATAACTATTGTTATATTTCCATTTCCAGTTTTCTTATTATCATTGTTCTGATTAATTGTGTTGTCTACCGCTAATGACATTTTTGATGACGTGAACACTGAAAGGAATTACGTCAAATTGGATGAACCTTAAGAAGAAAAAAAACACATGGAAGTGAACAATTCAATTCCTATTTTATTGAAGAAAGTACTTTTCAATCCGACTGCCTTTTCGGTAGTGTACTGCGTATCATTGTATTGAAATCAAAAGGTTCTTTAAAAAGATATAACCATTTCACTACGGTACCAGTGTACTGATTACTGTCCTCCGGTGATATGATAAATGCACGAAAAGTTTCTAGACAGTTTCAAACACAATGCATGAACGAACGTTCACAGCAAGCAAGGTTTCAATGCTGAAACAACGTTTTTTGTCAACGTAAAAATGTTAAAAATACAACATTTTGTCAAATTCTAACGTGATTTATCGTCGGGTTTTTGAACTTGAATGACGTTGACTTTTTTTTACGTTCCTTTCAAAATTTTAAGCTCACATTGAAACTGGGCAAGCCAATAAAAATGCAACAGTATATTGTCATCATCAAGTGTTACTCTTTTAATCAATAAAAACTTTAAAAAGTAACTATGAATTGCCTAGTTTAATATTTTCCCTTGTACTTTCGTCCTTTCCCACGGTCGTTATGGCGTACATAAGTGCTATTTAAGTAAAACTGAGAATTTTTCATATGATATAACTCTATGTAATTCAAGCATCATAATATCTTTAAAATGACGCTGGTTTCAAGTGAAATATACATTAGTTATGTATGTAGAAAATAAAATCGGACAAATAATGTTAATTTCTCTTCTGAATGTATGGCCGACAATGAAATGGACAAGCATACATTGAATTAATTCCTGTTTGATATAAACTACCAAAGTCCATGGTCCATGCAGTTAAGCTAACTCCTTTTGCCTGTGTTGTTAACATTCTTTCCATTGTTCCATAGATAACATATTCTAAAAAATAATTGATTGTATATTAATACAAACACTTGTACTTAGTGTTACATCTATTGTTTTAATAATTAGCATCATGTATTTGCATCCTTGTAGTCGTACCATAACATTACGTAAATGTTTTTATATTTTTAAACAAGTGCTAGGAAACTAGCAAGTTAATTACAGCACCTTTAGATTAATAAAGGATTTATTTTTTAAGTCAATTCTTATAAATGACTGACTTACATAATGTTGTAAAATAGTCCGTAAATGTCTGTAAGATGTCGCCCATCTACCATCTCAGACATTGTGACATTCAAAATCCCACGATGTCATTACGAATGCACAGTTTGTAATAACTTTTAGCATTTCATGCTTTGTATGAAAGTAAAATAATTAAACATTTCAAACGAACTTGGATGAGATATGTTTTAACGAATATTTTTTTTGTATAATTTGTATTTTGCTTATTTATGTGTGGTATTTGTTCTGAAGAGTGTAGAATAATTATCATGGTTAGGAACAGTATTAAAACACTTAAAAGTTTTGTCATATTTTTCAGTATTATTTTTAATATGAACCTTCCTTTTTGTAGAATAAAGATTTCATTATAATATTTAACACGGTAATTAAAACAATGTAAATTATACGGGGTATGAAAACTGTCCTTGGCAATTTGCAAAATCTGTCCGCATTATCTACCAAGTGCTGTACAAATAGTGGCACATTTTTGCTAACACTAAGTATGCTTAACATCACCATCGACTAAATAAACAGCCTAACATATAACTATTCTGTTTAAAAGGTATTCATATTTTTTTCATACATTCTTGTTCAATTCCGGTATTGCATAAACTTCAATTTACACTGATGTAGAGGTTGATGTACGCTAACAGACCTCATTTATTTAATGCACCGTGTATTTTTTATGACATACCTTCATTTATTTTTGACGTATGTGAATGATTCCCTTGGCAACCATCTACATGATTACAATCTTTGACGTTACAATGACACGTATTCTGACAGAGTTGACCATAGGTTTGGTTAGTACATTGTGAAGAACAGTTCGTTCTAAAATATCCTGGTGGACATTCTAAATCATCAATAAAATGTTAAATACAGGGTGATCCATAAATTCTGATAGGACGTAATTGTGCTATTTTCATGGTAATATTTAATTTATTAATAAGCTCTGCTATGTAAAGCACGAAAACTGCACTTAACCTACATAGTATAAAACTGTACTCCTAGTATACTCATACGGTATGTTTCACTAAATTTAAATTTGTTCCTTTGAACTGTAATAAGCATACAAAACAGTATAAGATATTTTGGATCACCCTGTAGTTATGTTAAATGGTATTGTTTTGTAATTTATAATGCTAAATTTAAAAAGATTATACTTAACCTTAGTATTTTGCTTGATATTTCTTTTTCCTCCCTTAGAATTACAACGATTTTGATATAATAGTATATGCATTATTCACGTTTTTTAATGATTAACCATACTCTTTTCTTCTAAATAAAACTATATATATTTAAAATCATTTACCTTTACATACTCCATTATCGCAAAAATAGTTTGTGCAACAGAGAAACCTACAAAAACATGTAATGTTTAGATAGAAAAATTAATATACCGTATGGAAATAAATCAGTATATATACAAATGTGTTTGTCTTAATTTAAAATCAATTAAAGTATACTTACTGTTTTTGATTACTACAGTCCTTTGTCAAACATGTCACTGATACACTCAAAACCCACAAAGTACAATGCATTGTAAAGTAATCCATTTTTTTTAAAACATGAACAAACTTATTAGCAATCAGAGATTCCTTATCTGGAATTGTCCGCATTTGCAAATCATAAAGTCGTCATTATAAAATATAACCAGAAAAAAAACTATATAATTGGTCTATTTGCAGAAAATTATAAATTACTTCAGTTTTAAACGAGTTCGTTCCTGTGTTAGCTTGTCTCAGATATGCAAATAAAATATTGGAAATGCCGGAATTTTCAAGACTTTTATAAAATCATATTTCATTTGTAGAAATATTTTCATACTCACAAAATCGATTTAGAAATCATTTTCGGGCAATAATTTATGATGTGAAAAACTAATTACAATGTAAATAAATAAGATGTTGAAGAGATAAAGCCTAACAAGGCAATGATACATTGCCTGGGCAAACTCATCGATTACATATTAGCTATAGCATTGTTTGATCACGTGAACCGTCCGGAGATATATAGTTTCCACAACTAAAAAAGCCGACCATCTCTGGACAGAAATGACGGTCAAGGAAAGTGAAACATAGATACATGTAACAGGATTTACAGCACATCTATTTAAGCACTTTAGGGCTCATAAACCACCTAAATACAGCTTTGACTTTGGTCATCAACACTCAAATTTGAAAAACGAAATTTAGTGATTATATCTTCTATTTTTATTTATGTAAAAATAATATTTTTAATCAAAGAAAAAACATCAATCTCCATATATGCAGATACTTGTTTGATTCTAAGAAATTCTTGTTAAATGCCTTTTAAAGATATTTGATGGTACTCAGGAAGTCTCAGGAAAGCATCAGCAATTATTTCTAGCGCACCAGCAAGGGTTCGGTGTCCTTTAAGGCGGTCTCCTTACCTTAGGATGGGTATATGTGGTAGAAATGGTAATGCTAATACTAAAATTAGCATTCTAAGCTCTAAAATAATTCTATAGACTATCCGCAAGGTTTATGAAGTAGCCCTGTCAGCGGATAGAGAACGAAATGAACGGAGGACAGTGCGTGACCATATCACACCAACCCTTTTCACGAATGAATAAAACATTTGCACCTAACTAAATTAGAATATAAACAACAAACACCAATAAACTACTAGTATTTAAATAAATATTTATCTTTTTATTACTGAACCTCTCTTTTTCAGCCTAAGTGGCCTAATTTCTTCTCTCATTTTTTGGTATTTTTTTTTTTTTGTTTCATCATTTCTGTTTTTATCTTCATTTTGTTCATCTATTTACTCAACATCTTGTTATGTTATTCCATATACTATGTATTTAGCATTCACTGACAGAGACGTAGTCGGATACATCACAGAAAAATGGTGAGATACTTGAACTTAGAGAAACAATTCGGACATCGCAATGACAAGTTATTTCAAAAAATAATTGGAAAACATAAATAAGAATTACGAAGGGATAATTTCAGTCGTATTTTTCCCTGTTTATAGCGGTAAAGAATATTACAGAAATAAAACTTCAGTATCTATTTACACAAGAATACCAATAGATTAAGAATTGATAAATAATTACCTGATAAGACTTTCTTAAGGGTTTTTGTGACGTCTTTAAAAGCGCATTTTCCCGTATTTTTCTAAAAACTTATCATATGATACCAAATTTTTCATACGTTAACTATGTCCGCAACTAACATTATAAACAGAGTTTCCCGAATTTATGACAAATCATTTGTTACAGACACCATTATAAAACCAGTATCTACGTACGAAAATCATATTGCGGCAGCTAGGTACCTGAAGCTATTTTTAGTAACAGAAACTTTCCGTCCAAACACAGGTGTAGGCGTAATAATGGTAAAAGGCGCTATACCTCTTTATCATGCGATATCACAATATATATATCAATTTTAGGCGACGGCTGCGGACACATTTTCTTCATAAAAGAACTGTGAGAATGTGTACCAATTTTCATCATTTTGAGTATATCTTAGTAATATGACACATGGTTCAAGTCATTATTTCCTTTTAAAAACTAAATAAAAGTGCATTACTTGTTTGTAAGATCGTATGAGCCAACAAAGCCGACATTCTAAAGTATACATTGGCATATTATGTCAGTTTCATCGTGTATTCCTGACCGGAATTTGCGGTCCGATTTTTACTCCATTTCGAGATGTTTAAGACCTTGCTGTGACGATTGTACACATTGTGTTGGACAAAGACTCTTGTTGAAATATTTCATTTATTTACAGATACTCTGTTGTTGGGTCATTATAGTCCCTAGTTAATTCAAATGTACCTATTTTTCATATTGGCTTTGAAATCCATCTTTATCCATTTACGACTATTATGAATATAAGGACGCAACCCACAATTATAACTGGTATTCTTAAATTATCGAGTTTTGTATACGTATTACCTTGGTAATCATATAATTCCATTTGAGCTGTTGAATAATCGGAATTTTCCTCTTTTGGTGATACATCTGATTTCGTGATAACTAAATTGGAAGTCCACATTGTATTATTTACATTTTTATAATAATATTTTGAACACTTCATAAATTTCACAATTTCATTTCGTACACGTATGCTTATATGTTCTTTAAACATGTTGCTGTCTCAATCTCTGAAGTTTTTTCTTTGACATCCAATGACATGGTCACAGTCTATAGCATTTTAATGACACTTTTCCTCGCACGATTTACCATAGAAAGGATAGTGACATGATGTAGAACAATTCGTTCCAAAATATCCTGACAGGCATGCTGAATTCATAAAATGTTGTCATATTCATTTTTTTAAAATCTGAAACCCTTTTTAAATTAAATTTTAATTACATGTTTTTGTTTTTTACTATTCACCTTTGCATTCTCCTTTATCCCAAAAATAGTATGGGTAGCATAGAGTCCTACAAACAAACATCGAAGAAGTGATTATATTGGTACATATTAATAAATATCTGCTTTATAAGAATTGAACTATGAAAACAAAGCAGATTTGAAAATGTATTTTCGAAAACAATGTTGAACAATTCATCCATTAAAAAAATACTTTGGACTTGAAAGTGTATACATTACAAATATGTATATTATATCTTTCTCAACGTTTAATTTTGCCAGATTAAAATTAAAATTTGAAAAAAGAAAAATTAATTCATTGTTGAGAATGATAATTTCGTCTATGTATACATGTATATTCAAAGTAATGATACTTACTGATTGTTTTCATTTTTCTTACGGGAACTTATGCTTGCTTCACAAATAGGATATTTTAAAACCAACGGAAAACGGAATATCAAAAGAAAATTTATTTCTAGTAGCAATAAATAGATTACTTATTATATTAATGTTTTAATTAAACAAAACACAAAACACTTTCCTGCTCAAAGTAAAAAATTACTTATATCAAATCATCAACAGGAAAAAACATATTTTTATCCTTTTGAAGTTGTATACATTCATCTAGGGAAGGAAATGATCTTACTTCAATTGCATTATTTTTGGCATGATCAAGCCATAATTTGTTGCACAAGAATTTCACATCAAACACAAAATAAAGTTATTGAGTAGTTGTCAATGTAAATATATAATGGAGATCGAGACATCCTTCCACTGAATCTGAAAAAAAGGTTTTGATCACAGAGTCGGTTGATCAAAATTTAATCTGCATAAATGGCTGAGGTTGTCAGCTTATTAGTCAATGCACACCTCTTCTTTCCTCAGATCAATCTTAGCCACATCTACCATTTAGATCTATGTACAACCTGTTTAATTATACATGTAGTTATGATGTGACACTTTCTTGGTACAGTTTACATTAGAAATGGTATGTGCATCTGAAAAAAAGAGTGAATTTACACATTCCCACCACTCCACCATCCCAGCCTCATAAAAAAATATATTCAAAGTAAATCTTCGCAATCCTTGATCTATTCCTTACTATTGCAATCCAGGTTGTTTATATACGATTAAGTTCTAATGTTCCTTTACCAGGTATCAGGTTTAGTCATGCAGTTTACCCTAATGACTGATACAAGATACATGTTACAGAAAATCATATAAATTTGTATTCAAATTGTTGTTACATCACAAAGATCCAGAATCATGAAGCAGTTTCAAACCCAAGAAACTTGTAGCATGGACTGCTAAATTCCCCTTTTTACAAATTTAAAGATCGAAGCCGACATCACAATCCTCCGTGTTTTCTGTTATTAATAATATTTTATAGATGGTAAAATTGTCAACTAACACATTAAAAAGATTCCGATTTTCTTTTAATGTCTAAGGGCTGCAGGTGTGTAAATGATTGCTAAGTACATCAGCTGGCCTAAAAGTAAAAGAACGGGAACACTTTAAGGCGGTCTCACTGCTTTCAGATAATTATATGTTGAAGTAAAGGTTTTTAAATTAATGCTAATAAAAATGTAGTATACTCCATATTTATATTCTTTTTACTACCCACATGGTTTATGGCAGCAGATAGAGGTCGGAATAAAAGAAAGGCAGTGCGTGACCAATATAATCCGACCCTTTTTTACGAATGGGTAGATTTGTATTTAACTAAATAACAATATAAACAAGAAACACCATTAAATTGTTCGAACAAGTATTTAAATGATCACTATTAAATTTCTCTTCAAGCTTGGATGCTCAATGTTTTTTTTCTAAATGTTAACCATTTCAATTTCATCACTTCCATTTTTTACTTTATTTTTTTTTTATCTACTGTCTCACCATCTTTATATGTAATTCCTAATATCAATTCTTGAACATCCATTGACAGGGATGTTTTCGAAGACATCACATAAATTTTTTTTAGAAAACTGGATGTAGAGAGATATATACGTCATCCAAAAATGTGCAAAAGACATTCTTAATTTGTGAATAATTCTCACAAGATTTTCATTATTTTTTTTTTTAAATACTCATATGTTGTTGCAGATTTAATATATAGCGGGAAAAAATAATTCTACAAGAAAGTCAAAAGGCTAACACTGCAGGCATTACAAAATGAAATAATTTTCGTAAGTAAGTAACGTAATTGTTTGTAATGATCAAACGAACCAATTGCAACAAAGAAGGCATCATTTTTTTTCATAAACAACCTTAGCGGGAGTGTGATATACTGTGTATTTCTGACCAGAGACCTTGCTGTGACGGTTGTACGCATTGTGTTGGACACAGAATCTTGTTCAGATCTGATATCAATTTCCGTATATACGGTCAGACAGTCATTATCTTCCGTGTTTATTAAAATTAAAATTTGTGTTTTTCAAATAGGATTAAGATCTACATGTATTTTATTCCACTTACGACGATTAAAAATATAAGGACGTAACTAGCAATTAAAACAGGTGTTCCTATATTTTTGTTTTTCAAACTATCTTGGTCATAGTAAACTTTGCCCACGATCTCGCGATCACTAAGTGATATTTCACATTGTACTATTAGACTATATGAGTATTTAAAGTTTCATGTTGTGCATATATAAACTAAATAAATTATGTCCATATGCCAACCTTCCGTTTTCTCTATTTCTGTAACACGTCCTTGACATCCACTGACGTGGTCACAATCAGAGGCATTGCAGTAACAGGTATTCATACAAAGTTTACCAAAGGTAGGGTAATAACAACGTGACTGACTGTTGATTCCAAAATATCCTGGCAGACATTCTGTATTTAATAAACAGTTGTCATTTTTTTAATGAAGAGCGCAGCTGGAATATAAGTTTTAAAGTTAAATATTTTTTGCTACTAGAAGTTACATTTGCACTTTCCGTTATCCCGATTAAAGTTTGTGCAACACGGGACCCTAAAAAATTATCATATTAAAATCGAAACTATGAAAACTAAATAGATATCCAGTAAAGGCATGTTATTGAAGCTATCTTAAAACATGTCTGATGGTTCACTTTCGAACACATTAAAAATCAACTTAACTTTAAGACATCCTAAAGCTGACTAAGCACAGTATTACTTAAGAGTAAATATGTAAATTAAACAACCGCTTCCTAAATTGATTGAAAACTGTTATCTACACCAAGTCGGTGTAAATCCGGATATAGATAATCCCATAGAATACATCTATTAAGATGTCATGAGATAATATATCGGACTATATATATATATATATATATATATATATATATATATATATATATATATATATATATATATATATATATATATATATATATATATATATATATATATATATATATATATATATATATATATATATATATATATATATATATATATATTCGAAATCGACGCAAATAGAAATAGATTATGAATATCCTTTGCTGCGAATAAATTGAAAGTAAAAAGAGTGCACGACTCCAAAGTGCGATGGGACTCTAAAGTCCGATGGTCACGCCAAAGTCCGATGGTCTGCGCCAAACTACGATGGTTTTACATGCCAAAGTCCGATGGTGTGATACTCCGAAGCCCGATGGTTTTAAAATTAAATTTTTTTTTTTTATTTAAAAACATTGTTCGATCGTTCCTTAAATCAAACTTGACATAGATATTGTTATGAATAATTTGTTTACTAAATTTCATTTCAGTACGTGCAACCTCTGCGAAGAAAATGAACGGAAACCTGGTAGACCGACCGACAAACAGAGAGACAGACGGACAGCAGCAAAGTAATATGCCCCCTCTTTCTGTATTTCATTCATTATCCTAAAGACTAATTACAGCAACTTTTGGCGCAACACACACACTGTATTTGAATACAACATGAACTTTTTAGTTTTGAGTTCTCAGTTTTACAACTCGTCTCTATCTCTATTATCCATGTTTGGTTGTTCATTCTGAATAGATAGCAGCGATGTCAACAATTGCGTCACCATGACGTGACGTTACAAACGTATTCAGACAGCATCATCGGATCATGCGTGGTAGGCCATCGGACTTTAGCGCAGAACATCGGACTTTTGCATGTCCATCGGATTACATGTATAATAAATAATACATAAACAATAAAATCAATTAACTCTTGAATTTGGCTATTCATTCATATTTATTTTTTTTCTGACCTAAATAACAAACTAGTCTAAAGCGTGCTATCAAAAATAGATTTGTCATGCACGATTAAACAAAAAAGGGGTATCGCACAAGGAGACACGTGTTCGGGTGGTTATTTCGGGTAAAACATGGAGGAAGACGGACTTGCTTTCGAATTGTCCCAGGCTTTGGATATTGCAGAGGCAGGAGAATATTTAAATGAAATGTCGCTTACGCAAACGGTAGAGGTTGAGGGGTTCGATGTTTTATAGTGACAATGTTTGGGTAGCTGGTTGAAGAAGAGGGGATAGAGGCCATTAAAAGTCATTCGAAAGCAAAAACACGGGTAAAAACACCAACTGGAGTCTCAGTACCTTCCAAGAATGGAGAAAATATCGAATGAATATTACCGGGACTTATATTCCTGACTTGGAACGAATAACAAACGAAACTGAGATGAACGAGTTGATGACTAGGTTCGTCATCGAGGCCAGGCTTAAAGACGGAAACCAGTATCCACCCATGTCACTGTACCAGTTGTGCGTGGGTCTTCTAATACATCTACGCGAAAATGGAAATCCGTTGAACTTTCTTGAACTTCACGACGAGAATGGAAATGAATGATCTTTCATCATATTTAAAAGGCGCACTAGTAAAACCTACAAAGGTACAAAAATGACTTTACTTAAATTGCAAAAAGTTAAACAATACCATAGTTAATTATACATGTATAATTATTTGCTAATAAATGAAAATTATTTTCATCACATCTTATTTTTAATAAAAAAATTAAATCGGAAAATGCTTAGGTGGGGAGGGTTGGAACTGTATTTTAATATTTGTTTGTTGGTAGTCATAAAATATAATGTTGTGTCAATTTCAGGTGGTCTCAATCAGCGCAACATTTCACCAAAAGTCATCAAACACATATTTTCGGATAGCGAATTGTACAACATTTATAAAGAGTATATTTGCCTTATCCTAAATGCCTCCAATGACGGTGATTCAACTGGACCATTCTATAAACGAGCGTTAGACGGCAGAAAGTTCAAGCAGTGCATCGGTGTCAATAAATTGTCAACCATGATGAAATCCATGTGTGAAGAAGGCGGGTAAAATGGTTATTTTAGCAATCACTCCGGGAAGCGAACCTGTGCGACGGCATTGTATCAGGCGGGAGGAGAGGAACAGGAGATTATGGCCCGCACGAGTCATCGTTCGATCGAGTCCGTTCGACAGTACAAAAGAGCTTCGGATGACATGCTGAAGGCGGTATCGAGGTTTTAGAGCCAAAGCGCGTCAAGAAAATTTCGGATGAGCTAACTTCTATCACCACTACAGCCTCCCTTGATCTACCACTTTTTATGGATTTGGACGCCACTGGACCAGTCTTCACAAACTTGTACCATTAACTTCGGTGGATCCGGAATTTAGGAACAAAATGACGAAGGTCCGAGTAAACACATGTGTTCGGATAATTAAATTGTAAGCATTGTTAAAATGATTATCTTTTTTCAATTTAGAGATAGAATCATTTACGAAATTGGGCGCACAAGAATGTAAGTTTGCAGGAATCATCGACACGAAAAAAAGGAATCACCAGCAGGATTTAAACCCAAAACACTGCATGGTTGTAATCACTAATCCAGAACAAAACCAGTGAGCCATGCTATACTTTACAATATGCAGTATAAAGTGTGTTTGAAACAACATTGTCATATCTCTGGACTTTGCTATTTATCCTTCAAAAATTTTTTTCAAAAAGTACATAATTAGTCTTCTCTGGGTCATCTCTCCCCATCTTTTTTTAAAAGACGACATTTTTAATGTTGAAATATGTCATCTTTACACGTTTCAAATTTGTGGAAAGAAGACCCAGAGACAACAAAATCATTTAAAATCAGCTCTAAATAAGTAGGATTTTGCATCAATTCCATCGCGTTGCTATATTTAGACCCGTATTATGATAAAACCTTTTGTATTTCAAATATTTTCCAGCCCATTCTACGTTCAACAGAAACCAAATAACGGTTATGATTCGAAAGTGTGCAACATTAATCGATGAAATTTTCATTCTCCTTCTGTTCCCAGATTCCTGACAAAGTTACATCTTAAGCGCCCACTTTCTTTTATGTTGTTATTGTGCCGTAAAAAGGGTTGTACATGTTAGGGAGATATTTTCTTTTGAGAATTGGACAGGCATAACTACATCTGGATGTAGGTTATGCCTGTCCACTTCTCAAAAGAGAATAGTTAGAGAGAGAGAGAGAGAGAGAGAGAGAGAGAGAGAGAGAGAGAGAGAGAGAGAGAGAGAGAGAGAGAGATACTGAATACTGTGAATATTGTTACAATAGATTGTTTAAAATTCAATTTAAGAAATTAATGATTGGTAGTGTTTACTTATTAGTTACTTATTACGAATACTCTACTAATTAAAATAAAAATAGTATGAATATGTATCGGCTATCATTTTGAATTTTATGATATACTTAGTATATTTAATTTAATGCTGTGATGAAAAATATTCATGTTAAAAGTATACTACATGTAATTAAAATTTCTTCTGACAAAATATTCAATTAACTTTTTATAACATGAATCTATTGCTATTGACCTTAATGAAAATCTGCATTAAGGATGTTGAAAAATTTATTGCAAAAATTGTAACCTTTTGTATTCACATGAAATGGTGTTTTAGAAACATTAAGAGAATTTCTTTCTGGGATTTTCTTTGTTTTGTAAGGAGAGAGAGAGAGAGAGAGAGAGAGAGAGAGAGAGAGAGAGAGAGAGAGAGAGAGAGAGAGAGGGAGAGATTTAATTTTTTGTTTATACTGTGATAAACAGTGAATTTTCAGGATTTTTTATTTCACTCCTGCGAATGTGTTCGGAATGTTTTTTTTATCGTTGCTAAGTATGTAATAAATCCAGAGGTGCTTGAATGAAAGTTCACGAGACTTCCTCGAGATTTGTTCAGTTCTTGTGAAATTTCGCGCGGAAGTATAAGTGTTCGGATAATATTCTCAAAACACGTAAGTACTGGTTATTTTTCATATCATATCCTACTTTAATTGATGTTAAAACATGAAAATGTATTAAGATATATGTCTTATTTCATCATCTAGTTGTTATTTAAAATGAACGTTGATATTAAGAAAAGAGTTTTCGGTCGTGTTCCACCACTCTACACGTGGTTGAAAATGTAAACATTGGGTTGCTTGATAAAATCGTAGCCATGCTTTATGCTTTTGGTGTTCAATACCATGCTTAAAAAAATGGGTGTCTGTTTTGTATAAAAACTTAGTATATCGAGCCATTTTCAAGTAACATTCTGTATAAAAAAGTATAGTCTGTTTCACTATTGATGTTATTACTAGGTCAGGCGCTGATCGAATATTATTCCTTAGGGGGGATCGCTACATAGCATGTTAATTGTTGCAACTGCAGAAAAAAATCTACATTTTCAATTGTCACATTGATTTCTAGAACTTATTTTATCCACAAATTAAGGAAGATAAAGTTTAAAATCAATAAGCGTCTAGATTTTATATTTGATAACAAGTATCTAGATTTTAGGAAATAGACTATAAACACGAGGCACAATTTTAGTGCGAAACTGAAAGGGTCAATTAAAACCACGTGGTATAAATTTAAATGATAATAACATTCGCAGGGGTGTATTTGTTTAATAGCTTTAGTGTAGGAAGGCGGAGCTTAAGAGCTCAGGTTTAGGTGTATATACCTGCTATAGAAAACTGTGGGTTTGCAATATATACACAATACTTTCAAACAAAGGCAACAAGGTGAATAGAGGAACAGCTATGGTACAAGTAACTTACCCCATATAATATTGTTGATTATGTGCAGATACCCGATGGGCGTGGCCATAATAACACTCTGGAGCTACGCTCCCTCGTGTCATTTTACCACGCCCATCGGGTATCTGCACATAACCAACAATATCATATGGGGTAATTACTACATATACGGAAGCGTATCGGGGCCTACACTTGTGTTATAACTTCTACATTGTCATATTTTTATTGTCTTATCAACATATAAACTATCATGTTTTATTTATGCATATATTTTGCATTGTTTTGAAGTGAGTTAACATAATTTAAATCACCTTATTGTAATTGATCAGTTTTCTTGCTATCTGCTTATCGACATAACAAAATACGGGGTTAAAAATAATAATTTAAAGAAATGTTGAAATAGAACAATGAAAATGTATACATTACAGGTTTATCGACATAAATATGTTTTCATTTCTTGGAAACATATCGCAAAAATATGGTTATCGAATGTATTTCGCGGGGGCGGGAGTACTGATGATATGTCACCTCACTCTGAATCTAACTTTAGGAAACACATGTAGACTGACATTTGTGGAATCATTGGGATACGTGTAGGCTAAATTTTCGTGAATTTCGTTGATCTTATCATCCATGAATTTAAATCCACAACGAATTATGAGAAATAGTATTGAGCAGTCCTTCCCTAAAATTATGATAATAATTCAATAATCACGTTGTTACAACGGTCTCTCATCGACATTGATATTACACGATCTTAAAGCAATATAATTGGATGATAACCCACCCTCCCAACTACAATGTAATCTAAGTACGATATTAAATGATATTATGCATAAACTAATTGCTAAAGCGGTATATTTTCTCATAATCATGATTTGATCTGAGTCTTTTTTTTTATTCCTGTGGTGAAAAGACTCGCGTCAAATCATGAAAATAAAATGCAACGCTCATGCAATCAGTTCATGCATAATATCATTTAAGGTTCTCCGATCCTCAGCTTCAAAGTATATTTTTCATCACAAAATTTTTTTTTAAACTTTGTAAATGAAATGATAATAAAAATCAGATTTATGACACGAATAAAAGAATTCCAGATAATTTAGAGTTATAGAACATTGCTGAGGATCGTAATCAGAGACATCACATAGTTGGGTTTTTCCTGACAGAATTGGCCATCAAGAGATGTTACGGAGATGTTACGGACGTCGCAATGTTTATTTTCAAAACAAGAGGTCAAAGAGCCACATCGATCACCCGAACAAATGTAATGTATCTTTCGAAATTTATAAATATGACACTATTCTCAAATAGTGTAAAACTCGCAAAAAATCTCATATACTTTTCAGCCTACTTATTTTTACATTTTAACCTTCGATCTAAAATGCATCAACTGACTTATTTTTTATCCTTCGCCTCAATATAACAAAATAATAAAAATATAGGAGAATGAATAACATGTAAACAAAAATTACAAAAAAAGAAAGAAAGTCACTGTGACCTTGATACAATGTATGAGGATAAAGTGATATGAGGATGCTTACATATATAGTTATCTAACAAATTGTAGCATTATTGTTCTTGACAATAAGATTTTTACACAGTTCCCTTCTATTTTAAAATTAACCCCTCTTTGGACCCAAGTATTGGCCTGGTGGACATAGTACCCCAGTACTGGTCTGTGGGTCACAGTTTAAACAATTTAGAATATATACTCTCTGAGTATGTTTGTAGAAATATCTCACAGATTGTATCATTTTAGTTCTTGAGATGAAGGTATTAAAATATTTGACCTATATGTTTTCTTTGAATCCCCCTTTGTGACCCGGTATTGTTCTAGGGGTCTCTAACAGTTTGTTCAAGTTGAACAATTCAAATCTACATTATCTAAGGATGCATGCATAGTAATCTCACAAATTGTAGCTTTGTTGTTATTGGGAGGAAGATTTTTAATCTTTTTCGTGTTTATTTCTATGTTGAGAGTTTAACTCCTTGGGACCCAAGTATTGGTTTGGGATCATGGTTTGAACAATTAAGAGTCTACTCTATCTAAGGATGATTGCATAGTTATATCACAAATTAAAGCACTGTAGTTCTTGAGAGGATGATTTTTAAACAGTTTATCTAGTACATACTTCTATATTGAACTTTCAACCTTTCTTAGGGCCCAGTGCTGATCCGGAGGTCACGGTTTAAACAATTAAGGATCTACATTTTCTAAGAATATCACAAAGTCTAGCAATGTTGTTCTTAAGATGAAAATTTTCAAAAGAAAAATTCTCATATAATTCTATGCTAAACTTTGAACCACTCTTGGTTCTCACTTTTAACCCGGGTTTCACAATTTTGACAATTTAGAATCTGCACTATATGTACAAGCTGTGGTGTAAATATTGGTACATGTATTTCTGGTGCAGTAGTTCTTGAGAAAACGAGTTTTGTAATATACACCCTACTGTACTGTTTTGTGATTAGATGCATCTCCTTTGTAAAAAAGGGTTTAGTCCTTTATTTTAACAATTTAGAATTCCCTTCGCATAGGGATGCTTTGTATTACGTTTGATTACATTTGGTCCATTGGTTGTAGAGAAAATGTCAAAAAAATTAAGACGGAGGGACAGACAGACGGACGGACATTCGCACGGACGGAAGGACGGATGACCGTCAACAGATGATCAGATTAGCTCACCTAAACCAAGAATGTTTATTCTCATTCCAAATGGTGGAATATTGATATATACAGATAAATCATTGTAAAAATAGAAGACTACAAGCTATTTAAAAATATATTTATAACTTACCTCACATTTTTACTTGCTATTGAGTCTTGTCTTTGTTTTTAATCAAATAATTTATTATTTGATTATTGATTTATTATTTGATTATTATTATTACATGTATTATTTGTCAAGATTATAAATCTGCTGATATATAGCTTAAAATGACACTTTGAATTAGAGTCAATATAGCAATATAGAGCTTATAGAAGATGTTAAATTGATAAGATTACAATTGTCAAAGATTTACATTATGTTAAAGAATATTTTATTATTTACTTTGAGAATTTAACAACTTTTTTTATAAAACCGCCTATACATTGACAAAAACGATCGGGCGCGGTAGTCGCTATATTTTCAATTCTAGTGATGGTCGCCTATTTTCTCCGCTTAGATCAGAAATCATGAATATTTGTGGGAAAGACATTTCATATATCTGAAGATGGATGGATGCATGGTTACTAAAGATTAATTTGTAAATGATGTGAATTTCGAAGAGTAGTCCTCGTTTTTTATCTCTTGTGAAAAATTCAGCTGTATGTTCAACGGTCTTTAAGTTACATATGTATGATCACAAGTTACAAATCAAATGTCTACTGTTAAGAAGTATCATATTCTTGAGCAACGTAACTAAATGTAAAGAAGGTCGTTTCGTGTGGTGATCATACACCACAACAAGCTTAAAATAGTTGCTTTTTAGGAGGGTTGATGGTCGACAACTTATCCATCATGATATATTTAGCCATGCACTATTATTTACTAAAGAAAAATTCTAAGAATCTTAGCTTTAAAATTTGAATGTTTTCATTTATCTTTATCTTGAGCTCTTTTTCTCACAGAGATTAATATAGTCTAAAAATATCCACGACCATCTCTTAATTTGTAAACAGTTTATAAAAATTCTATGAAGTGTTGTTTGAATTATTGTTAATGAAATCGTTCAATGCTGCCTTAACGTATACAGATATTGCAAGCAATCTATTTTACTATAAACTCGGGTACATTAGCATCTAAAATTATTGTTCATCAAATATATATTCTAAAGCAAAAAAGGAATCATTTTTAATTACACATAATTCAATCCACATATAAGCACGTGTCGGCATAATTATATAGTTAGTTTTATATTCATTATTTATTATGTAATAAAATAGGCAAAGCCTATTTATTAATGAAACAAATGTTCTTCTCAACTTGTTAATTTTGGTTTACTTAAAAAGTATTTTTTTAAATATACAATTAAAAGTGCACGTGAAAAAAAATTATTAAGTCACCATTTTTCTGCTTTTCAATGGAAATTATCTGGCTACGTCTTGTCAGTACTTTGATATCTTAGGTCTAAGTGTTACATGGAGAAACCAACAGGGATTTATGCAATATTTTAAAACGAGTTACATGCAAGGAGGACACCACTGGGACCATGTTTGGATTTTGTAATATTACTTAAAGTGTTTCCTTAAAGGGGAATACCATCTTAGCTAGCCAAGGGTGACGATTCACGGTGTTTCTCTATTCGTATTTCTCTATTTATAGAGAAACACCGTGGATCGTCGCCCTTGGCTAGCGAAGATAGGGGAGTACCATTGACAACATGTTTCCATTTTGCAATACTTTTAAAACTATGATCATAAAAATGATTACATTTTCAATTAATAAAGAGTTTATACTTTTTATAGGCAATATGATATACGCATTGCAATATACATGTATGTTTACAGTACATTTTGTATTTTCGTATAAACCAGCATCTCTTTAGCAGGAGTTTAATTGGGCATTCCTGACCGGAAGTTGCGGTCTGATTTTTACTCCATTCAGAGACGTGAAAGATGTTGATGTGACAGTTGTACACATTGTGTTGGACTCAGACTCTTGATTAGATCTTTCATCAATTTCTGTATATACGGCTGGAAATTCATTATCTTCAGTTGTATTTGTTATAGTATGAGCTTTTTGAACTGGCTTAGAGATCCATTTTATTCCATTTACGACTAATAAGAATATAAGGACGCAACCCACAACTATTATTGTCATTCTTAAATTCTTCGTTTTCAAACCTCGGTTATGGTAAAATTCCTCTTTTTCTGTTGAGTAGTCCGTTGTACCTGTAGAACTGTAGCTCAACGGGAAATTCGGGTTGACTGACAGAGATACCCATGACCTCGTGATCACTGAATAATATTCCACATTATACTATTCACTAAACTATCTGAATCTTCACAATTTCGTTTCATGAATATATGAATTTAATGCTTAATGTATTGTATTTTGTACCAACCTGCTGTTGTCTCCATCTTTGTATCATTTCCTTGACATCCACTGACGGGGTCACAATCAGAGGCATTGCAGGCACAGCTATTCATACAAAGTTTGCCAAAGCCGGGGTAAAAACAACGTGACTGACAGTTTAGTCCAAAATATCCTGGTCGACATTCTGTATGGAAAAAACAATTGTCATGTATGTTTTTCCTGCTGGGATATATCTATGTATTAAAATATAATATATTATGATATATGTTCCAATACCTTTGCATTCTCCTTCATCCCGATAATAGTGAGTACAGCAGGGAATCCTACAAATTAATATTATATGAGTATTGATAAAATAACGGCAATACAATTGTGTAAACTATCAAAAAATAATCTAGCTTAGGCTAGACACATTGTGTTCATTTGAGTGTTAAGAATAAACATCAAGCCAGATTATAAAATAATGTAGAGATCAAGGTATAATATCAATTCTATTAATAACAAAACGACTCGTTTTTGCATAACATACATTTAAACATAGTTAAGTTATACTTACTGGTTGTTCTCATTTTTCCCAACGGAACAATTTTTAGCCTGACAATCACGCATTTTTATAACCAACAAAAAACATTTTATCAAAAGGAAACTCATTTCTTTAAAATTACACAAACATGTTATAAAATATATTGAATCTTGATAATAAAAGAAGATAAAACATAGATCCATGTAACTTTGCCGTGCTACATGTAACAGTCTAGCATAAATATGGTAAAGCACAAACAGGAAATATCACTGTTTTTTTTTTTTTTTTTTGGTTTACATCAATCAAATCCACCATATAGTTATCCTATTTAGGTTTGATGAATGCAATTCAGAAAGGAAATTACATTTATCTACATACAACTGCATTCCATAGCATGATCACAACATAATTCAGGTGAAAAAAATTTCAACATTAAACAAATACTTAAACTTGGGGTAATTGAGTCATTAATCTGAAAACATAGACAGGTTTGAGATCGAGACAATAAATGATTCCCAATGAATCTGAAGAAAGAGAGGGGAGTTATTCACAGGGTGAGTTGATCAGAACTGGAACTAGATATGATTTAATTTAATTTTATTGAATAATAAAATGGATTGGGAACTGTATATGAAGATATGACTGAAGCCTGTCACTCCTCAAACCTTTCCTTACTTCCAGCTGTTATTTTGTAGTGTACATTGTATTTATCGTGTATTTTGTTTATTTGTTCAGCCTTTTACAGCAAATGGAAACATTTTCAATGGGGCTAAATTTTTGCAAAGTAAATATTCGCAATCATTGGTCTAAAAAAGAGATTGTGCTTAAAAAACAAAAGTCCTCTCTAATGAAAATCAGGTTTTGTTCATTAGTAATAAAATTTCTGAAAAACCACGATTAAGTTCAAATGTACTTTCAAAGAATAGTCATGTACATGTAGTTAAACTAAATTTCAAGACTGATACAAAACACACATTACGCAATATCATGCAACTTTATATTTTTGTATTCTAATTGTTCATTACATTACTCAGAATTATGAAGTTGTCTAAACCCAAGGAACTTAAGTCATTGACAGCCACAGTCTCAGTTTTGTAAATAATATTTTTAAAAATCTAGGTCAACAGCACATTTTTTTCCTGTTTTCTGCTATGCAAATAGTATTTCATTGTTAACATAATTTTAGACTGACACATAAATAAAGAGAAGAGCGTCTTCTTCTTTTTTCGTTCTTCATTTAAATTTTAGATACCACCGCTTGCCACCACCTCGTCTCTGTGACCATCAGGACAAGAACAATCACACTGCAGATTACGAACAATTACACTGCATATTACTGAAATTCGCTTTGCATTAATGCACTCTAAAATGTTTTGGTTCCTTAGTTCTCCATTCAGTAACTAACTTAAAATAAGAATAAAATTTAATTTGTGTTATAAACCGGTTTTCTTTTTGTCATTTTAACATATATTTTAGGGTTTAAAACTTGTTTTGAAACATTTGGTCATCATCATCATTACTCTACTCGAAACTTTATTTTTTATGTACTTACGGGCCAGTTAATGCACGCGGACAAAATTTATGTATTTAATTGATAATGTGAATATTTCTTTAAAACATGTTTACTTCTCAAACACGTGGCTCATTAATATCTTTAAAATGTTGATAAAATTAAGTAAAAAAATGTTTTTTTTTTCCTGAAATTTTTATTACATATTCAAATAATTTTTCTATTAATTTTCTTTTAAGCTGCACTTAATTTAAAACTAGAGAAATAAACACTTAAGAAGGAAATTGCTATATAAAGAGGGCTAGACGGTTCTTAAGAATATATTGGTCTCATTGAAAAGATGAACTCTGTAGAAGATTGAAGAAAATATTCAGATTTTTATAGAAGTTGTCTTTACTAAGTGGCAGTTCATACATGTGTAGCTTTAAAAAAAATATCTAAATATTTATGGTAGATCTGATGGTTTTAAAATTTGTTGACCACCCAGTCTCCTTAAGCTGAGAAAATAATTAAAATACATGAACATCCTTTATCTTGCAGTCAATATCAATTCTAAATTCTTTATTGTGTTTTATTTATGGTACGATAAATTGTATATAAAGTATTTAAGAGAGCCTGATGGTTGTGGCCAAGTTTAGACTGCATTGATCATCTTTAAAAGAAGAGCTCTATATAAAACAATAGAAAACAACCCTATATAAAAGGTTAAATATATGGTGTTTTACTTTAATACTTAACATTAGTATATTGCTAAACAAATCATATCTTAAAAGTTTAGGTAGATTTTGATGGTTAATTTGTTGACCACCCAGACTCCTTTCAAAATAAAATTAAACCAAAAAAAATCCATATTTGATATAGTCAAATTTTGGACTTCCTTTTCTCTGGCAAGTTTTGCACTGTACGTTATAGTATCCCGATACTAAACACTTACAGATCGGCATCCGCAGATGTCGACAACTGAACTCGTTAACTTCAGTACTTGTGTTGTGCGATTACGCCAAGACCTCTAAATACTTAGGTTTGGTGTCATTGTCATTTGGACCGGCTTCGGGGTTATTTGGAGAGATGTAGCTAGGGGTCATTTGGATTAGATAGGTAAAGTTAGCTACTAGTAACTGGCTACTAGTAACTGGCTACGAGAAGTAAGAAAAGCTAGCTACTAGTAACTGGCTACGAGATGAAATAAAAGTTGGCTACTAGTAACTGGCTACTAGTAACTGGCTACGCGAAGTAAGAAAAGCTAGCTACTAGTAACTGGCTACGAGATGAACGAAAACTTGGCTGCTAGTTACTAGTTACTGTACAAGTGACAAAACATACCTGGGATTTTTATTTGTGTTCTTAATATGTACATTGCACTACATCATCCACATGATTTATCATCTTTTGTGATATATTTACAAGTGATGTTAAATCAACATTTGACTAGGTTATCTATATGATTATACCTTAAAAGTACTCATATTCCTCTCATACTCTCATCAGTAATTGGTGCATTTCGTTTAAAATATCTCTATATTAGACAATATTCTCTATTTGACTCAAGTAGCAGTACATATAGATTGAAAATACATGTAACAACAAGTGTTATTAACTATAACAATCTATCATGTCATCCGCATTATATTACAACAAAATTATTCAGATACCATTTCTTTCCAAACATCTCTATGTTAATTAAAAACAATTTTTCCATGTAGTTCAAGTAGCCGTACGTAAAGATTGAAGACATCTTCAAGTGTTGTTAATTTGAACATTCTGTAAGGTCACCCACATGATATTATGACACAATTACTCAGATATCTCTTTAAATCTCTTCAGCTACTAGTACATTTTGTTACAAATATCTTTATTGTTGAGGGATTTGTCAACATATCTCAAGTAGCTGTATATATAGATTGATGATATGTACCGGTCTTGCTTATTTCAACATTCTATCAGGTCATCCACATGATATAACGACACAACTACTCCGATATCTCTCTTAATCTCGTCAGCTACTAGTGCATTTCGTTACAAATATCTCCATTTTTAACAGTTTAGATCATATAACTCAAGTAGCTGTATATATAGATTGGAGATATCTACAAATGTTGTTAATTTGAACATTTTATAAGGTCACCCACATGATATTATGACACAATTACTCAGATATCTCTTTAAATCTCTTCAGCTACTAGTACATTTTGTCACAAGTATCTTTATTTTTGAGGGATTTGTCAACATATCTCAAGTAGGTGTATATATAGATTGATGATATGTACCGGTCTTGCTTATTTCAACATTCTATCAGGTCATCCACATGATATAACGACACAACTACTCCGATATCTCTCTTAATCTCGTCAGCTACTAGTGCATTTCGTTACAAATATCTCCATTTTTAACGGTTTGGATCATATAACTCAAGTAGCTGTATATATAGGTTGGGGATATCTACAAATGTTGTTAATTTGAACATTCTATAAGGTCACGCATATGATATTATGACACAATTACTCAGATATTTCGTTAAATCTCTTCAGCTACTAGTACATTTTGTTACAAATATCTTTATTTTTGAGGGATTTGTCAACATATCTCAAGTAGCTGTATATATAGATTGATGATATGTACCGGTCTTGCTTATTTCAACATTCTATCAGGTCATACACATGATATAACGACACAACTACTCCGATATCTCTCTTAATCTCGTCAGCTACTAGTGCATTTCGGTACGAATATCTCCCTTTTTAACGGTTTAGATCATATAACTCAAGTAGCTGTATATATAGATTGGAGATATCTACAAGTGTTGTTAATCTGCACATTCTTTAAGGTCACCCACATGATATTATGACACAATTACTCAGATATCTCTTTAAATCTCTTCAGCTACTAGTGCATTTTGTTACAAATATCTTTATTTTTGAGGGATTTGTCAACATATCTCAAGTAGCTGTATATATAGATTGATGATATGTACCGGTCTTGCTTATTTCAACATTCTATCAGGTCATCCACATGATATAACGACACAACTACTCCGATATCTCTCTTAATCTCGTCAGCTACTAGTGCATTTCGTTACAAATATCTCCATTTTTAACGGTTTGGATCATATAACTCAAGTAGCTGTATATATAGGTTGGGGATATCTACAAATGTTGTTAATTTGAACATTCTATAAGGTCACGCATATGATATTATGACACAATTACTCAGATATTTCGTTAAATCTCTTCAGCTACTAGTACATTTTGTTACAAATATCTTTATTTTTGAGGGATTTGTCAACATATCTCAAGTAGCTGTATATATAGATTGATGATATGTACCGGTCTTGCTTATTTCAACATTCTATCAGGTCATACACATGATATAACGACACAACTACTCCGATATCTCTCTTAATCTCGTCAGCTACTAGTGCATTTCGGTACGAATATCTCCCTTTTTAACGGTTTAGATCATATAACTCAAGTAGCTGTATATATAGATTGGAGATATCTACAAGTGTTGTTAATCTGCACATTCTTTAAGGTCACCCACATGATATTATGACACAATTACTCAGATATCTCTTTAAATCTCTTCAGCTACTAGTGCATTTTGTTACAAATATCTTTATTTTTGAGGGATTTGTCAACATATCTCAAGTAGCTGTATATATAGATTGATGATATGTACCGGTCTTGCTTATTTCAACATTCTATCAGGTCATCCACATGATATAACGACACAACTACTCCGATATCTCTCTTAATCTCGTCAGCTACTAGTGCATTTCGTTACAATTATCTCCATTTTTAACGGTTTGGATCATATAACTCAAGTAGCTGTATATATAGATTGGAGATATCTAAAAGTGTTGTTAATCTGAACATTCTTTAAGGTCACCCACATGATATTATGACACAATTACGCAGATATCTCTTTAAATCTCTTCAGCTACTAGTACATTTTGTTACAAATATCTTTATTTTTGAGGGATTTGTCAACATATCTCAAGTAGCTGTATATATAGATTGATGATATGTACCGATCTTGCTTATTTCAACATTGTATCAGGTCGTCCACATGAAATATCAACACAACTGCTCCGATATCTCTCTTAATCTCGTCAGCTTCTAGTGCATTTCGTTACGAATATCTCCATTTTTAACGGTTTGGATCATATAACTCAAGTAGCTGTGTATATAGGTTGGGGATATCTACAAATGTTGTTAATTTGAACATTCTATAAGGTCACCCACATGATATTATGACACAATTACTCAGATATCTCGTTAAATCTCTTCAGCTACTAGTACATTTTGTTACAAATATCTTTATTTTTGAGGGATTTGTCAACATATCTCAAGTAGCTGTATATATAGATTGATGATATGTACCGGTCTTGCTTATTTCAACATTCTATCAGGTCATCCACATGATATAACGACACAACTACTCCGATATCTCTCTTAATCTCGTCAGCTACTAGTGCATTTCGTTACAAATATCTCCATTTTTAACGGTTTGGATCATATAACTCAAGTAGCTGTATATATAGGTTGGGGATATCTACAAATGTTGTTAATTTGAACATTCTATAAGGTCACGCATATGATATTATGACACAATTACTCAGATATTTCGTTAAATCTCTTCAGCTACTAGTACATTTTGTTACAAATATCTTTATTTTTGAGGGATTTGTCAACATATCTCAAGTAGCTGTATATATAGATTGATGATATGTACCGGTCTTGCTTATTTCAACATTCTATCAGGTCATACACATGATATAACGACACAACTACTCCGATATCTCTCTTAATCTCGTCAGCTACTAGTGCATTTCGGTACGAATATCTCCCTTTTTAACGGTTTAGATCATATAACTCAAGTAGCTGTATATATAGATTGGAGATATCTACAAGTGTTGTTAATCTGCACATTCTTTAAGGTCACCCACATGATATTATGACACAATTACTCAGATATCTCTTTAAATCTCTTCAGCTACTAGTGCATTTTGTTACAAATATCTTTATTTTTGAGGGATTTGTCAACATATCTCAAGTAGCTGTATATATAGATTGATGATATGTACCGGTCTTGCTTATTTCAACATTCTATCAGGTCATCCACATGATATAACGACACAACTACTCCGATATCTCTCTTAATCTCGTCAGCTACTAGTGCATTTCGTTACAATTATCTCCATTTTTAACGGTTTGGATCATATAACTCAAGTAGCTTTATATATAGATTGGAGATATCTAAAAGTGTTGTTAATCTGAACATTCTTTAAGGTCACCCACATGATATTATGACACAATTACGCAGATATCTCTTTAAATCTCTTCAGCTACTAGTACATTTTGTTACAAATATCTTTATTTTTGAGGGATTTGTCAACATATCTCAAGTAGCTGTATATATAGATTGATGATATGTACCGATCTTGCTTATTTCAACATTGTATCAGGTCGTCCACATGAAATATCAACACAACTGCTCCGATATCTCTCTTAATCTCGTCAGCTTCTAGTGCATTTCGTTACGAATATCTCCATTTTTAACGGTTTGGATCATATAACTCAAGTAGCTGTGTATATAGGTTGGGGATATCTACAAATGTTGTTAATTTGAACATTCTATAAGGTCACCCACATGATATTATGACACAATTACTCAGATATCTCGTTAAATCTCTTCAGCTACTAGTACATTTTGTTACAAATATCTTTATTTTTGAGGGATTTGTCAACATATCTCAAGTAGCTGTATATATAGATTGATGATATGTACCGGTCTTGCTTATTTCAACATTCTATTAAGTATCCTATATTACGACACAAATACTCAGATATCTCTTTAAATCTCGTCAGCTACTATTGCATTTCGTTACATATATCTCTATTTTTAGATAGTTCTGTCCATATAACTTAGTTACTTGCACATATAGATTGAAGATATCTTCAAGTGTTGTTAATAGCAAAATCTTTGTATGTTATAAGCATGATATTTCGACACAGTTACTCATATTTCTCGTTATCTCGTCGGCTACTAGTACATTTTGTTTCAAATATTCCATTTCTAGACCGTTCTGTCCATATAACTTAAATAGCTGTATATATAGATTGAATAATCCTCCAAAATGTATCAGTTTCTTCCTAAATGTATCAGTTTCCACAAATTATCTTGTGAACTACTACAATCTTTGAAGTCATTCACATGATATTACGATACAATTTCTCAGATATCTCTCTAACGAGAAGTAAGGAAAGCTAGCTACTAGTAACTGTCTATGAGATAATTAAAAGTTGGCTACTAGTAACGAAATGTACTAGTAGCTGACGAGACTTAAAGAGATATCTGAGAAATTGTGTCATAATATCATGTAGGTGACCTTATGGAATGTTTAAATAAACCATACTTGTAGAAATCTACAATTTATATGTACAGCTACTTGTGATATATTGATAAAAACGGCAAAAATAAAGATATTTGTTACAAAATGTACTAGTAGCTGACGATATTTCAAATGAAATCTGAGTAATTGCGTCATAATATCATGTGGGTGACCTTATAGAATGTTAAAATAAACCATACTTGTAGATATCTTTAATCTACATATACAGCTACTTGTGATATATTGACAAAACCGCCAAATTTGTACATATTTGTAACGAAATGAACTCGTAACTGACGAGATTTAAAGAGATATCTGAGTAATTGTGTCATAATATCATGTAGGTGACCTTATATAATGTTAAAGTAAAACACACTTGTAGATACCTTCCATCTATATATCAAGCTTCTGGAGATATATGAACTCAACTATTTAAAATGTTTGTAAAGTATTTGTAACGAAATGTACTAGTAGCTGACGAGATTTAAAGAGATATCTGAGTAATTATGTCATAATATCATGTAGGTGACATTATAGAATTTTAAATAAACCATTCATGTAGATATCTTCAATCTATATAAACAGCTACTTGTGATATATTGACAAAACCGCCAAATATGTAGATATTTAACAAAAAATGTACTAGAAGCTAACGAGACTTAAAGAGATATCTGAGTAAATGTGTCATAATATCATGTGGGTGACCTTATAGAATGTTAAAATAAACCATACTTGTAGATATCTTCAATTTATATGTACAGCTACTTGTGATATATTGATAAAAACGGCAAATAAAGATATTTGTAACAAGATGTACTAGTAGCTGACAATATTTTAAATGAAATCTGAGTAATTGTGTCATAATATCATGTAGGTGACCTTATAGAATGTTAAAATAAACCATACATATAGATATCCTCAATCTATATATACAGCTACTTGTGATATATTGACAAAACCGCCAAAATTATACATATTTGTAACGAAATGAACTAGTAACTGACGAGATTTAAAGAAATATCTGAGTATTTGTGTCATATCATGTAGGTGACCTTATATAATGTTAAAATAAACCACACTTGTAGATACCTTCCATCTATATATCCAGCTTCTGGAGATATATGAAATCAACTATTTAAAATGTAAATATTTGTAACGAAATGTACTAGTAGCTGACGAGATTTAAAGAGATATCTGAGTCATAATATCATGTGGATGACCTGATAGAATTTTAAATAAACCATTCATGTAGATATCTTCAATCTATATTTACAGCTACTTATGATATATTGACAAAACAGTCAAAAATAAAGATATTTGTAACAAAATGTATTAGTAGCTGACGAGACTTATAGAGATATCTAGGTAATTATGTCATAATATCATGTAGGTGACCTTATAGAATGTTAAAATAAATCACACTTTTAGATATCTTCAATCTATATATTCAGCTACTTGTGATATATGAACTCAACTGTTAAAAATGTAGATATTTGTAACGAAATGCACTAGTAGCTGACGAGAGTTAAATGGAAATCTGAGTAATTGTGTAATAATTTAATGTAGGTGACATTGTAAAATGTTAAAATAAACCATTCTTGTAGATCTCTTAAATCTGTATATACAGCTACTTGTGGTATTTTTACAAAACCGCCAAATATGTAGATATTTGTAACAAAATGTACTAGAAGCTAACGAGACTTAAAGAGATATCTGAGTAAATGTGTCATAATATCATGTGAATCACCTTATAGAATGTTAAAATAAACCACACTTGTAGATATCTTCAATCCATATATCCAGCTACTTCTGATATATGAACTCAACTGTTAAAAATGTAGATATTTGTAACGAAATGCACTAGTAGCTGACGAGATTAAGAGAGATATCTGAGTAGTTGTGTCGTTATATCATGTGGATGACCTGATAGAATGTTGAAATAAACAAGACCAGTACATATCATCAATCTATATATACAGCTACTTGAGATATGTTGACAAATACCTCAAAAATAAAGATATTTGTAACAAAATGTACTAGTAGCTGAAGAGATTTAAAGAGATATCTGAGTAATTGTGTCATAATATTATGTGCGTGACCTTACAGAATGTTCAAATTAACAACACTTGTAGATATCTCCAATCTATATATACAGGTACTTGAGTTATATGATCTAAACTGTTAAAAATGTAGATATTTGTAACGAAATGTACTAGTAGCTGACGAGATTAAGAGAGATATCTGAGTAGTTGTGTCGTTATATCATGTGGATGACCTGATAGAATGTTGAAATAAGCAAGACCGGTACATATCATCAATCTATATATACAGCTACTTGAGATATGTTGACAAATCCCTCAAAAATAAAGATATTTGTAACAAAATGTACTAGTAGCTGAAGAGATTTAAAGAGATATCTGAGTAATTGTGTCATAATATCATGTGCGTGACCTTATAGAATGTTCAAATTAACAACACATGTAGATATCTCCAATCTATATATACAGCTACTTGAGTTATATGATCTAAGCTGTTAAAGATTGAGATATTTGTAACGAAATGTACTAGTAGCTGACGAGATGAAGAGAGATATCTGAGTAGTTGTGTCGTTATATCATGTGGATGACCTGATAGAATGTTGAAATAAACAAGACCGGTACATATCATCAATCTATATATACAGCTACTTGAGATATGTTGACAAATACCTCAAAAATAAAGATATTTGTAACAAAATGTACTAGTAGCCGAAGAGATTTAAAGAGATATCTGAGTAATTGTGTCATAATATCATGTGCGTGACCTTATAGAATGTTCAAATTAACAACACTTGTAGATATCTCCAATCTATATATACAGCTACTTGAGTTATATGATCTAAACTGTTAAAAATGAAGATATTTGTAACGAAATGTACTAGTAGCTGACGAGATTAAGAGAGATATCTGAGTAGTTGTGTCGTTATATCATGTGGATGACCTGATAGAATGTTGAAATAAGCAAGACCGGTACATATCATCAATCTATATATACAGCTACTTGAGATATGTTGACAAATCCCTCAAAAATAAAGATATTTGTAACAAAATGTACTAGTAGCTGAAGAGATTTAAAGAGATATCTGAGTAATTGTGTCATAATATCATGTGCGTGACCTTATAGAATGTTCAAATTAACAACACATGTAGATATCTCCAATCTATATATACAGCTACTTGAGTTATATGATCTAAGCTGTTAAAAATGGAGATATTTGTAACGAAATGTACTAGTAGCTGACGAGATTAAGAGAGATATCTGAGTAGTTGTGTCGTTATATCATGTGGATGACCTGATAGAATGTTGAAATAAACAAGACCGGTACATATCATCAATCTATATATACAGCTACTTGAGATATGTTGACAAATCCCTCAAAAGTAAAGATATTTGTAACAAAATGTACTAGTATCTGATGAGATTTAAAGAGATATCTGAGTAATTGTGTCATAATATCATGTGCGTTACCTTATAGAATGTTCAAATTAACAACACTTGTAGATATTTCCAATCTATATATACAGCTACTTGAGTTATATGATCTAAACTGTTAAAAATGTAGATATTTGTAACGAAATGTACTAGTAGCTGACGAGATTAAGAGAGATATCTGAGTAGTTGTGTCGTTATATCATGTGGATGACCTGATAGAATGTTGAAATAAGCAAGACCGGTACATATCATCAATCTATATATACAGCTACTTGAGATATGTTGACAAATCCCTCAAAAATAAAGATATTTGTAACAAAATGTACTAGTAGCTGAAGAGATTTAAAGAGATATCTGAGTAATTGTGTCATAATATCATGTGCGTTACCTTATAGAATGTTCAAATTAACAACACTTGTAGATATCTCCAATCTATATATACAGCTACTTGAGTTATATGATCTAAACTGTTAAAAATGTAGATATTTGTAACGAAATGTACTAGTAGCTGACGAGATTAAGAGAGATATCTGAGTAGTTGTGTCGTTATATCATGTGGATGACCTGATAGAATGTTGAAATAAGCAAGACCGGTACATATCATCAATCTATATATACAGCTACTGGAGATATGTTGACAAATCCCTCAAAAATAAAGATATTTGTAACAAAATGTACTAGTATCTGATGAGATTTGAAGAGATATCTGAGTAATTGTGTCATAATTTCATGTGACCTTACAGAATGTTCAAATTAACCACTTGTAGATATATATGCTATCTAAACTGTTAAAAATGTAGATATTTGTAACGAAATGTACTAGTAGCTGACGAGATTAAGAGAGATATCTGAGTAGTTGTGTCGTTATATCATGTGGATGACCTGATAGAATGTTGAAATAAGCAAGACCGGTACATATCATCAATCTATATATACAGCTACTGGAGATATGTTGACAAATCCCTCAAAAATAAAGATATTTGTAACAAAATGTACTAGTATCTGATGAGATTTGAAGAGATATCTGAGTAATTGTGTCATAATTTCATGTGGGTGACCTTACAGAATGTTCAAATTAACCACTTGTAGATATGTTTAAAATATATATATAGCTAATTGAAGTATATGAACTAAACTGTTGAAAATGGAGATATTTGTACCGAAAATGCACTAGTAGCTGATGAGATTTAAAAGGATATATGAGTGATTGTGTTATAATATCATGTGGGTGACATTATAGAATGTTGAAATTAGCAAGACTGGTATATATCTTTAATCTACATATACAGCTACTTGAGATATATTGACAAAACCCTAAAAAACTAAAGATAATTGTAACAAAATGCACTAGAAGCTGTCGACATAAAAAGATATTTCTGTGTAATTGTATCGTAATATCATGTGGATGACCTGATACAATGTTGATATTAACAACCCTTGAAGATGTCTTCAATCTTTACGTACGGCTACTTGAACTACATGGAAAAATTGTCTTTAATTAACATAGAGATGTTTGGAAAGAAATGGTATCTGAATAATTTTGTTGTAATATCATGCGGATGACATGATAGATTGTTATAGTTAATAACACTTGTTGATATTTTCAATCTATATGTACTGCTACTTGAGTCAAATAGACAATATTGTCTAATATAGAGATATTTTAAACGAAATGCACCAATTACTGATGAGAGTATGAGAGGAATATGAGTACTTTTAAGGTATAATCATATAGACAACCTAGTCAAATGTTGATTTAACATCACTTTTAAATATATCACAAAAGGTAATAAATCATGTGGATGATATAGTGCAATGTACATATTAAGAACACAAATAAAAATCCCAGGTATGTTTTGTCACTTGGACAGTAACTAGTAACTAGCAGCCAGTTTTCGTTCATCTCGTAGCCAGTTACTAGTAGCTAGCTTTCCTTACTTCGCGTAGCCAGTTACTAGTAGCCAGTTACTAGTAGCCAACTTTTATTTCATCTCGTAGCCAGTTACTAGTAGCTAGCTTTTCTTACTTCTCGTAGCCAGTTACTAGTAGCCAGTTACTAGTAGCTAACTTTACCTATCTATTTGGATTGACGTGTTTACCTGAACGTTTATAAGACCTGGGTAACACATGACCAAAGTTAAATAGAACAGAGGAAGCGAGAAGGACCACATTACTAAAAGATGTTTTTTTTTCCTTATCATATTTTGTCTCTTCATATCGATGTTTCTTTGGTGTTGAATATTAATTCCGTACACGAATAGGTAAACTTTATGTACGAAATTGGATTAGTTAGTTATCATCTTAGTGTGTTTGTTCTTAAAAAAAGATAAGCATTATCAAACACGAGTCGATGATTAAGAATTGAACAAGACAAATTTGAGTGGCCGTAGGTGATGAAGGTAGCTCAATAACATTATAACATATTTGCGCCATGAGTAATATGTATGTGTTACATATATTGTTACAAGAGTGATTGAGTGATAGATAAGTTTTGTATTTTACGTATACTTCTTATTTTCATGATCGTTCTACTTGACAACAATAGACAAAAATAAGTACATATTTTCTCAAATTGAATCATCTCTTTTTAAGGCTTTTCGTCTTAAGGAGGAAAATACAGCTTCAAAATGGCCACAACCATTGAGCTCTCATAAATACAAAGTTAAATGTTACTTGCAAGTTGGTATAAAGCTACTGATATGGTTGGCTTAGGGTTAGGTCAGGTATGATTATCAACATCAACGAAATCAACCATCATACATTGATCAATGAAGAAGCTAGAAAGTATGAAATATTTATAAAAATATCTACTAATTATCTGATGCTTTTATTTCAATCACAGAACACATATTTGGAAAAGATCAGGAATAAAAAGATCTCAAGACAGATGAAGAGGAAATTTATTTTAAAAACAAATAATACTGATTCAAGTAGGTAACATAAGGTGCTCTTGATTTAGATGTATTTATCTGTGTTTCTATCTCCCTATTTGCACTTCACATTTATGTCCTGATTATAAATAGGAATATTTTTTTAAAATAATGTATAAAAACTCGTACACTCAGAATTTTTTTTTATGTTTTCTGATGTATGTAATATAAAATCACATGAAAATGTGGATAACTTTTATTATTAAACATTTATGTACGTTTATCGTCTTCGTTGGTGTGTGCGTGACATGGGTTTTGGTCTCCGCCCAGAGATGTACATGATCTTATTCCTATTGTGTTAGCCTGATACTCTTGTTGCTCAGACCCTGCATTAATGTCCATGTAAAGAGTTTCTAATGTAAAATTGTTTCTTGCATTCACTAAATTCCCACAGTTTCTTTGAACAAACTGTGAGATCCACGTTATTCCATTCACATCGAGTAAAATTGCAAGGACACTTCCCACAAGTAAAATAACTAATGTTATATTTCCATTTCCAGTTTTCTTATTATCATTGTTTTGATTATTTGTGTTGTCTACCGCTAATGACATTTTTGATGACGTGAACACTGAAAGGAATTGCGTCAAATTGGCTGAACCTCAAGTAAAAAAAAAACACCTGAAAGTGAACAAGTAAATTCCTATTTTATTGAAGAAAGCACTATTCAATCCGACTGCCTTTTCGGTAGTGTACTGATTATCATTGTTTTAAAATCAAAAGGTCCTTTAAAAAGATATAACCATTTCACTACGGTAGCAGTGTACTGATTACTGTACTCCGGTGATATGATAAATGCACGAACAGTTTCTAGACAGTTTTAAAACACAATGCATGAACGAAAGTTCACAGCAAACAAGGTTTCAATGTTGAAACAATTTTTTTGTTAACGTAGAAATGTTAAAAATACAACATATTGTCAAATTCTAAAGTGATAAATCGTCGGGGTTTTGACGTTGAATGACGTTGAACTTTTTTTTACGTTCCTTTAAAAATTGTACGCTCACATTGGAACTGGACAAGCTAATAAAAATGCAACAGTATATTGTAATGAAGTGTTACTCTTTTAATCAATAAAAACTAACAAAAGTAATTATGAATTGCCTAGTTTAATATTTTCCCTTGTACTTTCGTCCTTTCTCGCGGTCGTTCTGGCGTACATAAGTGCTATTTAAGTTAAACTGAGAAATTTTCATATTATATAACTCTATGTAATTCACGCATCATAATATCTTGAAAATGACGCTGGTTTCAAGTGAAATATACATTAGTTATGCAGGTAAAAAATACAATCGGACAAATAATGTTAATTTCTCTTCTGAATGTATGGTCGACAATGAAATGGACAAGCATACATTGAATTAATTCCTATTCGACACAAACTACCAAAGTCCATGGTCCATGCAGTTAAACTAGCTCCTTTTGCATGTGTTGTTAACATTCTTTCCATTACTCCATAGATAACATATTCTAAAAATATTGATTGGAATTAATACAAACAGTTGTTCTTAGTGTTACATCTATTTTTTTAATGATTAGCATCATGCATTTGCACCCTTGTAGTCGTACCATAATATTACGTAAATGTTTCTATATTTATAAACAAGTGCTAGGAAACTAGCAAGTTAATTACAACACCTTTAGATTAATACAAGGTTTATTTTTATCAAATTGATCAAAGTTTTACTTTAAATCAAGACTTATAAATGACTGACTTACATAATGTTGTAAAATAGTCCGTAAATGGCTGTAAGATGTCGCCCATCTGCCATCTCAAACATTGTGTCAAAATCCCATGATGGCATTACGAATGCACAGTTTGTAATAACTTTTAGTATTTCATGCTTTGTATGAAAGTAAAATGTTTTAACATTTCAAACGTTCGATAATATTTTGTAAAGAATTTGTATTTTGCTTATTTATGTGTGGTATCTGTTCTGAAGAGGGTGGAATAATTATCATGGTTATAAACACTATAAAAACACTTAAGAGTTTTGTCATTTTTTTTCAGTTATATTTTTAATATGAACCTTCCTTTTTGTAGAATAAATATTTCATTATAATATTTAACATATATGACAATTAAAAATAATGTAAATTATACGGGGTATGAAAACTGTCCTTTGCAGTTTGCAAAATCTGTATGCATCATCTACCAAGTGCTGTACAGATTATGGCATATTTTTGCTAAATCTAAGTATGCTTAACATTACTCACGACTAAATAAACAGCGTAACATTTAACTAGTCTGTTTAAAAGGTATTCATATTTTTTTTCATACATGTATTAATATTGTTCAATTCCGGTATTGCATAAACTTCAATTAAGATGATGTAGTGGTGGATGTACGCTGACAGACCTCATTTAATTTTAATGCACCGTGTATTTTTAAAGACATACCTTCATTTACTTTTGACTTATGTTCATAATCGTTTCTGCTAGACGTATGCTTTGTCGACCAACTTGTAGATGTCTCCGTCTGTGAATGATTTCCTTGGCAACCATCTACATGGTTACAACCTGTGACGTTACAGTGACACGTATTCCGACAGTGTTGACCATAGGTTGGGTAAATACATCGTAAAGAACAGTTCATTCCAAAATATCCTGGTGGACAATCTAAATCATCAATAAAATGTTAAATAGTTATGTTAATGGTATTGTTTTGTAATTTAGAATGCTAAGTTAAAAAAGATTATACGGTACTTAACCTAAGTTTTTTGCTCGATATTTCTTTTTCCTCCCTTAGAATTACAACGTTTTTTATATAATAGTATAATGCATTCATCATTGAATATTTACATTTTTCAACTGTCTTTGTCTGTGATAACATTACGAATCAATTTTGAACCCTACAGTACAATAACTTTATAAAACTTGAGTGACACAAAATGGGCGTGTCTTAAAGCATAATCGAAAAACGATATTGGCTGCGCCGCGTAGTAATACATTAGTATGTGCTACATTAAAAAAGAGTGGTTTTAAAATGTTATTGTAAGGAGGTTGGCACCTGAAATAATAGTAATGTCAATCATCCGAAAACCACTTGGATATAAAGATGGGGACCTAAAATGTTCATTTATTTTATTTGTGACCCATGTCACATGCAATTTTTTTTAAATATTGCGCTCCAAACAGAAATAATGATTTTCCTGAAATTTTTGCTAAAATTTGACATGGAAATTGATAGTTTGAAGAAATCAAACAAATATTTATAGTTTGAACTATTATTTAGTTATGATTTTTATACAGTATGAGGTTGAACACATGTAGTGACTATAAAAGTAAAATCTAAGTCAAAGTTTAAAAATTCTTGCTCTACTGGTGGCTTCAAAGGCCAGTACATAAAGAACACACAACAGATGTTACAAAATTTTGGAGTAATCAAATTATAACGCAAATAAAAAAATTATAGTAATGTCATCTTTCCAAAACTTTGCATACAAATAGACATACATTTATTGTCTCATTTAAAAGTAAAACAAGTATGGGTCACATCTCAAAAATTTGAGATATAGCATGAAATAAGCTAATTTCAGGCCAAAATTGGAGTTAATTTTTTCTTAATTTCTATGAAATATAAGCTAAATATGCCAAAATATATCGATAGAAATATTAAAATAATGTTTAAATATGTTTATTAGAACATCATGAATATATCATAATACACAAACTATCCAGAAGTTTGGTCTTTACTGAAAATTAGGAAGCTAAACTAACAGTACTCTAAAAATAATGAATTATGAAAATTGTTCATTTCTCTCTTGAAAACCTTCCGCCACAAAATATAGTCCTTTACTAAACTCTGCAAAAATGAAATTTTTTTGAAACAATTTAACTCAATAAAGTTTATTTGGCATTGTAAAATATAAATATACTACAAGAATTAATATGTGATGCAGAATTTTCAGACTAGAGATGACCCATAATAGCTACCAAAAACCTGAGGAGCGAACCTCTTTAAAGTGTACAAATTGGAAATGATATAAATATAAGTAATAAGGAATCTTAATTTAATATTATGAGGTGATAATTTCGGTCAAATCTATCATAAACCCCTGCGGGCTTTATTGGATTTGACTACGCCCCGACAGAAATTATCACCTCATAATACTCAAAGAATGATTCCTTATTCCTTAAATATTTGTTAGGTTGATAAGATATTGGCGCTTCTGATTAGTCGAAAAATTTCTTTGATACCTGCATCAATAAATTTTTTCTCAACTGTTCTGATTTAACACTATTTATAGAATGGGAATTTCCGAAATAAACACTCTCAACAATATTGTAAAGTTGTGTCTGTTTAATTGTCAGCAAACAAAAACAGCTTTATAAATATAAAAAATTAATAAGCTTTAACCTTGAAAAATAAACAATACACAAAATTTAATTCACTCATTAGAAAATTAAGTGTCTTCTCAGAATTTCGTCTGCTTGCGATCAACATTTACGGCGAGACTGGCTGTTCCAATTCCAGGAATACTTATAACGGACATATAGGCCTATACTCTTTCACCGTAACACTGATGTTCAATTTGGTAACGATTAGTTTTAAATTAACACACGTACATGATAGGTCATCAGAATATGGATCGTAAAGCAAAGCTATGAGTAGTGCATCAACTCCTTCGGCGTATTCCAAGCGGCAGATATATCATTTAAGTACCTCACTGGCTATCTAGTTACCACAATATTTACAAAGGCGTACAAACATACAATTATTTGGCGACATATCAACTATTTTCTTCCACGATCGCGTCTCCTTGCATGGTTATGCCCAGTTGCATATTCCACGATCTAACTCACATTAAAACCAGTTTTAACGAATTAATCTTGCTGCACAGTGAATAGTATCACAAGCAATCGCATGTATCAATTAAGCCGGTTCAAATTTCAACTTTCTATTTGTGTGTAATCCATAAAATTCAGCTCAATAGCTCTGTATCAGCTGAAGGCGCATCCATTTTGAATATTGTTGCTGTTATTGTTTTATATTCATACACGCCGCTTCATTTACATTTATTTATATTTTTGATCAGTGACACTTCACATTTTATGATTAGAAATTTTTTTATTACATGATAAAAAATGAATTTTAATATTTTTTCTATTGATCAACGTATCAAAAAAAAAAATTCATCAATGCGCTCCGCGCATTGATTAAGTTTTCCGGTCAATTTTTTTTTGATACGTCGATCAAAAGAAAAATTATTTAATTCATTTCTTAATTCACGTTTGTTAATGATAAATTATACTCTTTTCTTCTAAATGATTTCATATATATTTAGAACCATTTACCTTAACATACACCATTATCCAAATAATAATTTGGGCAACAGAGAAACCTACAAAAACATGTAATTGTTTAAATAGAATATTCACATACCGTGTGGAAATAAATCAGTAAATATACAAATGTGTTTGTGTTAATTTCAAATCAATATAAGTATACTAACTGTTTGTTTCCAGTGTTTTCATTATAACAGTCCTGTGTCGAACATGTCAATGATATACTCAAAACCCACAACATACAATGCATTGTAAGGTAATCCATTTTTAAAAAAAAAAACACATGAACAAACTTAATTATCAGCAATCAGAGATTCCTTATCTGGAAATGTCCGCATTTGCAAATCATAAAGTCGTCATTATTAAATATAACCAGGAAAAAAACTATATAATTGGTCGTTTGCAACAAATAAAAAGAACATAATTACTTCAGTTTTGAACGAGTTCCTTCACGTGTTAGCTTGTCTCATATATGCAAATAAAATATTGGAAATGCCGGAATTTTCAATTTTTTTTTCAAAATCATATTTCATTTGTAGAAATATTTTCATACTCACAAAATCGATTTAGAAATCATTTTCTGGCAATAATTTATGATATAAAATACTAATTATAATGTAAATAAAATTTGATGTTGAAGAGATAAAGCCTTTTAAGGCAATGATACAGTGTCTTAGCAAACTCATCAATTACCTATTAGCATAGTTTGATCATGTGAACCGTCCTGAGATAGTTTCCACAACTAAAAATAAAAAATCCTACCATCTCTGCACAGAAATGACGGTCAATGATAGGTTTAGTTTAGTTTAGTTTAGTTTATTAATTCCTTAAGCCAAATGGCTCATCAGATACAAAGAATACATAATAAATATACAATATAAAAAAAATACGTAGCAATACATGTATTCAATGCATCAATATCTATTTATCTATACAAACACATTTCTGGGTATTTCTGCTATCTGTAGATATTTTCCTAAATTACTTAATTCAGAAGTATTTTCAGTTGACAACAATTGTAACAGTTTATACATATTTGTTTTATACCAATAGTATTTTTTGATGTTCAGTTTTCTATATTCACGATACATCGAACATTTAAAAACAAAGTGATACTTATCTTCAACATCCAGATGACAAAAAATACATAATCTTTGCTCGTTAGGTAACTGAGTAAATCTTCCCTTCTCTATCATTAATCTATGTGCATTCAACCTGTATCTTGTCATTTACTGAATATACTTGACTGAAATTGGTTTTAATATTTAAGACTGAGTTTTTTATATTTGATTTGATATACAGTCATTTTCTATGTAATATTTTCTTATTACCTAATCAGATGGATTTTGTTGTTTTATTACAGATTAAATATTTGCGTCTATTTTGTTTGTGTAAGAAGTTTCGCTTCACTATTGAAACCGTTCTATTGAACTGCCGGTCAATAGACTGCGATCTATTGGACCGCCGGTCAATAGACTGCGATCTATTGAACTGGCAACGTATTTCAGAACGCGGGTTTGTTGGGCTTCCCGATTGATTTCACAGCGATGTGTAGAAAGTCATTTGTCTGTACGTCATACAATATGGCGTTATAATTAACTTTGACGTCACGATCTGCATCCTTTCGATAGTTCTCTGGGAATGTTACGTAACTTTATAAGTGAACATTAATAAACCGCTTGTTTCTTTTACATAGACGCTGTTTTTAATACTAGTGATACCAAATTCAATATTATCAATATTGAGTATCAAAAAATCAACAGCTTTAATCCTCGTATAAGGTAAATGACTATTTATAAACTATGGTTTGGAGACTCTGGAATAAGAAAAACGTGTAAACTAAAAAGTCTTTAATGAGATGTTTTAATGCATGTAACAGCTTTGGCGCATGTGAAAGATCAAAACAATCTTAGTTTATTGGATAATGGCACGAAAACCTTCTGTAATATACAAATTGAAAAGCCTAAAAACTAAAAATGGAATTAGATAATACGCAAGTATTTAATGCTTGAACAGTCAATAGACCAGATATTTTTCCCTCGGTGCAGGAAACAGCTCAATGTGTTCCAATGCCCTCGGCCGTTGGCCTCGGGCAATAGAACACACTGAGCTGTTCCCTGCACCTCAGGAAAAATATTCTGATCTATTGACTGTTCAGGCATTAAATAATTGTATACAGCTTAAGGAGGCTGGATGGTCAACAAATTAACCATCATATCGGCCTTAATCTTTTGAACATGATATTTTTGGCCGTAAAATATCATTAAGTAAAGAAAAACTCTGAATACTTTAGCTTTAAAACTTGAACATTTTTCTGTATCTTAATACAAAGGAGGTTAATGTAGCCAAAAATGGCCAAAATCATCGAGCCCTCTAAAATTCAAAGTTAAATCTTACTTGCAAGTTGGTATAAAGCTACTAATATATGGTTGCTTTAGGGTTAGTAAGGTGTGTTTTTCTGATTCAGCAGCAAACACTGATTAATTAAGAACCCAGAAAGTAAGAAATATTAATTGATTGATAAAAATATCTACTAATTATGTGATGCTTTTATTTTAATCACATATCACATATTTGGGAAAAGATCAGGAAATTTAAAAATCTCAAGACAGATGAAGGGGAAATTTAAATTAAAACCAATGATACTGAATCAAATAGATAACATAAGGTGCTCTTGATTTATTTATCTGTGTGTCTATTTCCCTATTTGCACTTCACATTAATGTCCAGATTATAAACAGGCATATTAAAAAAACCAAAAACAAAACAAAAAACAAAACAAATAAAGCAATGCATATACTCTTATACTCGTACAATCAAATATTTTTTTTGGAAAAGTAACCTCATTTAATTGACTGGCACAACTTATGAAATCTTAAAAGTTTCATAGTTACATATCTCATGTGTATTGTTGTATTTCGGTGATTTTGTTTGTTCATTCACTTTGATTGATCGTTTTATATTCATTATAAAATTACATGATATAATTGATATAATTTCAACTGAAATTTTGGATAAATTTTATTTTTAGACATTTATATATGTTTCATCGTCTGCATTGGTGTGTGCGTGACATGAGTTTTGGTCTTCATTAATTGTATTTCTTGCCGGAAGTTCTGGTCTCGTTTCCACTCCGCCCAGAGATGTACATGATCTTATTATTACATTTGCTCCTATTGTGTTGGCCTGAGACTCTTGTAGCTCAGACCCTGCATTAATTTCCATGTAAACAGTTTCTAATATATAATTGTCTCTTGCATTCACTATATTCCCACAATTTCTTCGAACAAACTTTGAGATCCACGTTATTCCATTCACAGCGAGAAAAACTGTAAGGACACTTCCCACAAGTAAAATAACTATTGTTAAATTTCCATTTCCAGTTTTCTTATTATCATTGTTTTGATTATTTGTGTTGTCTACCGCTAATGACATTTTTGATGACGTGAACACTGAAAGGAATTGCGTCAAATTGGCCGAACCTAAAGTAGAAAAAAACCACCTGGAAGTGTACAAGTAAATTCCTATATTATTGAATAAAGTACTATTAAATCCGACTGCCTTTTCGGTAGTGTACTGATTATCATTGTATTAAAATCAAAAGGTCCTGTAAAAAGATATAACCATTTCACTAATGTAACAGTGTACTGATTACTGTACTACGGTGATAAGATAAATGCACGGAAAGTTTCTAGACAGTTTTTAAACACAATGCATGAACGAACGTTCACAGCAAGCAAGGCTTCAATGTTAAAACAACGTTTTTTGTCAACGTAGAAATGTTAACAATACAACATTTTGTCAAATTCTAACGTGATTTATCGTCGGGTTTTTGACGTTAAATGACGTTAAATTCCTGTAAAAATTGTAAGCTTACATTGGAACTGGGCAAGCTAATAAAAATGCAACAGTCTATTGTAATTAAGCGTTACTCTTTTAATCAATAAAAACTAACAAAAGTAATTATGAATTGCCTATTTTAATATTTTCCCTTGTACTGTCGTCCTTTCCCACGGTCGTTCTGGCGTACATAAGTACTATTTAAGTGCTATTTAAGTAAAACTGAGACCTTTTTATATGATATAACTCTATGTTATTCACGCATCACAATATCTTGAAAATGACGCTGGTTTCAAGTGAAATATACATTAGTTATGTAGGTAGAAAACACAATCGTACAAATAATGTTAATTTCTCTTCTGAATGTATGGCCGACAATGAGATGGACAAGCATACATTGAATTAATTTCTGTTTCGCACAAAAGTACCAAAGTCTATGGTCCATGCAGTTAAACTAGCTTCTTTTGCCTGTGTTTTTAACATTTTTTCCTTTGCTTCATAGATAACATATTTATAAAAACATTGCATATTATTACAAACACTTGTACTTAGTGTTACATCTATTTTTTTAATGATTAGCATCATGCATTTACACCCTTGTAGTCGTACCATATATAATATTACGTAACTGTTGCTATATTTATAAACAAGTGCTAGGAAACTAGCAAGTTAATTAAAAACCTTTAGATTAATACAGGGTTTATTTTTATCAATAGATCAAGGTTTTACTTTTAATCAAGACTTATAAATGCCTGACCTACATAATGTTGTACAATAGTCCGTAAATGGCTGTAAGATGTCGCCCATCTGCCATCTCAGACATTGTGACATTCAAAATCCCACGATGCCATTGCGAATGCACAGTTTGTAATAACTTTTAGTATTTCATGCTTTGTATGAAAGTAAAATGTTTAAACATTTCAAACGTTCGATAAAATTTTGTAAAGAATTTGTATTTTGCTTATTTATGTGTGGTATCTGTTTTGAACAGGGTAGAATAGTTATCATGGTTATAAACAGTATTAAAATACTTAAAAGTTTTGTCATATTTTTCAGTTTTATTTTTAATATGAACCTTCCTTTTTGTAGAATAAAGATTTCATTATAACATTTGACATGGTAATTAAAAACAATGTAAATTATACGGGGTATGAAAACTGTCCTTTGCAATTTGCAAAATCTGTCCGTATCATTTACCAAGTGCTGTACAAATTGTGGCATATTTTTGCTAACACTAAGTATGCTTAACATTACCCTCGACTAAATAAACAGCCTAACATTTAACTATTCTGTTTAAAAGGTATTTATATTTTTTCATACATTCATGTTCAATTCCGGTATTGCATAAACTTCAATTAACACTGTTGTAGTGGTGGATGTACGCTGACAGGCATCATTAATTTAATGCACCGGGTATTTTGTAAAGACATACCTTCATTTATTTTTGACGTATCTTTAAAACCGTTTCTGCTAGATGCATGCTTTGTCGACCAACTTGTAGATGTCTCCGTCTGAATTTTTGACGTATGTGAATGATTCCCTTGGCAACCATCTACATGATCACAATCTTTGATGTCACAATGACACGTATTCTGACAGAGTTGACCATAGGTTTGGTTCATACATTGTGTAGAACAGTTCGTTCCAAAATATCCTGGTGGACATTCTAAATCATCAAAAAAATGTTAAATAGTTATGTTAAATGGTAATTTAGAATGCTAAATTTTTAAAGATTATACTTAACCTTAGTATTTTGCTCGATATTTCTTTTTCCTCCCTTAAAATTACTCTTTTCTTCTAAATGAATTTATATATATTTAGAATCATTTACCTTTACATACTCCATTATCCCAAAAATAGTTTGTGCAACAGAGAAGCCTGCAAAAACATGTAATTGTTTAAATAGAAAAATTCAAATACCGTATGGAAATAAATCAGTATATATACAACTGTGTTTGTGTTAAGTTCAAATCAATAAAAGTATACTTACTGTTTATTTCCAGTGTTTTCATTACTACAGTTCTGTGTCGAACATGTCACTGATATACTTAAAACCCACAAAGTACATTGCATTGTAAAGTAATCCATTTTTTTAAAACATGAACAAACTTATTAGCAATCAGAGATTCCTTATCTGGAAGTGCAAATCATAAAGTCGCATTATAGAATATAACCAGGAAAAAAAAAACTATATAATTGGTCTATTTGCAGCAAATAAATAGAACCTATTATAAATTACTTCAGTTTTAAACGAGTTCGTTCATGTGTTAGCTTGTCTCAGCTTAGCTTGTCTCAGATATGCAAATAAAATATTGGAAATACCGGAATTGTCAAGACTTTTTAAAAATCATATTTCATTTGTAGAAACATTTTCATACTCACAAAATCGATTTAGAAATCATTTTCTGGCAATAAGTTATGATATGAAAAACTAATTATAATGTAAATAAAATAAGATGTTGAAGAGATAAAGCCTAACAAGGCAATGGTACATTGCCTGAGCAAACTCGTCGATTACATATTAGCTATAGCATGGTTTGATCATGTGAACCTCCTGAGATAAATAGTTTCCACAACTAAAAAAGCCGACCATCTCTGAACAGAAATGACGGTCAAGGAAAAGTAAAACATACATACATACATGTAACAGGATTTACAGCACACCTAATTGAAGCACTTTAAGGCTCATAAACCACCTAAATACAGCTTTGACTATGGTCATTAACACTCGAATTTGAAAACCATAATTTAGTGATTGTATCTTCTATTTTTATTAATGTAAAAATAATATTTTTAATCAAAGAAAAGACATCTATCTCCATATATGCATATACTTGTTTGATTCTAAGAAATTCTTGTTAAATGCCTTTTAAAGATATTTGATGATACTCTAGCTACATGTACCCGACACCTTTCAAAAAATTTCAGAAAAACATCAGCAATTCTTTCTAGCGCACCAGCAAGGGTTCGTTGTCCTTTAAGTCGGTCTCCTTACCTTAGGATGGGTATATGTGGTAGAAATGGTAATGCTAATACTAAAATTAGTATTCTAAGCTCTAAAAATGTTCTATAGACTATCCGCAAGGTTTATGAAGTAGCCCTGTCAGCGGATAGAGAACGAAATGAACGGAGGACAGTGCGTGACCATATCACACCAACCCTTTTCACGAATGAATAAAACATTTGCACCTAACTAAATTAGAATTTAAACAACAAACATCAATAAACTACTAGTATTTAAAAAAATATTTTTCTTTTTATTACTGAACCTCTCTTTTTCAGTCTTAGTGGCCTAATTTCTTCTCTCATTTTTTTGGGGGGGGGGGGGTTTCAGTTTCAACATTTCCGTTTTTATCTTCATTTTGTTCATCTATTTACTCAACATCTTGTTATGTAATTCCTCATATTATGTATTTAGCATTCACTGACAGAGACGTAGTCGGATACATCACAGAAAAATGGTGAGAGACTTTAACTTAGAGAAACAATTCGGACATCGTAATGACAAGTTATTAAAAGTAATATGGAAGACATAAATAAGAATTAAGAAGGAATAATTTCAGTCGTATTTTGCCCTGTTTATAGCGGTTAAAAATATTACAAAAATGAAAATTCAGTACCTATTTATACCAAAATACCAATTGATTAAGAATTGATAAATAATTACCTGATTGGACTTTCTTAAGGGTAATTGTGAAATCATAAAAAGCGCATTTCTCCGTATTTTTCTAAAAACTTATCAAAAGATACCAACTTTTTCTTACGTTAATTATGTCCGCAGCCGTCGTACATCATGAATTTGAGGTATAGCGCACTTAATATACGATTTCGCCTAAAATATAGCACGTTTGCAAACATCAAACATTTTCAATATCATACAATATTTAGTTAAAATGCAAATAACACAATTACCATACTGAGTTTTAATTATCTCACACGACATCATTAAAATATTCAGGTTTTGTTAGGGATATATAGGAAAGTAGTTAGTATACGATCATAAATTGGATATTAGACTATTTTAACCACTCTTAACCAAAGAAATCCGATTAAAATGATGTTCTAAGGGCATTATAGTACACGTTTACATTGAATTAGTTTTGGTTTAACGTGGTCTTCGTACTGAAAATGAGACAAATCTTTCAATAAGTGTCTTTTCTAATACAGTCATGTATATAGCCATATATATTGAAAATACATCATCTGAAAATGTTACATGCGTGGCCTAGTGGTGGTAACGCAGAGGTCTTTTTGATTTAGTAGTCGCTGGATCGAATCCACCAAGTAATAAATATTTTTTTCACTTAATTGAAACACGAAAAGAATAGAGAGATAAAATAACATGTATCTACTCTTGTGGGTTTAAAAATATGATCATGTTTAATTCAGTCTGAGTATGAGCACACCCAATATAAACATATCTTTTCATTAACATAATACATGTACTCTATTTACACTTAGATCCATTGCATTTTGCTTGAACTTATCACGGTTCAGAATATCAACTAACATTATAAACAGAGACCATTTACAGACACCATTATAAAACCAGTATCTATGTTTCGAAAATCATATTGCGACAGCTAGGTACCTGAAGCTATTTTAGTAACAGGTACTTTCCGTCCAAACACAGGTGTAGGCGAAATAATGGTAAAAGGCGCTTAACCTCTTTATCATGCGATATCACAATATATAGATCAATTTTAGGCGACGGCTACGGACACATTTTCCTCATTAAAGTACTGTGAGAATGTGTACCAATTTTCATCATTTTGAATATATCATAGTAATATGACACATGGTTCAGTCATTATTCCCTTTTGAAAACTAAATAAAATTGCATTGCATGTTTGTAAGATCGTATGAGCCAACAAAGTCGACATTCTAAAGTATACATTAACATTTTATATCAGTTTCATCGTGTATTCCTGACCGGAATTTGCGGTCCGATTACTACTCCTTTCAGGGATGTTTAAGAGCTTGCTGTGACGGTTGTACACATTGTGTTGGACAAAAACTCTTGTTGAAATATTTCATTTATTTCCAGATACTTGGTTGTTGGGTCATTATAGTCCCTAGTTAATTCAAATGTACCTGTTTTTAGCTCACCTGAGCTGAAAGCTCATGTGAGCTATTCTGATCACATTTTGTCTGTCGTCCGTCTGTCTGTCCGTCCGTCCGTCTGTCCGTCTGTAAACTTTTCACATTTTCAACATCTTCTCAAGAACCACTGGACCAATTTCAACCAAACTTGGCACAAAGCATCCTTAGCCTAAGGAGATTCAAAGTTGTGAAAATTAAGGACCAAGCCTTCTTACAAGGGGAGATAATTAGGAATTAATGAAAATTTTCGAGAAATTTTCAAAAATCTTCTTCTCAAGAACCATTTGGCCAGGAAAGCTGAAACTTATGTGGAAGCATCCTCAGGTAGTGTAAATTCAAAGTTGTGAAAATCATGACCCCCGGGGGTAGGGTGGGGCTACAATGGGGGGTCGAATTTATCATAGGAATATATAGAGTAAATCTTTAAAAATCTTCTTCTCAAGAACCATTTGGCCTGCAGGAAAGCTGAAACTTATGTGGGAGCATCCTCAGGTAGTGTAGATTCAAAGTTGTCAAAATCATGACCCTTGGGGGGTAGGATGGGGCCACAATGGAGGGTCGATTTTTAACATAGGGATATATAGAGTAAATCTTTAAAAATCTTCTTCTCAAGAACCATTTGGCCAAAACCGAAACTTATGTGGAAGCATCCTAAGGTAGTGTAGATTCCAATTTGTGAAAATCATGACTCCCGAGGGTAGGGATTGGGCCACAATGGGTGGGTCGAATTTTTACAAAGGAATATATAGAGTAAATCTTTAAAAATCTTCTTCTAAGAAATCATTTGGCCAGGAAAGCTGAAACTTGAGTGGAAGCATTTTTAGGTAGTAAAGATTCAAAGTTGTAAAAATCATGACCCCCAGGGGTAGGGTGGGGCCACAATGGGGAGGGGGTCGACTTTTTACATAGCAATATATAGAGTAAATCTTTAAAAATCTTCTCAGAAACTAATAAGCCAGGAAAGCTGAAACTTGTGTGGAAGCATTCTCAAGTAGTGTATATTTAAAGTTGTAAAAATCATTACCCCCCCCCCCAGGGGTAGAGTGGGGCCACAATTGGGGATCTAATTTCTACATAGGAATATTTAGAGTAAATCTTTAAAAATCGTCTTCTCAGAAACGAATAAGCCAGGAAAGCTGAAACTTCTTTGGAAGCATCCTCAGGTAGTGTAGATTTAAAGTTGTAAAAATCATGATTCCTGGGGGTAGAGTGGGGCCACAATGGGGGTGGAATTTTTACATAAGAATATTAAGAGTAAATCTTTAAAAATGTTCTCCTCAGAAACTAATCAGCCAGGTGTATATTTAATATTGTTTAGACTTTGGGTTCTGGATGATTCCTGGACGATTGGGTCTCACAAGGGGTTCAGAGTTTGATATAGGTTTATATCCCATATATAAACAATTGTTTAGGATCTTTTTGAGAGCTGCAATGCTCAACATGTGATATTACTATAAAATCATCCTGTTAGAAAAAGGACTAATGATAATAAACATAAGAATATCCAGTGGAAAAACTGGTTTTATTTATACAGGATCTACATGTATTATACATGTACTACATTGTCCAGATAGTTTGTATTATGACTCCGTTAAGCTGATTTTATCATACTTATTGTTCCTCAGGTGAGCGATGTGGCCCATGGGCCTCTTGTTCTTATTGGCTTTGAAATCCATCTTAATCCATTTACGACTATTAGGAATATAAGGACGCAACCCACAATTATAACTGGTATTCTTAAATTATCGTGTTTTGTATTGCCTTGGTAATCATATAATTCCGTTTGAGCTGTTGAATATTCGGATTTTTCTTGTGTTGATGATACATCTGACTTCGTGATAACTAAATTGAAAGTCCACATTGTATTAGTTACATTTTTATAATAATATTTTGAACACTTCATAAATTTCACAATTTCATTTCGTACACGTATGCCCATATGTTTTTTGAACATGTTCCAACCTGTTGCTGTCTCAATCTCTGATTTTTTTCTTTGACATCCAATGACATGGTCACAGTCTATAGCATTACAATGACACTTTTCCTCGCACGATTTACCATAGAAAGGATAGTGACATGATGTAAAACAATTCGTTCCAAAATATCCTGACAGGCATGCTGAATTCATAAAATGTCGTCATATTCATTTTTTTTTAGTCTGAAACCTTTTTTAAATTAAATTTTAGTTACATGTTTTTGTTTTTTACTATTCACCTTTGCATTCTCCTTTATCCCAAAAATAGTCTGGGTAGCATAGAGTCCTACAAACAAACATCGAAGAAGTGATTATATTGGTACATATTAATAAATATCTGCTTTATAAGAATTGAACTATGAAAACCAAGCAGATTTGAAAATGTATTTTAGAAAACAATGTTAAAGAATTCATCCATTTTAAAACAAAACTATGGACTTGAAAGTGTATACATTACATATATGTATATTATTTTTTTCTCAACGTTTAAGTTTGCTAGATTAAAATTAAAATTTGAAAAAAGAAAAATGAATGCATTGTTGAGAATGATTATTTCGTCTATGCATACATGTATATTGATTTCAAAGTAATGATACTTATTTATTGTTTTCATTTTTCTGACGGGAACTTATGCTTGCTTCACAAATAGGATATTTTAAAACCAACGGAAAACGGAATATCAAAAGAAAAATCATTTCTAGTAGCAATAAATAGATTACTTAATATATTAATGTGTTAATTAAACAAAACACAAAACACTTTTTCCTGCTCAAAGTAAAAAATTAATTATATCAAATCAACAGGAAATAACATATATTTATCCTTTTGAAGTTGTATACATTCATCTAGGGAAGGAAATGATCTAACTTCAATAGCATTGTTTTTGGCATGATGAAGCCATAATTTGTTGCACAAGAATTTGACATCAAACAAAAGTTATTGATTAGTTATCAATGAAAATATATGATGGAGATCGAGACATCCTTCCACTGAATCTGAAAAAGAGGTGTTGATCACAGAGTCGGTTGATCAAAAATTGATCTGCATATATGGCTGAAATGTTGTCAGCTTATTAGTCAATGCACACCTCTTCTTTTCTCTGATCAATCTTAGCCACATCTACCATTTAGATCTAGGTACAACCTGTTTAATTATACATGTACTTATGATGTGACACTTTCTTGGTACAGTTTACATTAGAAATGGTATGTGCATCTGAAAAAAAAAACCAGTGAATTTACACATTCCCACCACTCCACCACCCCAGCCCCATAAAAAAGATATTCAAAGTAAATCTTCGCAATCATTGATCTAGAAATTCTTTTGTGTTTAAAAAACAAACGTCCTTACTATTGCAATCCAGGTTGTTTATATACGATTAAGTTCTAATGTTCCTTTACCATGTATCAGGTTTAGTGATGCAGTTTATCTTAATGACTGATACAAGATACAAGTTACAGAAAATCATGTAAATTTGTATTCAAATTGTTGTTACATCACAAAGATCCAGAATCATGAAGCAGTTTCAAACCCAAGAAACTTGTAGAATGGACTGCTAAATTCCCCTTTTTACAAATTAAAAGATCGAAGCCGACATCACAATCCTCCGTGTTTTCTGTTATTAATAATATTTTATAGATGGTAAAATTGTCAACTAACACATTAAAAAGATTCCGATTTTCTTTTAATGTCTAAGGGCTGCAGGTGTCTAAATGATCGCTGCTGGTCTAAAAGTAAAAGAACGGGAACACTTTAAAGCGGTCTCACTGCTTTCAGATAATTATATGTTGAAGTAAAGGTTTTTAAATTAATGCTAATAAAAATGTAGTATACTCCATATTTATATTCTTTTTACTATCCACATGGTTTATGGCAGCAGATAGAGGTCGGAATAAAAGAAATGCAGTGCGTGACCATATAATCCGACCCTTTTTTACGAATGGGTAGATTTGTATTTAACTAAATAACAATATAAACAAGAAACACCATTAAATTGTTTGAACAAGTATTTAAATGATCACTATTAAATTTCTCTTTATTCAAGCTTGGATGCTCAATGTTTTTTTTCTAAATGTTAACCATTTCAATTTCATCACTTCCATTTTTTACTTTATTTTTTTTATCTACTGTCTCACCATCTTTATATGTAATTCCTAATATCAATTCTTGAACATCCATTGACAGGGACGTTTTCGAAGACATTACATAAATTTTTTTAGAGAACTGGACGTAGAGAGATATATACATGTACGTCATCCAAAAATGTGCAAAAGACATTCTTAATTTGTGAATAATTCTCACAAGATTTTCATTATATTTAAAAAAAAAATACTCATATGTTATTGCAGATTTAATATATAGCGGAAAAAAATAATTCTACAAGAAAGTCAAAAGGCTAACACTGCAGGCATTGCAAAATGAAATAATTTTCGTAAGTATGTAACGTAATTGTTTGTAATGATCAAACGAACCAATTGCAACAAAGAAGGCATCATATCTTTTCATAAACAACCTTAGCGGGAGTTGTACTGTGTATTTCTGACCAGAGACCTTGCTGTGACGGTTGTACGCATTGTGTTGGACACAGACTCTTGTTCAGATCTGATATCAATTTCCGTATATACGGTCAGACAGTCATTATCTTCCGTGTTTATTAAAATTAAAATTTGTGTTTTTCAAATAGGATTAAGATCTATTTTATTCCACTTACGACGATTAAAATATAAGGATGTAACTAGCAATTAAAACAGGTGTTCCTATATTTTTGTTTTTCAAACTATCTTGGTCATAGTAAAATTTGCCCACGATCTCGTGATCACTAAGTGATATTTCACATTGTACTATTAGACTATATGAGTATTTAAAGTTTCATGTTGTGCATATATAAACAAAATAAATTATGTCCATATGCCAACCTTCCGTTTTCTCTATTTCTGTAACATGTCCTTGACATCGACTGACGTGGTCACAATCAGAGGCATTGCAGTAACAGGTATTCATACAAAGTTTACCAAAGGTAGGGTAATAACAACGTGACTGACTGTTTATTCCAAAATATCCTGGCAGACATTCTGTATTTGCTAAACAGTTGTCATTTTTTTTATGAAGACCGCAGCTAGAATACAAGTTTTAAAGTTAAATATTTTTTTCTACTACAAGTTACATTTGCACTTTCCGTTATCCCGATTAAAATTTGTGCAACACGGGACCCTAAAAAAATTATCATATTAAAATCGAAACTATGAAAACTAAATAGATATCCAGTATAGGCATGTTATTCAATCAATCTTAAAACATGTCTGATGGTTCACTTTCGATACACCTTAAAAATCAACTTAACTTTAAGACATCCTGAAAGCTGACTAAGTACAGTATTACTTAAGAGTAAATATGTAAATTAAACAACTGCTTCCTAAATTGATTGAAAACTATTATCTACACGAAGTCGGTGTAAATCCGGATATAGATAATCCCATAGACTACATCTATTAAGATGTCATGAGATAATATATCGGACTGTGTGTGTGTGTATATATATATATATATATATATATATATTCGAAATCGACGCGAATAGAAATAGATTATGAATATCCTTTGCTGCGAATAAATTGAAAGTAAAAAGAGTGCACGACTCCAAAATGCGATGGGACTCTAAAGTCCGATGGTCACGCCAAAGTCCGATGGTCTGCGCCAAACTACGATGGTTTTAAATTGATTGAAAACTGTTATCTACACCAAGTCGTTGTAAATCCGGATATAGATAATCCCATAGACTACATCTATTAAGATGTCATGAGATAATGTATCGGACTGTGTATATATATATATATATATATATATATATATATATATATATATATATATATATATATATATATATATATATATATTCGAAATCGACGCGAATAGAAATAGATTATGAATATCCTTTGCTGCGAATAAATTGAAAGTAAAAAGTGTGCACGACTCCAAAATGCGATGGCACTCTAAAGTCCGATGGTCACGCCAAAGTCCGATGGTCTTCGCCAAACTACGATGGTTTTACACGCCAAAGTCCGATGGTCCGCATGACGTCGCTGAAGTCAGATGGTGTGATACTCCGAAGCCCGATGTTTTTAAAATTGAGATTTTTTTTTTAATTCAAAAACATTGTTCGATCGTTCCCTAAATCAAACTTGACATAGATATTGTTATGATTAATTTGTTTACTAAATTTCATTTCAGTACGTGCAACCTCTGCGAAGAAAATGAAGGGAAACCTGGTAGACCGACCGACAAACAGAGAGACAGACGGACAGCAACAAAGCAATATGCCCCCTCTTTCTGTGTTTTATTCATTATCCTACAGACTAATTTCAGTAACTTTTGGCGCAACACACACACTGCATTTGAATACAACATGAACTTTTTAGTTTTGAGTTCTCAGCTGTAAAGACCTTCCCCTAATATCACTGTAAATTTTTACAACTCGTCTCTATCTCTATTATCCATGTTTGGTTGTTCATTCTGAATAGATAGCAGCGATGTCAACAATTGCGTCACCATGACGTGACGTTACAAACGTATTCAGACAGCATCATCGGATCATGCGTGGTAGGCCATCGGACTTTAGCGCAGAACATCGGACTTTTGCATGACCATCGGATTACATGTATAATAAATAATACATAAACAATAAAAATCAATTAACTCTTGAATTTGGCTAGTCATTCATATTTATTTTGTTTTCTGACCTAAATAACAAACTATAGTCTAAAGCGTGCTCTCAAAAATAGATTTGTCATGCACGATTAAACAAGACAGGGAATCGCACAAGGAGACACGTGTTCGGGTGGTTATTTCGTGTAAAACATGGAGGAAGACGGACTTGATTTCGAATTGTTCCCGGCTTTGGATATTGCAGAGGCAGGAGAATCTTTAAATGAAATGTCGCTTACGCAAACGGTAGAGGTTGAGGGGTTCGATGTTTTTGGTGACAATGTTTGGGTCGCTGGTTGAAGAAGAGGAGATAGAGGCCATTAAAAAGTCGTTCGAGAGTTTTTTAAAAAGGGGTAAAAACACCACCTGGAGTCTCAGTACCTTCCAAGAATGGAGAAAATATCGAATGGAAATTACCGGGACTTATATTCCTGACTTGGAACGAATAACGAAATGAATGAAACTGAGATGAACGAGTTGATGACTAGGTTCGTCATCGAGGCCAGACGTAAAGACGGAAACCAGTATCCACCCAGGTCACTGTACCAGTTGTGCGTGGGTCTACTAAGGCATCTACGCGAAAATGTTAATCCGTTGAACTTTCTTGAACTTTACGACGAGAATGGAAATGAATGATCTTTCATCATATTTAAAGGGCGCACTAGTAAAACCTACAAAGGTACAAAAATGACTTTACTTAAATAGCAAAAGGTTAAACAATACCATAGTTAATTATACATGTATAATTATTTGCTAATAAATGAAAATTATTTTCAACAGATCTTATTTTTAATAAAAAAAATTAAATCGAAAAATGCTTGGGTGGGAAGGGTTGGAACTGTATTTTGATTTGTTTGTTGGTAGTCATAAAATATTATGTTGTGTCAATTTCAGGTGGTCTCAATCAGCGCAACATTTCACCAAAAGTCATCAAACATATTTTCGGATAGCGAATTGTACAACATTTATAAAGAGTATATTTGCCTTATCCTAAATGACTCCAATGACGGCGATTCAACTGGACCATTCTATAGACGAGCGTTAGACGGCAGAAAGTTCAAGCAGTGCATCGGCTCAATAAATTGTCAACTATGACGAAATCCATGTGTGAAGAGGGCGGGTAAAATGGTTATTTCAGCAATCACTCCAGGAAGTGAACCTGTGCGATGGTATTGTATCAGGCGGGAGGCGAGGAACAGGAGATTATGGCCCGCACGAGTCATCGTTCGATCGAGTCCGTTTGACAGTACAAAAGAGCTTCGGATGACATGCTGAAGGCGGTATCGAGGTTTTAGAGCCAAAGCGCGTCAAGAACATTTCGTATGAGCTAACTTCTATCACCACTACAGTCTCCCTTGATCTACCGCTCTCTATGGATTTGGACGCCACTGGACCAGTCTTCACGAACTTGTACCTTTAACCTCGGTGGATCAGGAATTTAGGAGCAAAATGACGAAGATCTGAGTAAACACATGTGTTCGGAATAATTACATTGTAAGCATTGTTGAAATTATCTTTTTTTCAATTTAGAGATAGAATCATTTAAGAAATTGGGCGCATAAGATTGTAAGTTTGCAGGAATCATCGACACGAAAAAAAAAGGAATCACCAGCAGGATATGAACCCAAAACACTGCATGGTTGTAATCACTAATCCAGAACGAAACTAGTGAGCCATGCGATACTTTACAATATGCAGTATAAAGTATTGTTTGAAACGACATTGTCATTTCTTTGGACTTTGCTTTTTATCCTTCAAAAAATATTTTGAAAAAGTACATAATTAGTCTTTTCTGGGTCATCTCTACATCATTTTTTTAAAGACGACATTTTTAATGTTGAAATATGTCATCTTTACACGCTTCAAATTTGTGGAAAGAAGACCCAGAGACAACAAAATCATTTAACATCAGCTCTAAATAAGTAGGTTTTTGGATCAATTCCATCGCGTTGCTATATTTAGACCCATATTATGATAAAACCTTTTGTATTTCAAATATTTTCCAGCCCATTCCACGTCCAACAGAAACCAAATAACGGTTATGATTCGAAAATGTGCGGCATTAATCGATGAAACTTTCACTCTCCTTTTGTTCCCAGATTCCTGCCGAATTTACATCTTAAGCGCTCACTTTCTTTTATGTTGTTATTGTGCCTTAAAAACGGTTGTACATGTTAGGGAGATATTTTTTTTTTTTGAGAATTGGAAAGGTATAGCTACATCTGGATGTAGGCTATGCCTGTCCACTTCTTAAAAGAGAATAGAGAGAGAGAAAGAGAGAGAGAGAGAGAGAGAGAGAGAGAGAGAGAGAGAATACTGTGAATATTGTTACAATAGATTGTTTAAAATTCAATTTAAGAAAATAATGATTGGTAGTGTTTAGTTACTTATTACGAATACTCTACTTATTCAAAAAGAAAAAAGTATGAATATGTATCGGCTATAATTTTGAATTTTCTAATATACTTAGTATTTTTAATTTAATGCTGTGATGATAAATATTTATGTTAAAAGTATACTACATGTAAATAAAAATTTCTTCTGACAAAATATGCAATTAACTTTTTTTAACTTGAATCTATTCTATTGACCTTGATGGAAATCTGCATTAAGGATGTTAAAAAATTTATTGCAAAAATTGTAACCTTTTTAATTTTTTGTTTATACTGTAATAAACAGTGAATTTTCAGGATTTTTTATTTCACCCCTGCAAATGTGTTCGAAATGTTTTCTTTATCGTTGCTAAGTATGTAATAAATCCAGAGGTGCTTGAATAAAAGTTCACGAGACTTCCCCGAGATTTGTTCAGTTCTTGTGAAATTTCGAGCGGAAGTTTAAAGGGTACCTGCAGTGCCGGTCATCTTTTGTTATTATGGAGATCTATGTGAAAAAACATCATCCTGAAAATTTTACTGCTATCGCATAAGTACTTTTCGAGATATTTGGGGAAAACCCAATTTCACACCTGAACGGTTTTTGAATCAAGCCGATTTGGCGCGAGATGAACTGTGACGTCACGGGGTCAACGCCGATACATGAGAAACAAGAAAATCGTATCTAAACTGTTCGTTTTCTTGCATTGTTTTATCGATATATAAACAGCTGTTTTTGTATGTTTTTTCCGTTTCAACCCAGGATGTCTAAATAAAATGTTGTTTGAATTTAAACTCGTATTTCACCGTACAAAAATGCCGAATACGGAAAATTGTTTGATTGATGAATTAAGTCAAATTTGTAACACACTTTCCATATAAATTCACAGTCTTTGTAGCAAAATGACAATCAATCAAAGCACTATTGTTATAAGAAACATATTTTCGTATTTTTCTGGTATGATTTTTCCTTGACATTATTAATAATATTGATAATAGCACATATTTTGTAAAAGGTATTATAACCCGGGGTCTATTCCTCGTACGAGACATAAAATTAGCACTATATCGCCTGATTATTCATTTATACTAATTTCAAACCAATAACAATCAAAACAGCATGCATTTAAAATAAACTCAGGATTAATTATAAACGGATCAGGGCGAAAGTCCATGCAAGATGGCTGCATGATGAAGTCTGTCTCGTATTCTTTAAAAATACGATAGTGGAATTTTATTTTAGACTGATTTATATCCTTTGTCATAATCTTTTTTAAAAATTTTATAACGATTCAGCGTCAGTATAAAAAATTAATTAAGCTATTTGGGGTATGTATTTGCTGACCATAGAGCTCGAAAGAAAGTTGCACTTTATTAATATTAAATAAGAAATTGAGACTAAATTAATGATCAACGTAATTACTTCCGAAAGAATTACTTAATTACATTTTTAAAAAGATTAAAACGGCTGAATGGTAAATTTTCTCATTTTAAATGTGAGTAAATAAGTAACAATCAAGGCATTTGTTTTGAACGTTAGCAGATTATTGGTTACGTTTTGATAGTCTGATTGACAGACTATACACATGTATTAGCTTATGAACGCCTGATTTTACAGTCTAATTTATTTTTCTGTTTTGAGTAGCTAGTTATACACAAATCAATATACCAGTCTAGAGGTGTGAAACCCTCCTTTGTTCACCAGACATGCATGTGTACCGTGTGTATACATACCCCAGATATACACGTGTCTGGAGCAGTAGCTCCGTTAGTTTACCTGTTTACCTGTGTCATTGTCTCGGATCATTCGCGTGTGAAGTGATATTCTGTAATCAAAAACTGAATAATGAACATATTCTGCCTATGCAAGTGTTTTAAGATATCGTAACCATCAGTAAAGAGGCGAGGAGGATTGCAAATTTTAAAATCCTTTAAAAATAAATCTCACTGTACATAACAAATATATACGGATACAAATTTCTAAATCTACAATACTTAAAATAACTAGATACGTCAAAACATTACACCTATATCAATTATTTTGTCTGTAAAATCGAATTTATTTTGTATAGCTTTGTATGGAAATGTTCGTCCTGTTGACCTCGTGACGTCACTTCCGCTGAAGCCTCGTTTTCGCCTACTTCTATTTTCTCTTGATTATATTTCTCAAAGCAGGTAAAAATAGCCACTTTGAAGCGCCGTAACTCCGTGTTTTTTTTTCATCGATTTCGATACAGTTTTTTACATTGAATTCTGATAAATAAATTCTATAAAATAAGTTTTACATGGGTTTGGCTGCAGGTACCCTTTAAGTGTTCGGATAATATTCTCAAAACCCGTAAGTACTGGTTATTGTTCATATCATATCCTCCTTTAATTTATGTTAAAACATGAAAATTTATTAAGATATATGTCTTATTTCATCATCTAGCGGTTATTTAAAATGAACGTTGATATTAAGAAAAGAGTTTTCGTTCGTGTTCAACCACTCTACACGTGGTTGAAAATGTAAAGATTGGGTTGCTTGATAAAATCGTAGCCATGCTTTATGCTTTTGGTGTTCAATACCATGCTTTAAAAAAAGGGTGTCTGTTTTGTATAAAACTTAGTATATCGAGCCATTTTCAAGTAACATTCTGTATAAAATAGTATAGTCTGTTTCACTATTGATGCTATTAAAAGGTCAGGCGCAGATCGAAAATTATTCCTTAGGGGGGATCGCTACTTAGCATGTTAATTGTTGCAACTGCAGAGAAAAAAACCCATATTTTCTATTGTCACATTTATTTCTAGAACTTATTTTATCCACAAGTTAATGAAGATAAAGTTTAAAATCAATGAGCGTCTAGATTTTATATTTGATTACAAGTACCTAGATTTTAGGAAATAGACTATAAACACGAGACACGATTTTTAGTGCGAAACTGAAAGGGTCAATTAAAACCACGTGGTATAAATTTAAATGACAATAACATTCGTAGGAGTGTATTTGTTGAATAGCTTTAGTGTAGGAAGGCGGAGCTTAAGAGCTCAGGTTTAGGTGTATATACCTGCTATAGAAAACTGTGGGTTTGCAATATATACACAATACTTTCAAACAAAGGCAACATGGTGTATAGAGCAACAGCTATGATACAAGTAACTTACCCCATATAATATTGTTGATTATGTGCAGATACCCGATGGGCGTGGCCATAATAACACTCTGGAGCTACGCTCCCTCGTGTCATTTTGACCACGCCCATCGGGTATCTGCACATAACCAACAATATTATATGGGGTAATTACTACATATACGGAAGCGTATCGGGGCCTACACTTGTGTTATAACTTCTACATTGTCATATTTTTTATTGTCTTATCAACATATAAACTACATGTTTTATTTATGCATATATTTTGCATTGTTTTGAAGTGAGTTAACATAATTTAAATCACCTTATTGTAATTTATCAGTTTTCTTGCTATCTGCTTATCGACATAACAAAATACGGAGTAAAAAAAATAATAATTTAAAAAATGGGTTTTAGTCATATCGAGAAAGAAATGTTGACATAGAACAATGAAAATGTATACATTACAGGTTTATCGACATAAATATGTTTTCATTTCTTGGGAACATATCGCAAAAATATGGTTATCGAATGTATTTCGCAGGGGCGGGAGTACTGATGATACGTCACCTCACTCTGAATCTAACTTTAGAAAACACATGTAGACTGACATTTGTAGAATCATTGGAATTCGTGTATGCTCAATTTTCGTGAATTTCGTTGATCCTATCATCCATGAATTTAAATCCACAACGAACTTGAGAAATAGTATTGAGCAGTCTTTCCCTAAAATTATGATAATAATTCAATAATCACGTTGTTACAACGGTTTCCAATTGACATTGATATTACACAATCTTAAAGCAATATAATTGGATGATAACCCACCCTCCCAACTACAATGTAATCTAAGTACGATATCAAATGATATTATGCATAAACTAATTGCATAAGCGGTATATTTTCTCATAATCATGATTTGATGCGAGTCTTTTTTTTATTCCTGTGGTGAAAAGACTCGCGTCAAATCATGAAAATAAGAAAATGCAACGCTCATGCGATCAGTTCATGCATAATATCATTTAAGGTTCTCCGATCATCAGCTTCAAAGTATTTTGTTCATCATAAAAATCTTTTTTTAAACTTTGTAAATGAAATGATAATAAAAGTCAGATTTATGACACGAATAAAAGAATTCCAGATAATTTAGAGTTGTCGAACATTGCTGAGGATCGTAATCAGAGACATCACATAGTGGGGTTTTTCCTGACAGAATTGGCCATCAAGAGATGTTACGGAGATGTTACGGACGTTGCAATGTTTATTTTCAAAACAAGAGGTCAAAAAGCCGCATCGATCACCCGAACAAATGTATTGTATCTTTCGAAATTTATAAATATGACACTATTCTCAAATAGTGTAAAACTAGAAAAAACTCTCATATACTTATCAGCCTACTTATTTTTACATTTTATCCTTCGATCTGAAATGCATCAACTGACTGATTTTTTATCCTTCGCCTCAATATAACAAAATAATAATAATATAGAAGAATGAATAACAAAATAAACAAAAATTACCCCAAAAAGAAAGAAAGTCACTGTAACCTTGATACAATGTATGAGGATATAGAGATATGAGGATGCTTACATAGTAATCTAACAAATTGTAGCATTGTTGTTCTTGACAATAAGATTTTTAAACAGTTCCCTTCTATATTCAAATTAACCCCTCTTTGGACCCCAGTATTGGCCTGGTGGACATAGTACCCCAGTACTGGTCTGTGGGTCACAGTTTTAACAATTTAGAATATATACTCTCTGAGTATGTTTGCAGAAATATCTCACAGATTGTATCATTTTAGTTCTTGAGATGAAGGTATTAAAATATTTGACCTATATGTTTTCTTTGAATCTCCCTTTGTTCTAGGGGTCTCTAACAGTTTGTTCAAGTTGAACAATTCAAATCTACATTATCTAAGGATGCATGCATAGTAATCTCACAAATTGTAGCTTTGTTGTTATTGAGAAGAAGATTTTTAATCACTTTTCCTGTATATTTCTATGTTGAGATTTTAACTCCTTGGGACCCAAGTTTTGGGATGGGATCATGGTTTGAACAATTAAGAGTCTACTCTATTTAAGGATGCTTGCATAGTTATATCACAAATTATAGCAATGTAGTTCTTGAGAGGATGATTTTTAAACAGTTTATCGATCGAGTAATATATAGTTCTATATTGAACTTTCAACCTTTCTTAGGGCCAGTGCTGATCCGGGGGTCACGGTTTGAACAATTTAGGATCTACATTATCTAAGAATATCACAAAGTCTAGCAATGTAGTTCTTGAGAAGATGATTTTCAAAAGAAAAATTCTCATATAAATTCTATGCTAAACTTTGAACCCCTCTTGAGTTTCACTTTTAACCCGGGTTTCACAATGTTGACAAATTAGAATCTGCACTATATGTACAAGCTATGGTGTAAATATTGGTAGCAGTAGTTCTTGGGAAGACGAGTTTTGTGATATGTATACCCTATTTGTACTGTTTTGTGATTACATGTATCTCCTTTTTAAAAAGGGTTTAGCCCTCTATTTTAACAATTTAGAATTCCGTTCTCCTAGAGATGCTTTGTATTACGTTTGATTACATTTGGTCCATTATTTCTAGAGAAAATGACCAAAAAAATTAAAAGACGGAGGAACAGACAGCGGACGGACAGACGCACGGACGGAAGGACGGATGACCGACAACAGATGATCAGATTAACTCACCTAAACCAAGAATGTTTATTCTCATTCCAAATGGTGGAATATTGATTTGTACAGATAAATCATTGTAGAAATAGAAGACTTCGAGCTATTTAAAAATATATTTATAACTTACCTCACATTTGTAATTGCTACTGAGTCTTTTCTTTGTTTTATAATCACTTAAATCAACTCTTCATTAAAAAAGATTTGTTTTTGTAATTCTATATCCTGGCAGTGAGTTTATAAAGACTTACCATTATTTCCGAAGTGCCGCCATAATGCACGCGACGCGAACAAAATAAAATAATCTTCTAAAATAAAATAAATTATTATCTTCTTCGCTAATTAGTCTAGCACGCTGTTTTCTAAATGAGTTAAATATGCATGTAAGAACTTTTAGTACTAACAAGTCGTCCAAACAACATTTCATATATCTGAAGATGGATGAATGAATGGTTACGAAAGATTAATTTGTAAATGATGTAGATCTCGTGGAAGAGTCTTCGTTTTTTATTTATTGTGCAAAATTCAGCTGTATGTTCAACGGTTTTTAAGTTACATATGTATGGTCACAAGTTACAAATCAAAAGTCTACTGTTAAGAAGTATTCTATTCTTGTGCAACGTAACTAAATGTAAAGAAGGTCGCTTCATGTAGTGATCATGCGTCACAACAAGCTTCAAACGGTTGCTTTTTAGGAGCGTTGATGGTCGACAACTTATCTATCACGATATATTTAGCCATGCACTGTCATTTACTAAAGAAAAATTAAAGTATCTTAGCTTTAAAATTTGAATGTTTTCCTTTGTCTTTATATCGAGTTCTTTTTCTCAAAGAGACTAATATAGTCTAAAAATATCCACGACTATCTCTTAATTTGTTAACAGTTTATAAAAATTCAATGATGATTATTGAAACTGAAATCGATCAATGCTGCCTTCATTAACGTATAAAGCTTTTGCAAGCAATCTATTTTACTATACACCCGGGTATATAAGCATCTAAAACTATTGGTCAGCAAATAAATTTTCTAAGGCAATAAGGAAGTCATTTTTATTTTACTGGCTTTTCATGAACATTTTTTTTTTCTAAAACGTGAAGGAAAAAACCTACAGCAGAGTTTATGTGCTTGATTCAACTTATTCTTGTCAATGTTCAGAAGAGTTTTAATGATATGATAATCTTAAGTTATCATCGTAAAATAATAATCAGCATCAACCATTAAGTGTGTTTTGGGGGGTTTTTTTGTTTAATTCTTCTTAACTTGTTTATTTTGGTTTACTGAAAAATTGGGTTTTTTAAACATATATTCAATAAAAAGTACACGTGACAAAAAATTGTAAAGTCACAATTTTCTGCGTTTCAATGGAAATTACTAGTATCTGGCTACGTCTCGTCAGTACTTTGATATTTTGGGTCTAAGTGTTACAAAGAGATGCCAACAGGGATTTATGCAATATTGTAAAACGAGTTATATGCAAGGAGGACACCACTGGGACCATGTTTGGATTTTGTTATATTTCTAAAAGTGTTTCCTTCAAGGGGAATATCATTTTCGCTAGCCAAGGGTGATCTCTATTCGTATTTCTCTTTTTAATAGAAAAACACCGTGCATCGTCACCCTTGGCTAGCAAAGATGGGGGAATACAATTAAGAACATGGTTCCATTTTGCAAAACTCGACTTTGGTCAATTAATAAAGAGTTTATACCATATATAGTCAATAAGATATGATATGCATTGCAAGACACACGTATGTTTACACTACATTTTGTATTTTCATATAAACCACCATCTTTTTAGCAGAAGTTTAATTACTAGGTATTCCTGACCGGAAGTTGCGGTCTGATTTCTACTCGATTCAGAGACGTGAAAGATGTTGATGTGACAGTTGTACACATTGTGTTGGACTCGGATTCTTGATTAGATCTTTCATCAATTTCTGTATATACGGCTGGAAATTCATTAACATCCGTTGTATTTGTTATAGTATGAGCTTTTTGAACTGGCTTAGAGATCCATTTTATTCCATTTACGACTATTAAGAATATAAGGACGCCACCCACAACTATTATTGTCATTCTTAAATTCTTCGTTTTCAAACCTCTGTTATGGTTAAATTCCTCTTTCTCTGTTGAGTAGTCCGTTGTACCTGTAGAACTGTAGCTCAACGGGAAATTCGGGTTGACTGACAGAGATACCCATGACCTCGTGATCACTGAATAATATTCCACTTTATACTATTCAATAATCTATCTGAATCTTCACAATTTCGTTTCATGAATATATGAATTAAATGCTTCTGTACATACCTGCCGTTGTCTCCATCTTCGTATCATTTCCTTGACATCCTTTGACGTGGTCACAATCAGAGGCATTGCAGGCACAGCTATTCATACAAAGTTTGCCAAAGCCGGGGTAAAAACAACGTGACTGACAGTTCAATCCAAAATATCCTGGTAGACACTCTGTATGGAAAAACGATTGTCATATTTGTTTTTGCTGCTGGGATATATCTATGTATATAAATATAATATATAATATATTATGATATATATTCCAATACCTTTGCATTCTCCTTTATCCCGATAAAAGTTAGTACAGCAGGGAAACCTACAAAATAATATCATATGAGTATTGATAAAAATACGGCAATACAATTGTGTGAATATCAAAAAATAATCTAGCTTAGGCTAGACACATTGAGTTCATTTGAGTTTTAAGAATAAACGTCAAGCCAGATTATTAAATAATGTAGAGATCAAGGTATAATATCAATTCCATTAATAACAAAATTACTCGTCTTGGCATAACATACATTTATACATAGTAAAGTTATACTTACTGGTTGTTTTTATTTCTCCAAACGGAACAATTTTCAGCCTGACAATCACACATTTTTATAACCAACAAAAAACAGTTTATCAAAAGGAAACTCATTTCTTTAAAATAACACAAAAATGTTGATCAATGCATTGAAATGATAATGAAACAAGATACAACATTGATCCATGTAACTTTGTTGTGCTACATGTAACAGTCTAGCATAAATATGGTAAAGCACAAACAGGAAATATAACATGATCACAACATAATTCAAGTGCAAAAGATTTCAACATTAAACAAATACTTAAACTTGGGGTAACTGAGTCATTGAAATGAAGACCGAGACAATAAATGATTCCCAATGAATCTGAAGAAAAAGAGAGGAGTTATTCACAGGGTTTCTGAAAAACCACGATTAAGTTCAAATATACTTGCAAAGAATAGTCATGTACATGTAGTTAAACTCAATTTCAAGACTGATACAAAACACACGTTACGCAATATCATGCAACTTTATATTTTTGTATTTTAATTGTTTATCACATTACTCCGAATTATGAAGTTGTCTAAACCCAAGGAACTTAAGTCATTGATAGCCACAGTTTCCAGTTTTGTAAATAATATAAAAAGAATCTAGGTCAACAGCACAATTTTTCCTGTTTTCTGCTATGCAAATAGTATTTCATTGTAAATATAAATTTAGACTGACACATAAATAAAGAAAAGAGCGTCTTCTTCTTTTTTCGTTCTTCATTTAAATTTAAGATACCACCGCTTGCCACCACCTAGTCTCTGTGAGCATCAGAACAAGAACAATTACACTGCAGATTACGAACAATTACACTGCAGATTACGAACAATTACACTGCAGATTACTGAAATTCGCTTTGCATTAATGCACTCTAAGATGTTTTGTTCCTTAGTTCTCCATTCGGTAACAAAATTAAAATAAGAATCAAATTTAATTTGTGTTATAAACCGGTTTTCTTTTTGTCATTTTATCATATATTTTAGGTTTTAAAACTTTTTGGAAACATTTTATCATCATGAAGTGCATTACTCCACTAGGAACTTTATTTTTGTGTACTTACGGGCCAGTTAATGCACGCGGACAATATCCATGTAATTTAATTGATAATGTGAATATTTCTTTAAAACATGTTTACTTCACAAACACATAGCTCATTAATATCTTTTTATTGTAGATAAAATATAAGCAAAACATAGTTTTTACCAGAAATTTTATTACATTTTGAAATAATTTTCTATTAATTTTCTTTTAAGCTGCACTTAATTTTAAACTAGAGATATGTACACTTAAAAAGAAAGTTGCTTTATAAAGAGGGCTAGACGGTCGTGGCCATCTTAAGAATATATTGGTCTCTTTGAAAAAATGAGCTCTGTAACAGATTGAAGAAAATATTCAAATTTTATTGAAGTCGTCTTTACCAAGTAGCAGTTCATAGCTTTAAGAATAATAATAAAATATTTATGGTGGATCTGATGGTTTAAAAATTCGTTGACCACCAAACCTCCTTAAGCTAAGAAAATAATTAAAATGCATGAACATCCTTTATCTTGCAGTCAACATCAATTCTAAATTCTTTATTGTATTGTATTTATTGTAAGATAAATTAAGAGGGCCTGATGGTTGTGGCCAATTTTAGACTGCATTGATCTCCTTTAGAAGAAGAGCTCTACATAAAATAATAGAAAACACCCCAATATAAATGGTAAAATGTATGGGTTTTTTCTTTATCTAAAGGGGCATGGTCACGATTTTGGTCTAACTCTATTTTTGCGTTTTAATTATTTACAGTGCTTTAGGGATGCATTTCTAATAATGAAATGAAATCTAAGAGAGAGTCGTAGAGTTATAAGCAAAGTACAGGGCTCACAATTCTTTGTCATGTAAACAAGGCTCGTGCCCTGTTTTTGTTTACATAAGTTTAATATACCAGTAAAAAACCCTTTTCAAGCTGATTTGTCTATCTTCTTATTCATTTTAAGCATAAATAAATAGTTCCCAACATCTGACTCATTCATTTTGGGTCTAAACATGGAATTTTCACTTCAACGTTCAAAATGTAAACAAAAGTTTTGTTTACATAGCAAAAATTTATGTAACTCTGTTACTCGCTTATTACTCAACGAATGACACTCAAATTTTGGTTGCCTATTAAAAATGCCTTATGGAAGCATTGTGAACATTAAAATCGTAAAAATAATTTTCGACCAAAATCGTGACCATCCCTCTTTAACATTAGAATATTGGTAAACAAATCATATCTTAAAACTTTAGGTAGATTGGATGGTTAATTTGTTGACCACCCAGACTCCTTTCAGAATGAAATAAAACAAACAAAATCAATAATTGATATAGTCATATTTTGATCTAGACTTTCCTTTTCTCTGGCAGGTTTTGCACTGTACGTTATAGTATCCCGATGCCGAACACTTACAGATCGGCACCCGCAGATGTCGACAACTAAACTCGTTAACTTCAGTACTTGTGTTGTGCGATTCCGCCAAGACCTCTAAATACTTAGGTTTGGTGTCAATGTCATTTGGACCGGATTCGGGGTCATTTTGATTGATGTAGGGGTCATTTGGATCGACGTATTCACCCGAACTTTCATAGGAGCTATGGAACACCTGACCAATGCCTAATGGAACAGAGGAAGCGGGTAGCACCACTCTACCAAAATGTTTTTTCCTGATCACATTTTGTCTTTGATTAATAACTTTTGTTTGTGTTGTCTGTGTCTCGAACGTTCTTTTCCCGCGGGAAATCTCGTAATTTGCGTCCACCGCATCTAAGAATGTCTCAATGCTGGTTTTTATTTTTTTGATTAAGATCAGGATAATCAACAGAAGAATGAACACCGTTGCTCCTAATATTATGACTGTAAGAAACATTGTTGACGTGGATGATGAAGAAGTACAATTACTTTCTTCAGTTTGTTTTGTAATCGCGCCGGTGGGTGTTCGAATGACTCTGCGGGTTGAAAATTTCTGCCAGGAACGTGTGTATTCTTCTTCTTCTCCTTTGCTGTCAGTGTCGTTCTTTCTGCTTTTGCTCATTTTTCTCTTAAATCTATAAACCAGAAGCAAACATTCACAACATGCTTTAAAACACATAAAAATCTTTTATGCAAGGTTACTATAATATATACATGTAAGACACCAATTACAGAATAAAAATATTGTTTAAATTAAAACACCTAAAAATAGCTACAATACCAATATTTTATGATGAAAAACTAGTCAAGGGAAGCAATGACATACATGATAAATTATATATGCTACTAATATTTTGAAGTGAAATATTCATGATACGATGTATAGAAATAAGGAATAGTATCTCTGAAATATTATTTTCAATAGCTATTCTTACCTGAACTAAAAAGTCGGTCTTATTTCATTCAAACACGATCTGACAAGGAAACGACAGACTGAAAACATGTAACAAGTATAATCAACTCATTCTTCTTTTAAAATTATTGAGAAACGGCTTAAAAAATCACGAAGGACCTGAGAAGAACAACAATCATCATATATTAGTCACTTGTGTCAAGTCTTCCTCTTGAGAACTTGACTAAGTGTTAGGAGTACTAGCGTACTTAATTAGGAATTCCTTTGGGTTTTAAATCTTCTTCCCTATGGAAAGACTTCACCTTCCCTTTTCATGGCGTGAAAGAGAACATATCTAAGCTGACCCCGCCCTTCTCTACGGAAGATTGACACTAAGCTAAAGTTTAAGGGGTTGCATTGGGTGATCACGTGTGTGGGTTTGTTTGTTATATAACATACTAGTATAAAATGAAGTTTCTTTTTTTTATATAATGGTTTAAACAAAGTTTAACAAAATTATTAAAAGGTCCATTTTGATAAAATTATAACTTAAATTGTGATTATTATATAATTATTGATCACCCTTGTATACACTTAGACTATAGTTTATGTTAATTATAATTACCGGAAATATGTCTTTCTTTTTTAACATAGTATAATTTCACTCTTCCGGATTTTGATAGTCTTTTATTTACAATAAATTCAGAACAGTTTGGTAATACATGTATATTAAAATTCTCACTCGTGTCGTCGTTGTCTGAGTTGGTGGTTTATTAAGGTAAACCCGTGCTTTCACGCCTCCGGTTTTCATTTATATTAAAAAGAGAACTTTCGGTTTGCACTTTGGTGGGTGATATGAAATACCAGATTGTTTACAATGTGAACATAAATGTATACATGTTTAAATGGTTTCAGTATGCACATACATGCATCACCACAAGGGCAGTCAGAAAATGACGTGAACCAAAAAAGAAAGTAGATAAAAAAAAACCTTTGGTAGAAAAAGGGAAGAGTTGCACGGCCCCATATTTTCGACGTTTTACTTGTAAATTAGAATCAAAATCGTTTTTATTAATCGTTAGATTATTAGATTGACTTCTATGATTCATTACACTCTCCATTTCTTTAAGTTTGCTTTGACTAGCTTAATTGGAAAACTTGATATCACCAATAAGAGGGTAGACACGTTCAATTTACTATGATGCAAAATCTACTTGGGCAAGTACATGTATACTGATATATAATGATATATGGTTGTAGGTTTTTAAATTCTTCTTAATGATTTTGTTGCGGTTTCCTTATTTGTGTGTGCTTTTTTATGCTAGATTCAGACATCCCTATAAAAGTTTTTGATCAGAAAGAATGACATGTAAACTTTGAAAAGTATTTGCGATATTTCCAAAAAAGAAAGTTAAGGTATTTTCTAATGTTTTGTGTTGATTATGATCATTGGGTTACATGTTCTTTGTGTTGAAATCTTTAACATTGTTTTGATTAAGTGAATGCCGTGTGATTTTCATAAATTACAATAACGTTTGTATACAGGTAACATTATATAAATAGTGCCTGTTTGGGAGGGTAACAGTTGAAATTGACACCCCAAGAAAACCATTGTCAACCGACGCGAAGCGGAGGTTGACAATAGTTTTCGAGGGGTGTTAATTTCAACCGTTACCCTCCTAAACAGGCACTATTTATTTTATTGCCTGACGTCATGACGTCAGGCATATCTAAGGTTTAAAAGTTACAACATCTGAAACAGTGCAGTCAACAATGGAAGCTAGCAATATCATTTTTCATTGAAAAAAGATTTATCAATGCATATTAATAATGTGACGACCTTCAAATTCGCAATTAACGAAAACGTTATAATGGATGTAACAATTAAGCAATAGTGAGCAAGTGTTTAAAGCAAAAAAGAGGTTCGCTGTGCACGTGTGTAATTCGGGCTGACTATTATTAGTTAGGATGAAACTTCAATTGCGCTTGCGTAAATTGGAATTCTGGGAAGAAATTAGACAGTTCGTGTTAGAAATATTCGAAGACGTTATGAAACCGGTCAGTTTCTAGGTCAAACTGCGCATCAATGTATTGGAAGACTGTCATTGGGAATCGTCTGCAGCCACAGTCCGGAGTCCGCGTATATCTTCCCAACTCTCTTAGTGAGATTGAAAAGTAAATATATTGGAAGTAGTTTGCCACCAAACCATAAAAATCAGAGAGCTATGTCAACAAAATTACAACTATAAGTATTAAGTAGGTGTGCAGTCATACATTGCATGAACACCGCTACATGCATGTCTCGTCACCTACATGTACAGCCATCAAAATAAGGCTGCAAAGTAAATGTGCACCCGCATATTATTATATTGTTCTGGAAACTTTTTACCTAGTATTTTAAAAGATTGTGTATTCACTTTTGCCCTAAAAGTAAAATTCCGCTGGCTGACTTTTTCAGATAGCTTTTAAAAAAAGCTAACCTTGTCATGCTTAAAAATAGATAGCACTGTTTGAACTGTTGAAGGGGATCGTGGGGGTGTCATCACAACAAGTTATTACCTAACGAGGCAATTAAAGGCCGGCACATTAACATGCATCGGTTGATATTATTTTTTTTTTTGTTTAAAAGAAAAACAAAATTGTTGTATTGGATGTAAACAGCAGCATTGAGCAAGTTCACTGTACACGTGTGCAATCCTACATTTGAACGGTGAATGAGGGTGGGGGGGTCGCAATTTTTTACAAGTTGTACCTAATGATTATAATATTACACGGTAGAATGTAAACTATAATTGTGTTCGGTTATCATTTCTAAACAAAATTGCCAGTTTGTATTAAAGTATTTACTAAGTATTGTTAGGTTAGCTTAATATTCATTAGAGAAACGAAGCGGGCATGGTCGTTTACTGTGCTTTGAGGGATTGCATTCATTGTAAAGGGGGTGTAACTTCCGTGTTTTACTCAATGTAAATAATAAGTGCATAGTTATCGATTGATTCTTGCTAAACTAAAGTAAAATTAATATATAACAAGTAAAAGTTGTTACTAAACAAATGCCAAAAAAGAATTCTATTAACTCCACAGATACGGGTATTATGGAATGCACCCAAAGGAGGCACAGGATTAATTCTACTCCGCGCCATATTGTCAAAATCTTAGGAGCAGTCCATAATTTTACGCGCCACTACAGTGGAATAATCCATGATGGTAGTTGTTGACGTTTAGACATAAATATCTTGAGGATAAATACTGTTCAGCACCAAATACTATAAAGTTCTGTGAGCTTATGTCTTGTAATAATGTTACAAAACTGAAAAAAATATATTATTTCATTAGCAAAATTTACAGTCTAATATAATAGTCTGTCCTCCACAATTCTACCTTTTCCTATTTTCATTGTATATATTATATATTTATGCTTATTTACTATTTATTTACTACCTATCTATTCACTTATAAAATGTACCTCTGACTTTTGAAATGTATAATTATACTGAATGACCTCATGTACCATTTTATGGTTTGAGTGAATAAACTGAATTGAATTGAATTGAATTGAAGCTAAGCATTATTCTAACAACTGTATTGTGTTCGTAATTAAGTTTTAATTGCTATATTTTTATTTTGTTGGCGGCAAATAAAGTTTTAAGAGAAAATTACATGTACGCAAAATATTTTAGGTTTAAAATATATAATATGTAAAATTCATTTAAAGTAACCACCCCCCCCCCCCCAGTAAAGATAATTTGAAACAGTCCAACTTTAGAGACGCGCATTTGGAAAACTGCGAGAAGAACGAACTACAAATCAAAGACAGATTAAAATTCATAGAACCAAGTTCTTGCAATGAAATAAATATGTTTAGTCAGGCAAGCTTTTTGGAAAGCTATTACTTGTTATACTGAATGTCTTAATTTTAGAGAAAATTTTACTGCTTTTATATATAAATGACGTGAATTTAACGGCGAACCGTACGCGCATAATTTACGCGCATGTAACAATTCGTTCTATCGGCCCGTTGCCAAGCGTGTTGCTAACGCTGAGGGTAAGAGAACGGATTGTCAACTGCATCTAAACCAATCAGATTTCAGTATTTAACATGAAAGTATAATAAATTACGATGTGTTTCGGTGCATTCAAGAGGGGTGTGCGGCCATATTGTAAATTTGAGGATAAGAATGTAAACATTTCTTAAACTGGCTTGTTTCTGGCCGAAATTGGCCAAAAAATTTACCAAAAGATATAAAAGCAATAAATATGAATTCATAAAGTCATTTTGTTTAAACGTATGCATACAAAAACAGGGATATGCCTTATTAATCACTTAAAACAGCTGTCGAACTGCGCAGCTACAGACTTATTTTGAAGAGTTAAAAATCTGAAAAAAATTGATGAGGGTTCATTATTGTCCTCTCTCTCTACAACCATTTGTTGAGGGAAAAAGTCTATGCTTGCTTATTTAAGTTGTAACTTTGTCTCAAAGTAGGGTACCCTTTCCTAAAAGTGGGCCTCAGTTCCCAGAAGATATATTTGTCTGTGTCTATGAAGGTACATTGAAGATATATTTTCATTGAAATTTAATGTATATTTTTTTAATTTAAGACTTCTTAAAAGAATCTACTGTAATTTACACTTATAAAACTGGAGAAAACACATAAAACAAACATATGGGACAGGTATAGAAATGTATATCAAATTCAACACGGATTGTTTTAAGTTGGCATTATTGTTTCTTATGAAAATATAACGTCAGTATGTCTCCATAGACACAGGATTTCTAAGTATAGACTGGATTTTTCTTGTTCTAAAAATAAATCCCATGCCAACTGATAAAAATATGGTACCCTATTTTGAGGCAAAGTTACAACCTTTATGTGCAAGATTCAAACTTTTTTTCAACAAATGATTATAGAGAGGACACTAATGAACCCCGTTCATATTTTTCAATCTTCAAAATAAGTCTGTAGCTGCGCAGTTCGACAGCTGTTTTAAGTGGTTAAAAATGCATTGTCCTGTTCTCGTATGCATAATTTGCATACAAAACAACATGTAAATCTCATATTTATTGCTTGTATAACTTCTGGCAACAGTTATGGTCAGTTTCGGCCAGAAAGAAGCCAGTTCAAGAAATGTTTACATTCTTATCCTCAAATGTACAAAATGGCTGCACATCCCCCTTGATAAAATATTAGATCATATGCTTTGTTTCTCAGTTGATATTTAAACCATGTGATCTGAAACTCAAGGAAAGAAAAGAAGCACACATAATTATGTACCTGTGACTATTTCGTATTTTTATAATTAGAATTAAATAAAATAAATATTTCATGGACCATTTTTATTAAAGCTTAGTCTACCTTAAGTTGTAAGTTTGCAGTTAAGTTATGTACTTAATTTTGAATAGCATGTATTATAATACATTTACCAGTAAATTATATTCTAGAATATGTTATTTGTTTGGTATAATGTCCCCATGGGACAACTCGCACCTTCGCACTTTCTCCCATTTGTGACGTATAGCGTCTTAAAAAGTATAAGTCTGGGTGAAGTGAGGTACCTAAAGGCGAAGATCTGTGCGAATTAAGTTGAAAACGCGAAAGGAGCACAAGTGTGAATTTGTGAAGGTGATGGAGCGTTAGTAATGTAATAACTCCTTCGCTTCCATAACTTCGCACTTTCGCCTTCTTATTTATCTCAATTTAATACGTTGGTGTTTTGATGTGAAAAACTTTGTTAATATTGAAACAATTTAATGTTGAGATCGCTAAAAAGAAACAAATTAAGACTTATATATAAATAATATTTAATATTTAAATGTCGATGTTTGGTCGAAAAAATGCGGAATCCTCGGCAAACCGTGTGCGAAGAGAAATGCACATATTTAAAAAAAAATCTAGAAAAAAAAAGAAAATATGTGTGACCATGAATAAAACGTTAACCCTATACCATAGGCACATGACGTTAAAAATATTTCTTTTTTATAATATAAGATTATTATCATAGGACCTGTAATAATTTTATTATTAAAACATATATTTTTAACGTCAGGCGCCTGTGCCCTATTACGATGAAGATCATCTTGTATGTTGGGATATGAATAAAAATTTGCTTCATTTTCCTGTCATTCGATTACTATTATGTTCCAAGCACCGTTGCCTAAGATACTTTAGGGGGCGGAAAGATCAAATTATTGTGTTCTTGTGCATTTATTTTATATGAGACATGTGCCTACTTCATTTTGATGTGTCTTTTGGTGTTGAATGTCAATTTAGTTCATACTGAATGGATAAACTGTATGTACAAATTAATAATTATGCATTTCAACGTGTTTGTAAAATAAAAAATTTAGCCCCATTAAACACGGGTCGGGAATAAGACACATCTGAGTGGCTGTATATCTAAATGAAGCTCAATAACAATATAACGTGTATCAATTAGCGCCACGGGAAGAAAGGAGAATCCAGGACATAGGGCAAAAGAACTTGATTAACTGTGAGATAAAACCGTTGAATCATTGAATGACAGTAATTTCAGTATATTGTCTTCGCTGGACGTCGTATTATTTCATTAAACTTTCATTCTTTGAATTGCACAATATTTACAATGACTGTCGTATATGCAATATACTCGTGTAATTATCATCTTTACATATATTTTATAGTATATAGAATAAACCAAGAAAGCTTATATCTAAATTCTTTCTTTAAACATCAGAGCCGACCCGGGAAAGGACTATATTTGGTATGGTTAAGGGGGATGTGTGGCCATCTTTTACATTTGAGAAAAAATGTAAACATTTCTTGAACTGGCATGTTTCTTTCCAACACTTACTTAAACTGTTGTCAAAAGATATATATAAAGCAATAGATATGACGTTGAATATGTTGTTTTGTATGTACATTAAGCATGTAAGGGCAGAACAATGCATTTTTAAATCACTTAAAACTCAGCCTAGCCAGCTACAGACTTAAATTTAAGATTTAAAAATCTGAAGAAAAAAATATTAAAGGAGGTCTTTAGTGTCCACTCTACAACCATTTGTCGAGAAAAAGGTCAAAGCTTGCTTATTTAAGTTGTAACTTTGTCTCAAAAGAGGGTGTCCTATTCTTAAAATGAGTATCTTGTCAACCATGATAAATTCCATGTGTGAAGAGGGCGGGTAAAATGGTTATTTTAGCAATCACTCCGGGAAGCGAACCTGTGCGACGGCGTTGTATCAGGCGGGAGGAGAGGAACAGGAGATTATGGCCCGCATGGGTCATTGTTCGATCGAGTCCGTTCGACAGTACAAAAGAGCTTCGGATGACATGCTGAAGGAGGTATCGAGGTTTTAGAGCCAAAGCGCGTCAAGAACATTTCGGATGAACTAACTTCTATCACCACAACAGCCCCCCTTGATCTACCACTCTCTATGGATTTGGACGCCACTGGACCAGTCTTCATTAACTGTACCTTTAACTTCGGTGGATCCGGAATTTAGGAACAAAATGACGAAGATCTGAGTAAACACATGTGTTCGGAATAATTACATTGTAAGCATTGTTGAAATGATTATCTTTTTTTTTTAATTTAGAGATAGAATCATTAAAGAAATTGGGCGCACAAGATTTTAAGTTTGCAGGAATCATCGACACGAAAAAAAAGGAATCACCAGCAGGATTTGAACCCAAAACACTGCATAATTCTAATCACTAATCCAGAACGAAACAAGTGAGCCATACGATTCTTTACAATATGCAGTATAAAGTTGTGTTTGAAACAACATTGTCATATCTCTGGACTTTGCTTTTTATCCTCCAAAAAATATTTTGAAAAAGTACATAATTAGTCTTATCTGGGTCATCTCTCCATATATTTTTAAAAAACGACATTTTTAATGTTGAAATATGTCATCTTTACACGTTTCAAATTTGTGGAGAGAAGACCCAGAGACAACAAAATCATTTAAAACAGCTCTAAATAAGTAGGATTTTGCATCAATTCCATCGTGTTGCTATATTTAGACCCATATTATGATAAAACTTTTTGCATTTCAAACATTTTCCAGCCTATTCTACGTCCAACAGAAACCAAATAACGGTTATGATCGAAAATGTGCAATAGATTGTTAAAAATGCCATTTAAGAAATGCAGAACTTTATAACGATTGGTAGTGTTTACTTTTTAAGTTACTTATTACGAATACTCTAGTAATTCTAAAAAAGATAGTATGAATATGTATCGGCTATAATTTTTAATTTTCTGATATACATATATTTTTAATATCAATGCTGTGATAAAATAAATATTCATGTTAAAAGTATACTAATTAAAATTTCTTCTGACAAAATATGCAATTAACTTTTTTTAACGTGAATCTATTGCTAGTGACCTTGATGGAAATCTGCATTAAGGATGTTAAAAAATTTAGTGCAAAAATTGTAACAGGGTATTTTTTAACCTTTTGTATTCACATGAATTGGTGTTTAAGAAACATTAATAGAAAGTATTTTTTATCTTTTGGGATTTTCTTTGTTGTGTAAGGAGAGAGAGAGAGAGAGAGAGAGAGAGAGAGAGAGAGAGAGAGAGAGAGATATTTAAGTTTTTGTTTATACTGTAATAAACAGTGAATTTTCAGGAATTTTTATTTGTTTAGTAGCTTTAGTGTAGGAAGGCGGAACTTAGGAGCTCAGGTATAGGTTATATACCTGCTATAGAAAACTGTGGGTTTGCAATTTATACATAATACTTTCAAACAAAGGTAACATGGTGTATATAGCGACAGCTATGGTACAAGCGACATTTTACTATAGCTTGGAGTGTTTTCTTTTCTTAAAAGTGTGGGTTATCTGTACATACCCCACACTTTTTAAAACCCCGCCCATAATCTCTGGTAAAAACAACATCAAGAATGTTGTAGTCTAACACGTCCATGATACTGTTCACAGTAAGATATTCCTCCAGATCAAAATTACCAATAACTTAACACGAATAACTGACTCAAACTAAGTTCGTCGAATAAATCTCATTTGAAGCTTGAGACAAAAAAAATGGCAATTGCTTTGTCAGAAAAACTCTACTTTGGTTTTCTTCTCCATGTGTGCGAACAATTAGAGAAACGCGTGTAAGATGAAATAGGGGTATCCTGTTGAAAGGTTTTATAGAAAGTCAATCACGTGATAGGAACACGTTTGAATAGTAAACATGTATTGTGGACAGAGTGAATAGCGGCGACCAATCGAATTTGACATTTATCATTCACGTTTGTGCGACATACATTTCTGAAATTGATATTTTTTGCTTATTGATTGATTTTTTAAAGTATATATATGTACATGTTTATTCCGCCATTTTTAAAAACATACACGTATATTATCGATTCAGAGTATCAAATAGGATTTCAAAAAGAGTAACATATTATCATCAATTTAAATCCAATTTCGACGGGAGCATCGCACAACTTGTAAACTTAAAATTGAGTTAATAAGTTTAAATTTTTAAAGCAAGTATCGACACTAGAAGTCGGAAAATGAATAAATATGAAATATGACATTGAACAGTCGATTTATTCATAAGCTATAATTTTTTTTTAAATACAGAATAATAAATGTTTGTCGCTGATAGAAAATCATTTTAGGAATTCACGGAGTACTATGTACATACAGTATATAAGACCAACGTATTGGCACCTTATGTCTAGATGCAAGTGCACTCTCGAAAACTGTAAACAGATTTAGTGAATAATTGTAAACTATGGTACAAGTAACTAACTCCATATAATATTGTTGATTATGTGCAGATACCCGATGGGCGTGGCCATAATGACACTCTGGAGCTACGCACCCTCGTGTCATTATTTTTGCATTGTTTTGCAGTGAGTTAACATAATTTAAATCACCTTATTGTAATTGATCAGTTTTCTTGCTATCTGCTTATCGACATAACAAAATACGGAGTTAAAAATGATAATATAAAAAATGGGGTTTAGTCATATCGAGAAAGAAATGTTGACATAGAACAATGAAAATGTATACATTATAGGTATATCATTTTTTCATTTCTTGGGAACATATCGCAAAATTATGGTAATCGAATATATTTCGCGGGGGCGGGAGTACTGATGGTACGTCACCCCACCCTGAATCTAACTTTAGGAACCACATGTAGACTGACATTTGTGGAATCATTGGAATTCGTGTATGCTCAATTTTCATGAATTTCGTTGATCCTATCATCCATGAATTTAAATCCACAACGAATTATGAGAAATAGTATTGAGCAGTCCTTCCATAAAATTATGATAATAATTTAATTATCACGTTGTTACAACGGTCTCCCATCGACAAGGTTTGTTTCAACCATCTGTCTTCAAATTAATATTACACGATCTTAAATATAATTAGATGATAACCCACTCACCCAACTACAATGTAATCTAACTATGATATCAAATGATATTATGCATAAACTAATTGCATAAGCGGTGCATTTTCTCATAATCATGATTTGATGTGAGTCTTTTTTTTTATTCCTGTGGTGAAAAGACTCGCGTCAAATCATGAAAATAAGAAAATACAACGCTCATGCGATCAATTCATGCATCATATGATTTAAGGTTCTCCGATCCTCAGCTTCAAAGTATTTTTTTCCTCATAAAAATGTTGGTTTTTTTTAACTTCATAAATGAAATGAAATAAAATGTAACTTTTAGATGGTATCCATGCATTTTACAAAGTTATTGCAAATTTGCCTAAAATAGATATTATTCAATACTTGTAAATACACAAATTGAGTTTGAAAAAAAAGTTCCGGTCCACAGGTGGCTCGAGCTCTTTACCAACATGTAATTGATTAGTAGTTCTCCGTGGATCCACTACACCAAACATATAGTTGTGTGACTGATTGTAATACTAACACTAGAATACTCATTCAAATGGTCTATATAAAAGTCAGATTTATGGCACGAATAAAAGAATTCCAGATAATTTAGAGTTATCGAACATTGCTGAGGATCATAATCAGAGACATCACATAGTGTGTTTTTCCTGACAGAATTGGCCATCAAGAGATGTTACGGAGATGTTACGGACGTCGCAATGTTTATTTTCAAAACAAGAGGTCCAAGAGCCGCATCGATCACCGGAACAAATGTATTGTATCTCTTTCGAAATTTATAAATATGACACTATTCTCAAATAGTGTAAAACTCACACAAAAATCTCATATACTTATCAGCTTCCTTATTTTTACATTTTATCCTTCGATCTGAAATGCATAAACTGACTTATTTTTTATCCTTCGCCTCAATATAACAAATAATATAAATAAAAAATATAGGAGAATAAATAACATGTATACAAAAATTACAACAAAAGAAAGAAAGTCACTGTGACCTTGATACAATGTATGAATATATAGAGATATGAGGATGCTTACATAGTAATCTAACAAATTTAAGCGTTGTTGTTCTTGACAATAAGATTTTTAAACATTTCTCTTCTATATTAAAATTAACCCCTCTTTGGACCTCAGTATTGGCCTAGTGGTCATAGTACCCCAGTACTGGTCTGTGGGTCACAGTTTTAACAATTTAGAATATATACTCTCTGAGTATGTTTGCAGAAATATCTCACAGATTGTATCATTTTAGTTCTTGAGATGAAGGTATTAAAATATTTGACCTATATGTTTTCTTTGAATCTCCCTTTGTGCCCAGGTATTGTTCTAGGGGTCTCTAACAGTTTGTTCAAGTTGAACAATTCAAATCTACATTATCTAAGGATGCATGCATAGTAATCTCACAAATTGTAGCTTTGTTGTTATTGCGAAGAAGATTTTTAATTACTTTTCCTGTATATTTCTATTTTGAGATTTTAACTCCTTGGGACCCAAGTATTGGTTTGGGATCATGGTTTGAACAATTAAGAGTCTACTCTATCTAAGGATGTTTGCATAGTTATATCACAAATTATAGCAATGTAGTTCTTGAGAGCATGATTTTTAAACAGTTAATCTAGTATATAGTTCTATATTGAACTTTCAACATTTCTTAGGGCCCAGTGCTGATCCGAGGGTCACGGTTTGAACAATTATGGATCTACATTATCTAAGAATATCACAAAGTCTAGCAATGTAGTTCTTAAGAAGAAGATTTTTAAAAGAAAAATTCTCATATAATTCTATCCTAAACTTTGAACCCCTCTTGGGTCTCACTTTTAACCAGGGTTCCACAATTTTGACAATTTAGAATCTGCACTATATGCACAAGCTTTAGTGTAAATATTGGTACATGTATTTCTGGTGCAGTAGTTCTTGAGAAGACGAGTTTTGTGATATATATACCCTATTTGTACTGTTTTGTGATTACATATATCTCCTTTTTAAAAAGAGTTTAGCTCTCTATTTTAACAATTAAGAATCCCGCTCTCCTAGGGATGCTTTGTATTACGTTTGATTAAATTTGGTCCATTATTTCTAGAGAAAATGAAAAATAAAAACCGGAGGAACAGACAGACGGACGGACAGACGCACGAACGGAAGGACGGATGACCGACAACAGATGATCAGATTAGCTCACTTACACCAAGAATGTTTATTCTCATTCCAAATGGTGGAATATTGATTTGTACAGATAAATCATTGTAGAAATAGATGACTTTGAGCTATTTAAAAATATATTTATAACTTACCTCACATTTTTACTTGCTGCTGAGTCTTTCTTTGTTTTTTAATCACTTAAATCAACTCTTCATTAAAAAAGAACTGTTTTTGTAATTCTATATCCTGGCAGTGATTTTGTAAAGACTTACCATTATTTCTGAAGTGCCGTCATAATGCACGCGACGCGAACAAAATAAAATAATCTTCTAAAATAAAATAAATTATTATGTTTTCGCTAATTAGTCTAGCACGCTGTTTTCTAAATGAGTTAAATATGCATGTAAGAACTTTTAGTACTAACAAGTCGTCCAAACAACATTTCATATATCTGAAGATGGATGAATGAATGGTTACGAAAGATTAATTTGTAATTGATGTGAATCTCGTGGAGGAGTCTTCGTTTTCATTTATTGTGCAAAATTCAGCTGTATGTTCAACGGTTTTTAAGTTACATATGTATGGTCACAAGTTACAAATCAAAAGTCGACTATTAGAAGTATTCTATTCTTGAGCAACGTAACTAAATATAAAGAAGGTCGTTTCATGTAGTGATCATGCGTCTCAACAAGCTTCAAACGGTTGCTTTTTAGGAGGGTTGATGGTCGACAACTTATCTATCACGATATATTTAGCCATGCACTGTCATTTACTAAAGAAAAATTAAAGTGTCTTAGCTTTAAAATTTGAATGTTTTCCTTTGTCTTTATCTCGAGCTCTTTTTCTCAAAGAGACTAATATAGTCTAAAAATATTATCGACTATCTCTTAATTTGTTAACAGTTTATAAAAATTCAATGATGATTATTGAAACTGAAATCGATCAATGCTGCCTTAATTAACGTATAAAGCTTTTGCAAGCAATCTAAAACTATTGGTCAGCAAATAAATATTCTAAGGCACTAAGGAAGTCATTTTTATTTTAAAATTAGTCAATACACATATAAGCACGTGTCGGCAAAATTATATAGTTTTATATTTATTATTTAATAAAACAGGCAAAGCCACTAAGTTTATTGATGAAACAAATATTGAATTATTATTACCTACACTTGTATTGTCATACTGGCTTTTTCATGAACATTTTTTTCTAAAACGTGAAGAAAAAATCCTACAGCAGAGTTTATGTGTTTGATTCAGCTTATTCTTGTCAATGTTCAGAAGAGTTTTAATGATATGATAATCTTAAGTTATCATCGTAAAATAATAATCAGCATCAACATTATGTGTCTCGTCAGTACTTTGATATTTTGGGTCCAAGTGTTACAAAGAGATGCCAACAGGGATTTATGCAATATTGTAAAACGAGTTATATGCAAGGAGGACACCACTGGGACCATGTTTGGATTTTGTTATATTTCTAAAAGTGTTTCCTTCAAGGGGTATACCATTTTCGCTAGCCAATGGTGATCTCTATTCGTATTTCTCTTTTTAATAGAAAAACACCTAGCATCGTCACCCTTGGCTAGCAAAGATGGGGGAATACAATTAAGAACATGGTTCCATTTTGCAAAAAACTCGACTTTGGGCAATTAATAAAGAGTTTATACCATACATGTGTATAGTCAATAAGATATGATATGCATTGCAAGACACACGTATGTTTACACTAGGTATTCCTGACCGGAAGTTGCGGTCTGATTTCTACTCGATTCAGAGACGTGAAAGATGTTGATGTGACAGTTGTACACATTGTGTTGGACTCTTGATTAAATCTTTCATCAATTTCTGTATATACGGCTGGAAATTCATTATCTTCCGTTGTATTTATTATAGTATGAGCTTTTTGAACTGGCTTAGAGATCCATTTTATTCCATTTACGACTATTAAGAATATAAGGACGCAACCCACAACTATTATTGTCATTCTTGTCATTATTGTCGTTTTCAATCCTCGGTTATGGTTAAATTCCTCTTTCTCTGTTGAGTAGTCCGTTGTACCTGTAGAACTGTAGCTCCACGGGAAATTCGGATTGAATGACAGAGATACCCATGACCTCGTGATCACTGAATAATATTCCACATTATACTATTCACTAAACTATCTGAATCTTCACAATTTCATTTCATGAATATATGAATTAAATGCTTCTGTACATACCTGTTGTTGTCTCTATCTCCGTATCTTTTCCTTGACATCCTCTGACGGGGTCACAATCAGAGACATTGCAGGCACAGCTATTCATACAAAGTTTGCCAAAGCCGGGGTAAAAACAACGTGACTGACAGTTCAATCCAAAATATCCTGGTAGACATTCTGTATGGAAAAACGATTGTCATATTTGTTTTTGCTGCTGGGATATATCTATGTATATAAATATAATATATAATATATTATGATATATATTCCAATACCTTTGCATTCTCCTTTATCCCGATAAAAGTTAGTACAGCAGGGAATCCTACAAAATAATATCATATGAGTATTGATAAAAATACGGCAATACCATTGTGTGAATATCAAAAAATAATCTAGCTTAGGCTAGACACATTGAGTTAATTTTAGTTTTAAGAATAAACGTCGAGCCAGATTATTAAATAATGTATAGATCAAGGTATAATATCAATTCCATTAATAACAAAAAATTACTCGTCTTGGCATAACATATATTTATACATATTTAAGTTATACTTACTGGTTGTTTTCATTTCTCCCAACGGAACAATTTTCAGCCTGACAATCACACATTTATATAACCAACAAAAAACAGTTTATCAAAAGGAAACTCATTTCTTTAAAATAACACAAAAATGTTGATCAATGCATTGAAATGATAATGAAACAAGATACAACATAGATCCATGTAACTTTGTCGTGCTACATGTAACAGTCTAGCATAAATGTGGTAAAGCACAAACAGGAAATATAACAAGATCACAACATAATTCAAGTGCAAAAGAATTCAACATTAAACAAATACTTAAACTTGGGGTAATTGAGTCATTGAAATGAAGATAGAGACAATAAATGATTCCCAATGAATCTGAAGAAAAAGAGAGGAGTTATTCACAGGGTCAGTTGATCAGAACTGGAACTGGATATAATTTAATTTGATTAATTTAGAAATTTTATTGAATAATCGAATGGATTGGTAAATGGGTATGAAGATATGACTGGCGCCTTTCACTCCTCAAACCTTTCCTTACTTCCAGCTGTTATTTTGTAGTGTACAGTGTATTTATCGTGTATTTTGTATATTTGTGCAGCCTTTTACAGCAAATTGAAGCATTTTCAATGGGGACTAAATTTTAGCCATTATCACGAATTTTTTTTATTCAAAGTAAATATTCGCAATCATTGGTCTAAAAAGTAGATTGTGTTTGAAAAACAAAAGTCCTCCCTAATGAAAATCAGGTTGTGTTCATTAGTAATAAAATTTCTGAAAAACCACGATTAAGTTCAAATGTACTTGCAAAGAATAGTCATGTACATGTAGTTAAACTAAATGTCAAGACTGATACAAAACACACGTTACGCAATATTATGCAACTTTATATTTTTGTATTTTAATTGTTTATTACATTACTCAGAATTATGAAGTTGTCTAAACCCAAGGAACTTAAGTCATTGACAGCCAGTTTCCAGTTTTGTAAATAATATTTAAAAAATCTAGGTCAACAGCACAATTTTTCCTGTTTTCTGCTATGCAAATAGTATTTCATTGTTAATATAATTTTAGACTGACACATTAATAAAGAGAAGAGCGTCTTCTTCTTTTATGTTTTCATTTAATTTTTAGATATCACCCCTTGCCACCACTTAGTCTCTGTGAGCATCAGTACAAGAAAAATTACATTGCAGATTACGAACAATTACACTGCAGATTACTGAAATTCGCTTTGCATTAATGCACTCTAAGATGTTTTTGTTCCTTAGTTCTCCATTCTATTAAGTAAAAAAACATATTCAAATAATTTTTCTATTAATTTTCTTTTAAGCTGCACTTAATTTAAAACTAGAGAAATAAACACTTAAGAAGGAAATTGCTATATAAAGAGGGCTAGACGGTCGTGGCCATCTTAAGAATATATTGGTCTTCATGAAAAGATGAGCTCTGTTAAAGATTGAAGAAAATATTCAGATTTTTATAGAAGTTGTCTTTACTAAGTAGCAGTTCATACATGTGTAGCTTTAAAAATAATATCTAAATATTTATGGTAGATCTGATGGTTTTAAAATTTGTTGACAACTAGCCTCCTTAAGCTGAGAAAATAATTAAATTACATGAACATCCTTTATCTTGCAGTCAATATCAATTCTAAATTCTTTATTGTGTTTTATATATTGTACGATAAATTGTATATAAAGTATTTAAGAGGGCCTGATGGTTGTGGCCAAGTTTAGACTGCATTGATCATCTTTAAAAGAAGAGCTCTATATAAAATAATAGAAAATAGAAAATATAAATATAAATAAATATAAAAGGTTAAATTTATGGGGTTTTTCTTTAATACTTAACATTAGTATATGGCTAAACAATCATATCTTAAAAGTTTAGGTCGATTTTGATGGTTAATCTGTTGACCACCCAGACTCCTTTCAAAATAAAATACACCAAAAAAGATCAATAATTGATATAGTCAAATTTTGGACTTCCTTTTCTCTGGCAAGTTTTGCACTGTACGTTATAGTATCCCGATACTGAACACTTACAGATCGGCATCCGCATATGTCGACAACTGAACTCGTTAACTTCAGTACTTGTGTTGTGCGATTCCGCCAAGACCTCTAAATACTTAGGTTTGGTGTCAATGTCATTTGGACCGGCTTCGGGATTATTTGGTGAGATGTAGGGGTCATTTGGATTGACGTATTTACCTGAACCTTTATAAGAACTGGGTAACACCTGACCAAAATTAATAGAACAGAGGAAGCGAGAAGGACCACATTACTAAAAGATTTTTTTCCTTATCATATTTTGTCTCTTCATATCGATGTTTCTTTGGTGTTGAATATTAATTCTGTACACGAATAGGTAAACTTTATGTACAAAATTGGATTAGTTAGTTATCATCTTAGTGTGTTTGTTCTTTAAAAAAAGATAAGCATTATCAAACACAAGTCGATGATTAAGAATTGAACAAGACAAATTTGAGTGGCCGTAGGTGATGAAGGTAGCTCAATAACATTATAACATATTTGCGCCATGAGTAATATGTATGTGTTATATATATAACACTGAAACAATACAAGAGTGATTGAGTGATAGAAAAGTTTTGTATTTTACGTATACTTCTTATTTTCATGATCGTTCTACTTGACAACAATAGACAAAAATAAGTACATATTTTCTCTAATTGAATCATCTCTATTGCATGTTTTTAGATTTTCTGTATTGAAGTATATATGTTTCTGCCTTAGTGGACTTGATGGTCAACAATTTAACCATCAGATCAGCTTTAAACTTTTAAACGTGATATTTTTTACCATAGAATATTATTTTATAAAGAAAAAAATCCAAATACTTAAGCTTCAATTTTTCAACATTTTCTTATATCTATACAAGGCTCTTCGTCTTAAGGAGGTAAATACAGCTTCAAAATGGTCACAACCATTGAGCTCTCATCAATACAAAGTTAAATGTTATAAAGCTACTGATATGGTTGGCTTATGGTTAGGTCAGGTATGATTATCAACATCAACGAAATTAACCATGATACACTGATCAATTAAGAAGCTAGAAAGTATGAAATATTTATAAAAATATCTACTAATTATCTGATGCTTTTATTTTAATCACAGAACACATATTTGGAAAAGATCAGGAATTATAAAGATCTCAAGACAGATGAAGAGGAAATTTATTTTAAAAACAAATAATACTGATTCAAGTAGGTAACATAAGGTGCTCTTGATTTAGATGTATTTATCTGTGTTTCTATCTCCTTATTTGCACTTCACATTTATGTCCTGATTATAAATAGGAATATTTTTTAAAAATAATGTATAAAAACTCGTACATTCAGAATTTTTTTATGTTTTCTGATGTATGTAATATAAAATAACATGAAAATGTGGATGAATTTTATTATTAAACATTTATTTATGTTCGTCGTCTTCGTTGGTGTGTGCGTGACATGGGTTTTGGTCTTCATGAATTGTATTCCTTGCCGGAAGTTCTGGTCTCGTTTCCACTCCGCCCAGAGATGTACATGATCTTATTCCTATTGTGTTAGCATGAGCCTCTTGTTGCTCAGACCCTGCATTAATTTCCATGTAAAGAGTTTCTAATATAAAATTGTTTCTTGCATTCACTAAATTCCTACAGTTTCTTTGAACAAACTGTGAGATCCACGTTATTCCATTCACAGCGAATAAAATTGCAAGGACACTTCCCACAAGTAAAATAACTATTGTTATATTTCCATTTCCAGTTTTCTTATTATCATTGTTCTGATTAATTGTGTTGTCTACCGCTAATGACATTTTTGATGACGTGAACACTGAAAGGAATTACGTCAAATTGGCTGAACCTTAAGAAGAAAAACCAACACCTGGAAGTGAACAATTAAATTCCTATTTTATTGAAGAAAGTACTTTTCAATCCGACTGCCTTTTCGGTAATGAACTGAGTATCATTGTATTAAAATCAAAAGGTTCTTTAAAAAGATATAACCATTTCACTACGGTACCAGTGTACTGATTACTGTCCTCCGGTGATATGATAAATGCACGAAAAGTTTCTAGACAGTTTCAAACACAATGCATGAACGAACGTTCACAGCAAGCAAGGTTTCAATGCTGAAACAACGTTTTTTGTCAACGTAAAAATGTTAAAAATACAACATTTTGTCAAATTCTAACGTGATTTATCGTCGGGTTTTTGAACTTGAATGACGTTGACTTTTTTTTACGTTCCTTTAAAAATTTTAAGCTCACATTGACACTGGGCAAGCCAATAAAAATGCAACAGTATATTGTCATCATTAAGTGTTACTCTTTTAATCAATAAAAACTTTTAAAAGTAACTATGAATTGCCTTGTTTAATATTTTCCCTTGTACTTTCGTCCTTTCCCACGGTCGTTATGGCGTACATAAGTGCTATTTAAGTAAAACTGAGAATTTTTCATATGATATAACTCTATGTAATTCAAGCATCATAATATCTTTAAAATGACGCTGGTTTCAAGTGAAATATACATTAGTTATGTAGGTAGAAAATAAAATCGGACAAATAATGTTAATTTCTCTTCTGAATGTATGGCCGATAATGAAATGGACAAGCATACATTGAATTAATTCCTGTTTGATATAAACTACCAAAGTCCATGGTCCATGCAGTTAAACTAACTCCTTTTGCCTGTGTTGTTAACATTCTTTCCATTGTTCCATAGATAACATATTCTAAAAAAAAATTGATTGTATATTAATACAAACACTTGTACTTAGTGTTACATCTATTGTTTTAATAATTAGCATCATGTATTTGCATCCTTGTAGTCGTACCATAACATTACGTAAAGGTTTTTATATTTATAAACAAGTGCTAGGAAACTAGCAAGTTAATTACAGCACCTTTAGATTAATAAAGGGTTTATTTTTTAAGTCAATTCTTATAAATGACTGACTTACATAATGTTGTAAAATAGTCCGTAAATGTCTGTAAGATGTCGCCCATCTACCATCTCAGACATTGTGACATTCAAAATCCCACGATGTCATTACGAATGCACAGTTTGTAATAACTTTTAGCATTTCATGCTTTCTATGAAAGTAAAATAATTAAACATTTCAAACGAACTTGGATGAGATATGTTTTAACGAATATTTGTTTGTATAATTTGTATTTTGCTTATTTATGTGTGGTATTTGTTCTGAAGAGTGTAGAATAATTATCATGGTTAGGAACAGTATTAAAACACTTAAAAGTTTTGTCATATTTTTCAGTATTATTTTTAATATGAACCTTCCTTTTTGTAGAATAAAGATTTCATTATAATATTTAACACGGTAATTAAAACAATGTAAATTATACGGGGTATGAAAACTGTCCTTTGCAATTTGTCCGCATCATCTACCAAGTGCTGTACAAATTGTGGCATATTTTTGCTAAAACTAAGTATGCTTAACATTACCCTCGACTAAATAAACAGCCTAACATTTAACTATTCTGTTTAAAAGGTATTCATATTTTTTTTCATAAATTCATGTTCAATTCCGGTATTGCATAAACTTCAATTAACACTGTTGTAGTGGTGGATGTACGCTGACAGACCTCATTTATTTAATGCACCGGGTATTTTTTATGACATACCTTCATTTATTTTTGACGTATGTTTAAAACCGTTTCTGCTAGATGCATGTTTTGTCGACCAACTTGTAGATGTCTTAGTCTGTGAATGATTCCCTTGGCAACCATCTACATGATTACAATCTTTGATGTCACAATGACACGTATTCTGACAGAGTTGACCATAGGTTTTGTTAATACATTGTGAAGAACAGTTCGTTCCAAAATATCCTGGTGGACAATCTAAATCATCAATAATATGTTAAATAGTTATGTTAATGGTATTGTTTTGTAATTTAGAATGCTAAGTTAAAAAAGATTATACGGTACTTAACCTAAGTTTTTTGCTTAATATTTCTTTTTCCTCCCTTAGAATTACAACGATTTTAATATACTAGTAGAATACATTCTTCACGTTTGTTAATGATTAACCATACTCTTTTCTATATATATTTAGAATCATTTACCTTTACATACTCCATTATCCCAAAAATAGTGTGTGCAACAGAGAAACCTACAAAAACATGTAATTGTTTAAATAGAAAAATTCATATACCGTATGGAAATAAATCAGTATATATACAACTGTGTTTGTGTTAAGTTCAAATCAATAAAAGTATACTTACTGTTTGTTTCCAGTGTTTTCATTACTACAGTCCTGTGTCGAACATGTCACTGATATACTCAAAACCCACAAAATACAATGCATTGTAAAGTAATCCATTTTTTTAAAAACATGAACAAACTTATTAGCAATCAGAGATTCCTTATCTGGAAGTGCAAATCATAAAGTCGTCATTATAAAATATAACCCGGAAAAAACTATATAATTGGTCTATTTGCAGCAAATAAATAGAACCTATTATAAATTACTTCAGTTTTAAACGAGTTCGTTCATGTTTTAGGTTGTCTCAGCTTAGCTTGTCTCAGATATGCAAATGAAATATTGGAAATGCCGAAATTTTCAAGACTTTTTAAAAATCATATTTCATTTGTAGAAACATTTTCATACTCACAAAATCGATTTAGAAATCATTTTCTGGCAATAATTTATGATATGAAAAACTAATTATAATGTAAATAAAATAAGATGTTGAAGAGATAAAGCCTAACAATGCAATGGTACATTGCCTGAGCAAACTCATCGATTACATATTAGCTATAGCATGGTTTGATCATGTGAACCGTCCGGAGATATATAGTTTCCACAATTAAAAAAGCCGACCATCTCTGAACAGAAATGACGGTCAAGAAAAAGTAAAACATACATACATACATGTAACAGGATTTACAGCACACCTAATTGAAGCACTTTAAGGCTCATAAACCACCTAAATACAGCTTTGACTTTGGTCATTAACAGTCGAATTTGAAAACCATAATTTAGTGATTGTATCTTCTATTTTTATTAATGTAAAAATAATATTTTTAATCAAAGAAAAGACATCTATCTCCATATATGCATATACTTGTTTGATTCTAAGAAATTCTTGTTAAATGCCTTTTAAAGATATTTGATGATACTCTAGCTACATGTACCCTACACCTTTCAAAAAATTTCAGAAAAACATCAGCAATTATTTCTAGCGCACCAGCAAGTGTTCGGTGTCCTTTAAGGCGGTCTCCCGACCTTAGGATGGGTATATGTGGTAGAAATGGTAATGCTAATACTAAAATTAGTATTCTAAGCTCTAAAAATATTCTATAAACTATCCGCAAGGTTTATGAAGTAGTCCTGTCAGCGGATAGAGAAAGAAGTGATCGGAGGACAGTGCGTGACCATATCACACCAACCCTTTTCACGAATGAATAAAACATTTGCACCTAACTAAATTAGAATTTAAACAACAAACATCAATAAACTACTTGTATTTAAATAAATATTTTTCTTTTTATTACTGAACCTCTCTTTTTCAGCCTTAGTGGCCTAATTTCTCATCTCATTTTTTGGTTTCTTTTTCAGTTTCATCATATCCGTTTTTATCTTCATTTTGTTCATCTATTACTCAACATCTTGTTTTACAATTCCTCATATTATGTATTTAGCATTCACTGACAGAGACTCAGTCAGATACATTACAGAAAAATGGTGAGAGACTTGAACTTAAAGAAACAATTCGGACATCGCAATGACAAGATATTTCAAAAAATAATTGGAAGACATAAATAAGAATTAAGAAGGGATAATTTCAGTCGTATTTTGCCCTGTTTATAGCAGTTAAAAATATTACAAAAATGAAAATTCAGTATCTATATACACAAGAATACCAATAGATTAAGAATTAATAAATAATTACCTGATTAGACTTTCTTAAGGGTTATTGTGACGTCATAAAAAGGGCATTTTTTCGTATTTTTCTAAAAACTTATCAGAAGATACCAATTTTTCATACGTTAACTATGTCCGCAGCCGTCGTTCATCATAAATTTGAGGTATAGCGCACTTAATATACGATTTCGCCTAAAATATAGCACTTTTCCAAACATCAAACATTTTCAATATCATACAATATTTAATAAAAATGCAAATAACACAATCACCATAATGAGTTTTAATTATCTTACACGATATCATTAAAATATTCAGGTTTTGTTAGGTATATATAGGAGTTTTATAGTATACGATCATAAATTGGATATTTGACTATTTTAACCACTCTAAACCAAAGAAATCCGATTAAAATTATGTTCTACGGGCAGTTATATATAGTACACGTTTACATTGAATTAGTTTTGGTTTAAAGGGGCATGGTCACGATTTGGGTCAAATTCTATTTTTCTGTTTTTATTATTTACAATGCTTTAGGAATGCATTTCCAATGACCAAATGAAATTGGAGAGTCAGTAGTGAAGTTATAAGCAAGATACAGGGCTCACAATTCTTTATTATGTAAACAAGGCTCGTGCCCAGTTTTTGTTTACATTAGTTCAATATACCGGTAAAAGTTCTTTTTCAAGCTGATTTTCCGATCTTCTTATTCATTTTAAGCATAAATAAACAGATCCTGACATTTACCACATTCATTTTCGGTCTAAAACTGAAGTTTTTTACTTCAACGTTCAAAATGTAAACAAAAGCTTTGTTTACATAGCAAAGAGTAAAATCGGGAAAATAATTTTTGACCAAAATCGTGACCATGCCCCTTTAACATGGTCTTCATACTGAAAACTAGACAAATCTTTCAATTAGTGTCTTTTCTAATACAATCATGTATATAGCCATATATATTGAAAATACATCATCTGAAAATGTTACATGCGTGGCCTAGTGGTAACGCAGAGGTCATTTTGATTTTGTGGTCGCTGGATCGAATCCACCAAGTAGTAAGTATTTTTTTCACTTAATTGAAACACGAAAGGAATAAAGAGATTAAGTAACATGTATCTAATCTTCTGGATTTAAAAAAAAGATCCTGTTTAATTCAGTCTGAGTATGAGCACACCCAATGTAAACATATCTCTTCATTAACACAATACATGTACTCTATTTACACTTAGATCCATTGCATTTTGCTTGAACTTATCAAACACAGGTGTAGGCGAAATAATGGTAAAAGGAGCTATACCTTTTTATCATGCGATATCACAATATATATAAATATATATATAAATATATATATATATATATATATATATATATATATATATATATATATATATATATATATATATATATATATATATATATATATATATGCTTATATATATATATATATATATATATATATATATATATATATATATATATATAGGTACTTGACGTGGTTTGTGGGTCATGATCCATAAACATGGGTTGTGGGACCCTACATTTGTGGTAGGCTTATTACAAAAGGATACACATTTTTAGGAATAGTTTTTGATGGAGAAGCCAAATATAAGATAATTATAAAGATTACTCATATTTGGTTTCAAAGCTATAGATAACGTTGTGGGTCACCACATTGTGGGTATATGTCCCACAGCGATATATAGTAGATAATATATATAATATACTTGTGGGTAGGAACCCACAAACCATATCATGGCAATATATATATATATATATATATATATATATATATATATATATATATATATATATATATATATATATATATATTTAACGCCTTATAAATTTTAGGCGACGGCTGCGGACACATTTTCCTCATTACAGGACTGTGAGAATGTGTACCAATTTTCATCATTTTGAATATATCATAGTAATATGACACATGGTTTAAGTCATTATTCCCTTTTGAAAACTAAATAAAAGTGCATTACTTGTTTGTAAGATCGTATGAGCCAACAAAGTCGACATTCTAATGTATACATTAACATTTTATATCAGTTTCATCGTGTATTCCTGACCGGAATTTGCGGTCCAATTACTACTCCATTCAGGGATGTTTAAGACCTTGCTGTGACGGTTGTACACATTGTGTTGGACAAAGACTCTTGTTGAAATATTTCATTTATTTCCAGATACTCGGTTGTTGGGTCATTATAGTTCCTAGTTATTTCAAATGTACCTGTTTTTCTTATTGGCTTTGAAATCCATCTTAATCCATGTACGACTATTAGGAATATAAGGACGCAACCCACAGTTATAACTGGTATTCTTAAATTATCGGGTTTTGTATTACCTTGGTAATCAAATAATTCCGTTTGAGCTGTTGAATATTCTGATTTTTCCTGTGTTGATGATACATCTGACTTCGTGATAACTAAATTGAAAGTCCACATTTTATTAGTTACATTTTTAAAATAATATTTTGAACACTTCATAAATTTCACAATTTCATTTTGAACATGTATGCCCATATGTTCTTTGAACATGTTCCAACCTGTTGCTGTCTCAATCTCTGAATTTTTTCTTTGACATCCAATGACATGATCACAGTCTGTAGCACTACAATGACACTTTTCCCCGCACGATTTACCATAGAAAGGATAGCGACATGATGTAGAACAATTCGTTCCAAAATATCCTGACAGGCATGCTGAATTCATAAAATGTTGTCATATTCATTTTTTTTTAAAATATGAAACCTTTTGTAAATTAAATTTTAATTACATGTTTTTGTTTTTTACTATTCACCTTTGCATTCTCCTTGATACCAAAAATAGTTTGGGTAGCATAGAGTCCTACAAACATACACCGAAGAAGTGATTATATTGGTACCTATTAATTAATATCTTCTTTATAAGAATTGAACGATAAAAACCAAGCAGATTTAAAAATGTATTTTGGAAAAAAAATGTTGAAAAATTCATCCATTTTAAAACCAAACTTTGGACTTGAAAGTGTATACATTACATATATGTATATTATATCTATCTCAACGTTTAATTTTGCTAGATTAAAATTAAAATTTAAAAAAAGAAAAATGAATGCATTGTTGAAAAGAGATTATTTCGTCTGTGCATACATGTATATTCAAAGTAATTATACTTACTGATTGTTTTCATTTTTCTCACTGGAACTTCTGCTTGCTTCACACATAGGATATTTTAAAACCAACAGGTAACAGCATATCAAAAGAAAAATCATTTCTAGTAGCAATAAATAAATTACTAATTATATATTTGTGTGTTAATAAAACAAAACACAAAACACTATCCTGCTCAAAGTCAAAAATTAGTTATATTAAATCATCAACAGGAAATAACATATTTTTATCCTTTGAAGTTGTATGCATTCATCTAGGGAAGGAAATGATCTTCTAACTTCAATTGCATTATTTTGGCATGATCAAGCCATAATTTATTGCACAAGAATTCGACATCAAACAAAAAATAAAGCTATCTAGTAGTTATCAATATAAATATATGATGGAGATCGAGACATCCTTCCACTGAATCTGAAAAAAGAGGTGTTGATCACAGAGTCGGTTGATCAGAACATGATTTGCAGATATGACTTGGATGTTGTCAGCTTATTGGTCAATACACACCTCTTCTTTCCTCAGTTCAATCTTAGCCACATCCACAATTTAGGTCTAGGTACAACCCGTTTAATTTTACATGTACTTAATATGTTACACTTTCTTGGTACAGTTAACATTAGAAATGGTATGTGCATCTGAAAAAAACCCAGTGAATTTACACAACCCCACCACTCCACCACCCCAGCCCAATAAAAAGATATTCAAAGTAAATCTTCGCAATCCTTGATCTAGAAATTCTTTTGTGATTAAATAACAAACGTCCTTACTAATGCAAACCAGGTTGTTTATTTACGATTAAGTTCCAATGTTCATTTTACCAGGTATCAGGTTTAGTCATGCAGTTTATCTTAATGACTGATACAAGATACAAGTTACAGAAAATCATGTAAATTTGTATTCAAATTGTTGTTACATCACAAAGATCCAGAATCATGAAGCAGTTTCAAAACCAAGAAACTTGTAGCATGGACTGCTAAATTCCCCTTTTTACAAATTAAAAGATCTGAGCCGACATCACAATCCATCGTGTTTCCTGCTATTAATAATATTTTATAGATGGTAATATTGTCAACTAACACATTAAAAGATTCCGATTTTCTTTTAATGTCTAAGGGCTGCAGGTGTGTAAATGATCGCTGCTGGCCTAAAAGTAAAAGAACGGGAACACTTTAAGGCGGTCTCACTGCTTTCAGATAATTATATGTTGAAGTAAAGGTTTTTAAATTAATGCTAATAAAAATGTAGTATACTCCATATTTATATTCTTTTTACTACCCACATGGTTTATGGCAGCAGATAGAGGTCGGAATAAAAGAAATGCAGTGCGTGACCATATAATCCGATCCTTTTTTACGAATGGGTAGATTTGTATTTAACTAAATAACAATATAAACAAGAAACACCATTAAATTGTTTGAACAAGTATTTAAATGATCACTATTAAATTTCTCTTTATTCAAGCTTGGATGCTCAATGTTTTTTTTTCTAAATGTTAACCATTTCAATTTCATCACTTCCATTTTTTACTTTATTTTTTTTTTATCTACTGTCTCACCATCTTTATATGTAATTCCTAATATCAATTCTTGAACATCCATTGACAGGGATGTTTTCGAAGACATTACATAAATTTTTTTTAGAGAACTGGACGTAGAGAGATATATACATGTACGTCATCCAAAAATGTGCAAAAGACATTCTTAATTTGTGAATAATTCTCACAAGATTTTCATTATATTTAAAAAAAAATACTCATATGTTATTGCAGATTTAATATATAGCGGAAAAAAATAATTCTACAAGAAAGTCAAAAGGCTAACACTGCAGGCATTGCAAAATGAAATAATTTTCATAAGTAAGTAACGTAATTGTTTGTAATGATCAAACGAACCAATTGCAATAAAGAAGGCATCATATCTTTTCATAAACAACCTTAGCGGGAGTTGTACTGTGTATTTCTGACCAGAGACCTTGCTGTGACGGTTGTACGCATTGTGTTGGACACAGACTCTTGTTCAGATCTGATATCAATTTCCGTATATACGGTCAGACAGTCATTATCTTCCGTGTTTATTAAAATTAAAATTTGTGTTTTTCAAATAGGATTAAGATCTATTTTATTCCACTTACGACGATTAAAATATAAGGACGTAACTAGCAATTAAAACAGGTGTTCCTATATTTTTGTTTTTCAAACTATCTTGGTCATAGTAAAATTTGCCCACGATCTCGTGATCACTAAGTGATATTTCACATTGTACTATTAGACTATATGAGTATTTAAAGTTTCATGTTGTGCATATATAAACAAAATAAATTATGTCCATATGCCAACCTTCCGTTTTCTCTATTTCTGTAACACGTCCTTGACATCCACTGACGTGGTCACAATCAGAGGCATTGCAGTAACAGGTATTCATACAAAGTTTACCAAAGGTAGGGTAATAACAACGTGACTGACTGTTTATTCCAAAATATCCTGGCAGACATTCTGTATTTCCTAAACAGTTGTCATTTTTTTTATGAAGAGCGTAGCTAGAATACAAGTTTTAAAGTTAAATATTTTTTGCTACTACAAGTTACATTTGCACTTTCCGTTATCCCGATTAAAGTTTGTGCAACACGGGACCCTAAAAAAATTATCATATTAAAATCGAAACTATAAAAACTAAATAGATATCCAGTATAGGCATGTTATTCAATCTATCTTAAAACATGTCTGATGGTTCGCTTTCGATACACCTTAAAAATCAACTTAACTTTAAGACATCCTGAAAGCTGACTAAGCACAGTATTACTTAAGAGTAAATATGTAAATTAAACAACCGCTTCCTAAATTGATTGAAAACTGTTATCTACACCAAGTCGGTGTAAATCCGGATAAAGATAATCCCATAGACTACATCTATTAAGATGTCATGAGATAATATATCGGACTGTATATATATATATATATATATATATATATATATATATATATATATATATATATATATATATATATATATATATATATATTCGAAATCGACGCGAATAGAAATAGATTTTGAATATCCTTTGCTGCGAATAAATTGAAAGTAAAAAGAGTGCACGACTCCAAAATGCGATGGGACTCTAAAGTCCGATGGTCACGCCAAAGTCCGATGGTCTGCGCCAAACTACGATGGTTTTACACGCCAAAGTCCGATGGTCCGCATGACGTCGCTGAAGTCCGATGGTGTGATACTGCGAAGCCCGATGGTTTTAAAATTGAGATCAAAAACATTGTTCGATCGTTCCCTAAATCAATCTTGACCTAGATATTGTTATGATTAATTTGTTTACTAAATTTCATTTCAGTACGTGCAACCTCTGCGAAGAAAATGAACGGAAACCTGGTAGACCGACCGACAAACAGAGAGACAGACGGACAGCAGCAAAGCAATATGCCCCCTCTTTCTGTGTTTTATTCATTATCCTACAGACTAATTTCAGTAACTTTTGGCGCAACACACACACTGCCTTTGAATACAACATGAACTTTTTAGTTTTGAGTTCTCAGCTGTAAAGACCTTCCCCTAATATCACTGTAAATTTTTACAACTCGTCTCTATCTCTATTATCCATGTTTGGTTGTTCATTCTGAATAGATAGCAGCGATGTCAACAATTGCGTCACCATGACGTGACGTTACAAACGTATTCAGACAGCATCATCGGATCATGCGTGGTAGGCCATCGGACTTTAGCGCAGAACATCGGACTTTTGCATGACCATCGGATTACATGTATAATAAATAATACATAAACAATAAAAATCAATTAACTCTTGAATTTGGCTAGTCATTCATATTTATTTTGTTTTCTGACCTAAATAACAAACTATAGTCTAAAGCGCGCTCTCAAAAATAGATTTGTCATGCACGATTAAACAAGAAAGGGAATCGCACAAGGAGACACGTGTTCGGGTGGTTATTTCGGGTAAAACATGGAGGAAGACGGACTTGATTTCGAATTGTCCACGGCTTTGGATATTGCAGAGGCAGGAGAATCTTTAAATGAAATGTCGCTTACGCAAACGGTAGAGGTTGAGGGGTTCGATGTTTTTTGGTGACAATGTTTGGGTCGCTGGTTGAAGAAGAGGAGATTAAGGCCATTAAAAAGTCGTTCGAGAGTTTTAAAAAAAGGGGTAAAAACATCAACTGGAGTCTCAGTACCTTCCAAGAATGAAGAAAATATCGAATGGAAATTACCGGGACTTATATTCCTGACTTGGAACGAATAACGAAATGAATGAAACTGAGATGAACGGTTGATGACTAGGTTCGTCATCGAGGCCGGACCTAAAGACGGAAACCAGTATCCAACCAGGTCACTTTACCAGTTGTGCGTGGGTCTACTAAGGCATCTACGCGAAAATGTTAATCCGTTGAACTTTCTTGAACTTTACGATGAGAATGGAAATGAATGATCTTTCATCATATTTAAAGGGCGCACTAGTAAAACCTACAAAGGTACAAAAATGACTTTACTTAAATAGCAAAAAGTTAAACAATACCATAGTTAATTATACATGTATAATTATTTGCTAATAAATGAAAATTATTTTCAACAGATCTTATTTTTAATAAAAAAATCAAATCGAAAAATGCTTGGGTGGGAAGGGTTGGAACTGTATTTTGATTTGTTTGTTGGTATTCATAAAATATTATGTTGTGTCAATTTCAGGTGGTCTCAATCAGCGCAACATTTCACCAAAAGTCATCAAACATATTTTCGGATAGCGAATTGTACAACATTTATAAAGAGTATATTTGCCTTATCCTAAATGACTCCAATGACGGCGATTCAACTGGACCATTCTATAGACGAGCGTTAGACGGCAGAAAGTTCAAGCAGTGCATCGGTGTCAATAAATTGTCAACTATGATGAAATCCATGTGTGAAGAGGGCGGGTAAAATGGTTATTTCAGCAATCACTCCGGGAAGTGAACCTGTGCGATGGTATTGTATCAGGCAGGAGGCGAGGAACAGGAAATTATGGCCCGCACGAGTCATCGTTCGATCGAGTCCGTTTGACAGTACAAAAGAGCTTCGGATGACATGCTGAAGGCGGTATCGAGGTTTTAGAGCCAAAGCGCGTCAAGAACATTTCGTATGAGCTAACTTCTATCACCCCTACAGTCTCCCTTGATCTACCGCTCTCTATGGATTTGGACGCCACTGGACCAGTCTTCACGAACTTGTACCTTTAACTTCGGTGGATCAGGAATTTAGGAGCAAAATGACGAAGATCTGAGTAAACACATGTGTTCGGAATAATTACATTGTAAGCATTGTTGAAATGATTATCTTTTTTTCAATTTAGAGATAGAATCATTTAAGAAATTGGGCGCATAGGATTGTAAGTTTGCAGGAATCATCGACACGAAAAAAAAAGGAATCACCAGCAGGATATGAACCCAAAACACTGCATGGTTGTAATCACTAATCCAGAACGAAACTAGTGAGCCATGCGATACTTTACAATATGGAGTATAAAGTATTGTTTGAAACGACATTGTCATATCTTTGGACTTTGCTTTTTATCCTTCAAAAAATATTTTGAAAAAGTACATAATTAGTCTTTTCTGGGTCATCTCTACATCATTTTTTTAAAGACGACATTTTTAATGTTGAAATATGTCATCTTTACACGTTTCAAATTTGTGGAAAGAAGACCCAGAGACAACAAAATTATTTAAAATCAGCTCTAAATAAGTAGGTTTTTGGATCAATTCCATCGCGTTGCTATATTTAGACCCATATTATGATAAAACCTTTTGTATTTCAAATATTTTCCAGCCCATTCCACGTCCAACAGAAACCAAATAACGGTTATGATTCGAAAATGTGCGGCATTAATCGATGAAATTTTCACTCTCCTTTTGTTCCCAGGTTCCTGCCGAATTTACATCTTAAGCGCCCACTTTCTTTTATGTTGTTATTGTGCCTTAAAAACGGTTGTACATGTTAGGGAGATTTTTTTTTTTGAGAATTGGAAAGGTATAGCTACATCTGGATGTAGGCTATGCCTGTCCACAAAGAGAATAGAGAGAGAGAGAGAGAGAGAGAGAGAGAGAGAGAGAGAGAGAGAGAGAGAGAGAGAGAGAGAGAGAGATAGAGAGAGAGAGAGAGAATACTGTGAATATTGTTACAATAGATTGTTTAAAATTCAATTTAAGAAAATAATAATTGGTAGTGTTTAGTTACTTATTACGAATACTCTACTTATTCAAAAAGAAAAAAGTATGAATATGTATCGGCTATAATTTTGAATTTTCTAATATACTTAGTATTTTTAATTTAATGCTGTGATGATAAATATTTATGTTAAAAGTATACTACATGTAAATTAAAATTTCTTCTGACAAAATATGCAATTAACTTTTTTTAACTTGAATCTATTGCTATTGACCTTGATGGAAATCTGCATTAAGGATGTTAAAAAATTTATTGAAAAAATTGTAACCTTTTTAATTTTTTGTTTATACTGTAATAAACAGTGAATTTTCAGGATTTTTTATTTCACCCCTGCGAATGTGTTCGAAATGTTTTCTTTATCGTTGCTAAGTATGTAATAAATCCAGAGGTGCTTGAATAAAAGTTCACGAGACTTCCCCGAGATTTGTTCAGTTCTTGTGAAATTTCGAGCGGAAGTTTAAAGGGTACCTGCAGTGCCGGTCATCTTTTGATATTATGGAGATCTATGTGAAAAAACATCATCCTGAAAATTTTACTGCGATCGCATAAGTACTTTTCGAGATATTTGGGGAAAACCCAATTTCACACCTGAACGGTTTTTGAATCAAGCCGATTTGGCGCGAGATGAACTGTGACGTCACGGGGTCAACGCCGATACATGAGAAACAAGAAAATCATATCTAAACTGTTCGTTTTCTTGCATTGTTTTATCGATATATAAACAGTTGTTTTTGTATTTTTTTTCCTTTTCAACCCAGGATGTCTAAATAAAATGTTGTTTGAATTTAAACTCGTATTTCACCGTACAAAAATGCCGAATACGGAAAATTGTTTGATTGATGAATTAAGTCAAATTTGTAACACACTTTCCATATAAATTCACAGTCTTTGTAGCAAAATGACAATCAATCAAAGCACTATTGTTATAAGAAACATATTTTCGTATTTTTCTGGTATGATTTTTCCTTGACATTATTAATAATATTGATAATAGTACATATTTTGTAAAAGGTATTATAACGCGGGGTCTATTCCTCGTACGAGACATAAAATTAGCACTATATCGCCTGATTATTCATTTATACTAATTTCAAACCAATAACAATCAAAACAGCATGCATTTAAAATAAACTCAGGATTAATTATAAACGGATCAGGGCGAAAGTCCATGCAAGATGGATGTATGATGAAGTATGTCTCGTATTCTTTAAAAATACGATAGTGGAATTTTATTTTAGACTGATTTACATCCTTTGTCATAATCTTTTTTAAAAATTTTATAACGATTCAGCGTCAGTATAAAAAATTAATTAAGTTATTTGGAGTATGTATTTGCTGACCATAGAGCTCGAAAGAAAGTTGCACTTTATTAATATTAAATAAGAAATTGAGACTAAATTAATGATCAACGTAATTACTTCTGAAAGAATTACTTAATTACATTTTTAAAAGATTAAAACGGCTGAATGGTAAATTTTCTCATTTTAAATGTGAGTAAATAAGTAACAATCAAGGCATTTGTTTTGAACGTTAGCAGATTATTGGTTACGTTTTGATAGTTTGATTGACAGACTATACACATGTATTAGCTTATGAACGCCTGATTTTACAGTCTAATTTATTTTTCTGTTTTGAGTAGCTAATTATACACAAATCAATATACCAGTCTAGAGGTGTGAAACCCCTCTTTGTTCACCAGACATGCATGTGTACCGTGTGTATACATACCCCAGATATACACGTGTCTGGAGCAGTAGCTCCGTTAGTTTACCTGTTTACCTGTGTCATTGTCTCGGATCATTCGCTTGTGAAGTGATATTATGTAATCAAAAACTGAATAATGAACATATTCTGCCTATGCAAGTGTTTTCAGATATCGTAACCATCAGTAAAGAGGCGAGGAGGATTGCAAATTTTAAAATCCTTTAAAAATAAATCTCACTGTACATAACAAATATATACGGATACAAATTTCTAAATCTACAATACTTAAAATAACTAGATACGTCAAAACATTACACCTATATCAATTATTTTGTTTGTAAAATCGAATTTATTTTGTATAGCTTTGTATGGAAATTTTCGTCCTGTTGACCTCGTGACGTCACTTCCGCTGAAGCCTCGTTTTCGCCTACTTCTATTTTCTCTTGATTGGATTTCTCAAAGCAGGTAAAAATAGCCACTTTGAAGCGCCGTAACTCCGGTTTTTTTTCATCGATTTCGATGCAGTTTTTTACATTGAATTCTGGTAAATAAATTCTATAAAATAAGTTTTACATGGGTTTGGCTGCAGGTACCCTTTAAGTGTTCGGATAATATTCTCAAAACCCGTAAGTACTGGTTATTTTTCATATCATATCCTCCTTTAATTTATGTTAAAACATGAAAATTTATTAAGATATATGCCTTCTTTCATCATCTAGATGTTATTTAAAATGAACGTTGATATTAAGAAAAGAGTTTTCGTTCGTGTTCAACCACTCTACACGTGGTTGAAAATGTAAACATTGGGTTGCTTGATAAAATCGTAGCCATGCTTTATGCTTTTGGTGTTCAATACCATGCTTTAAAAAAAAGGGTGTCTGTTTTGTATAAAACTTAGTATATCGAGCCATTTTCAAGTAACATTCTGTATAAAATAGTATAGTCTGTTTCACTATTGATGCTATTAAAAGGTCAGGCGCAGATCGAAAATTATTCCTTAGGGGGGATCGCTACTTAGCATGTTAATTGTTGCAACTGCAGAGAAAAAAACTATATTTTCTATTGTCACATTTATTTCTAGAACTTATTTTATCCACAAGTTAATGAAGATAAAGTTTAAAATCAATGAGCGTCTAGATTTTATATTTGATTACAAGTACCTAGATTTTAGGAAATAGACTATAAACACGAGGCACGATTTTTAGTGCGAAACTGAAAGGGTCAATTAAAACCACGTGGTATAAATTTAAATGACAATAACATTCGTAGGAGTGTATTTGTTTAATAGCTTTAGTGTAGGAAGGCGGAGCTTAATAGCTCAGGTTTAGGTGTATATACCTGCTATAGAAAACTGTGGGTTTGCAATATATACACAATACTTTCAAACAAAGGCAACATGGTGTATAGAGCAACAGCTATGGTACAGGTAACTTACCCCATATAATATTGTTGATTATGTGCAGATACCCGATGGGCGTGGCCATAATAACACTCTGGAGCTACGCTCCCTCGTGTCATTTTGACCACGCCCATCGGGTATCTGCACATAACCAACAATATTATATGGGGTAATTACTACATATACGGAAGCGTATCGGGGCCTACACTTGTGTTATAACTTATACATTGTCATATTTTTTATTGTCTTATCAACATATAAACTACATGTTTTATTTATGCATATATTTTGCATTGTTTTGAAGTGAGTTAACATAATTTAAATCACCTTATTGTAATTTATCAGTTTTCTTGCTATCTGCTTATCGACATAACAAAATACGGAGTTAAAAATAATAATTTTAAAAATGGGTTTTAGTCATATCGATAAAGAAATGTTGACATAGAACAATGAAAATGTATACATTACAGGTTTATCAACATAAATATGTTTTCATTTCTTGGGAACATATCGCAAAAAATATGGTTATCGAATGTATTTCGCGGGGGGCGGGAGTACTGATGATACGTCACCTCACTCTGAATCTAACTTTAGGAAACACATGTAGACTGACATTTGTGGAATCATTGGAATTCGTGTATGCTCAATTTTCGTGAATTTCGTTGATCCTATCATCCATGAATTTAAATCCACAACGAATTTTGAGAAATAGTATTGAGCAGTCCTTCCCTAAAATTATGATAATAATTCAATAATCACGTTGTTACAACGGTCTCCAATTGACATTGATATTACACAATCTTAAAGCAATATGATTGGATGATAACCCACCCTCCCAACTACAATGTAATCTAAGTACGATATCAAATGATATTATGCATAAACTAATTGCATAAGCGGTATATTTTCTCATAATCATGATTTGATGTGAGTCTTTTTTTTATTCCTGTGGTGAAAAGACTCGCGTCAAATCATGAAAATAAGAAAATGCAACGCTCATGCGATCAGTTCATGCATAATATCATTTAAGGTTCTCCGATCATCAGCTTCAAAGTATTTTTTCCATCATAAAAATCTTTTTTTAAACTTTGTAAATGAAATGATAATAAAAGTCAGATTTATGACACGAATAAAAGAATTCCAGATAATTTAGAGTTGTCAAACATTGCTGAGGATCGTAATCAGAGACATCACATAGTGGGGTTTTTCCTGACAGAATTGGCCATCAAGAGATGTTACGGAGATGTTACGGACGTTGCAATGTTTATTTTCAAAACAAGAGGTCAAAGAGCCGCATCGATAACCCGAGCAAATGTATTGTATCTTTCGAAATTTATAAATATGACACTATTCTCAAATAGTGTAAAACTCGCAAAAACTCTCATATACTTATCAGCCTACTTATTTTTACATTTTATCCTTCGATCTGAAATGCATCAACTGACTGATTTTTTATCCTTTGCCTCAATATAACAAAATAATAATAATATAGAAGAATGAATAACATGTAAAACAAAAATTACCCCAAAAAGAAAGAAAGTCACTGTAACCTTGATACAATGTATGAGGATATAGAGATATGAGGATGCTTACATAGTAATCTAACAAATTGTAGCATTGTTGTTCTTGACAATAAGATTTTTAAACAATTCCCTTCTATATTAAAATTAACCCCTCTTTGGACCCCAGTATTGGCCTGGTGGACATAGTACCCCAGTACTGGTCTGTGGGTCACAGTTTTAACAATTTAGAATATATACTCTCTGAGTATGTTTGCAGAAATATCTCACAGATTGTATCATTCTAGTTCTTGAGATGAAGGTATTAAAATATTTGACCTATATGTTTTCTTTGAATCCCCCTTTGTGCCCCGGTATTGTTCTAGGGGTCTCTAACAGTTTGTTCAAGTTGAACAATTCAAATCTACATTATCTAAGGATGCATGCATAGCAATCTCACAAATTGTAGCTTTGTTGTTATTGAGAAGAATATTTTTAATCACTTTTCCTGTATATTTCTATTTTGAGATTTTAACTCCTTGGGACCTAATTATTGGTTTTGGGATCATGGTTTGAACAATTAAGAGTCTACTCTATCTAAGGATGTTTGCATAGTTATATCACAAATTATAGCAATGTAGTTCTTGAGAGGATGATTTTTAAACAGTTTATCTAGTATATAGTTCTATATTGAACTTTCAACCTTTCTTAGGGCCCAGTGCTGATCCGGGGATCACGGTTTTAACAATTTAGGATCTACATTATCTAAGAATATCACAAAGTCTAGCAATGTAGTTCATAAGAAGAAGATTTTCAAAAGAAAAATTCTCATATAATTCTATGCTAAACTTTAGATCCCTCTTGGGTCTCACTTTTAACCCGGGTTCCACAATTTTGACAATTTAGAATCTGCACTATATGTACAAACTAAAGTGTAAATATTGGTACATGTATTTCTGGTGCAGTAGTTCTTGAGAAGACGAGTTTAGTGATATATACCCTATTTGTACTGTTTTGTGATTACATGTATCTCCTTTTTAGAAAGGGTTTAGCCCTCTATTTTAACAATTCATAATTCCGCTCTCCTAGGGATGCTTTGTATTACGTTTGATTACATTTGGTCCATTATTTCTAGAAAAAATGACCAAAAAAAATTGAAAGACGGAGAAACAGACAGACGGACGGACAGACGCACGGACGGAAGGACGGATGACCGACAACAGATGATCAGATTAGCTCACTTAAACCAAGAATGTTTATTCTCATTCCAAATATGGTGGAATATTGATTTGTACAGATAAATCATTGTAGAAATAAAAGACTTTGAGCTTTTTAAAAATATATTTATAACTTACCTCACTTTTTTACTTGATACTGAGTCTTTTCTTTGTTTTTTAATCACTTAAATCAACCCTTCATTAAAAAGAATTGGTTTTGTAATTCTATATCATGGGAGTGATTTTGTAAAGACTTACCATTATTTCCGAAGTGCCGCCATAATGCACTCGACGCGAACAAAATAAAAAAATCTTCTAAAATAAAATAAATTATTACCTTCTTCGCTAATTAGTCTAGCTCGCTGTTTTCTAAATGAGTTAAATATGCATGTAAGAACTTTAAGTACTAAAAAGTCGGCCAAACAACATTTCATATACCGTACAGTGTATATCAGGTTTTTCCGCGTTTATCCAATTTCCGCTTTGTTCGCGACGATTTCCGAATCGCGGAAAATTAATCAGCGTAAATTTGATACAAAGTTTTAATCTTCTAAAAGTGTTTTATCTTTCCTTATAAAGTAAACAGGTAAGTTACAGTACGGCGAACTGTGTTCAGTTAGTTTAGTTAGAGGTCGGGATCGGAGGACAAGCGCCAGATAACAGGTATATGTAAGCCTCGTTGTTTATTTAATAATCCATTGACAAGCTAATTTAAACGGTCACTTTCCTTGCGTAAAGCGATATCTAATTATACCTGAGCTACTTGTATATGTAACGGTACATGATCTATTGATCTATGACTGTTTGCGTCTCTAAAATTAATTATCGGTAATTATTTCACATTAAGAAAATTGTGTAAATGATTTTATTGTCTGAATTTTTCATCATTAAGAGTGACAATTAAAATACTTTTCCCTCTTACTTTACAGGTTTAAACAATCGTAAATTATATTTTCACTATGACTTTGAAATAGTGAAAATTTGATTCGCGTAAATTTAATATACGGTTCTAGGTTCTGATTAGCGGAAAAAACATGACGCGGAAAAAACCTGATATACGGTATCTGAAGATGGATAAATGAATGGTTACAAAAGATTAATTTGTAAATGAGGTGGATCTCGTGGAGGAGTCTTCGTTTTTTATTTATTGTGCAAAATTCAGCTGTATGTTCAACGGTTTTTAAGTTACATATGTATGGTCACAAGTCACAAATCAAAAGTCTACTGTTAAGAAGTATTCTATTCTTGAGCAACGTAACTAAATGTAAAGAAGGTCGTTTCATGTAGTGATCATGCGTCACAACAAGCTTCAAACGGTTACTTTTTAGGAGGATTGACGGTCGACAACTTATCTATCACGATATATTTAGCCATGCACTGTCATTTTCTAAAGAAAAATTAAAGTATCTTGGCTTTAAAATTTGAATGTTTTCCTTTGTTTTTATCTCGAGCTCTTTTTCTCAAAGAGACTAATATAGTCTAAAAATATTCACGACTATCTCTTAATTTGTTAACAGTTTATAAAAATTCAATGATGATTATTGAAACTGAAATCGATCAATGCTGCCTTAATTAACGTATAAAGCTTTTGCAAGCAATCTATTTTACTATACACTCGGGTATATAAGCATCTAAAACTATTGGTCAGCAAGATATTCTAAGGCAATAAGGAAGTCATTTTAATTTTAAAATTAGTAAATACACATATAAGCACGTGTCGGCAAAATTAAAACAGGCAAAGCCACTAAGTTTATTGATGAAACAAATATTGAATTATTATCACTACACTTGTATTGTCCTACTGGCTTTTCATGAACATTTTTTTTCTAAAACGTGAAGGAAAAATCGTACAGCAGAGTTTATGTGCTTGATTCAACTTATTCTTGTCAATGTTCAGAAGAGTTTTAATGATATGATAATCTTAAGTTATCATCGTAAAATAATAATCAGCATCACCATTATGTGTGTTTTGTTTTTGTTTTTGTTTTTGTTTTTATTTGTTTAATTCTTCTTAACTTGTTTATTTTGGTTTACTGAAAAATTGGGTTTTTTTAACATATATTCAATAAAAAGTAGACGTGACAAACAATTGTAAAGTCACAATTTTCTGCTTTTTAATGGAAATTACTAGTATCTGGCTACGTCTCGTCAGTACTTTGATATTTTGGGTCTAAGTGTTACAAAGAGATGCCAACAGGGATTTATGCAATATTTTAAACGAGTTATATGCAAGGAGGACACCACTGGGACCATGTTTGGATTTTGTTATATTTCTAAAAGTGTTTCCCTCAAGGGGAATACCATTTTCGCTAGCCAAGGGTGATCTCTATTCGTATTTCTCTATTTATATAAAAACACCGTGCATCGTCACTCTTGGCTAGCAAAGATGGGGGAATACAATTAAGAACATGTTTCCATTTTGCAAAACTCGACTTTGGTCAATTAATAAAGAGTTTATACCATATATAGTCAATAAATATGATATGTATTGCAAGACAAACGTATGTTTACACTAAATTTTGTATTTTCATATAAACCACCATCTTTTTAGCAGAAGTTTAATTACTAGGTATTCCTGACCGGAAGTTGCGGTCTGGTTTCTACTCGATTAAGAGACGTGAAAGATGTTGATGTGACAGTTGTACACATTGTGTTGGACTCAGACTCTTGATTAGAGCTTTCATCAATTTCTGTATATACGGCTGGAAATTCATTATCTTCCGTTGTATTTGTAATAGTATGAGCTTTTTGAACTGGCTTAGAGATCCATTTTATTCCATTTACGACTATTAAGAATATAAGGACGCAACCCACAACTATTAATGTCATTCTTAAATTCTTCGTTTTCAAACCTCGGTTATGGTTAAATTCCTCTTTCTCTGTTGAGTAGTCCGTTGTACCTGTAGAACTGTAGCTCAACGGGAAATTCGGGTTGACTGACAGAGATACCCATGACCTCGTGATCACTGAATAATATTCCACATTATACTATTCACTAAACTATATGAATCTTCACAATTTCATTTCATTTCATGAATATATGAATTAAATGCTTCTTTACATACCTGTTGTTGTCTCTATCTCCGTATCATTTCCTTGACATCCACTGACGTGGTCACAATCAGAGACATTGCAGGCACAGCTATTCATACAACGTTTGCCAAAGCCGGGGTAAAAACAACGTGACTGACAGTTCAATCCAAAATATCCTGGTAGACATTCTGTATGGAAAAACGATTGTCATATTTGTTTTTGCTGCTGGGATATATCTATGTATATAAATATAATATATAATATATTATGATATATATTCCAATACCTTTGCATTCTCCTTTATCCCGATAAAAGTTAGTACAGCAGGGAATCCTACAAAATAATATCATATGAGTATTGATAAAAATACGGCAATACAATTGTGTGAATATCAAAAAATAATCTAGCTTAGGCTAGACACATTGAGTTCATTTGAGTTTTAAGAATAAACGTCAAGCCAGATTATTAAATAATGTAGAGATCAAGGTATTATATCAATTCCATTAATAACAAAATTACTCGTCTTGGCATAACATACATTTATACATAGTAAAGTTATACTTACTGGTTGTTTTTATTTCTCCCAACGGAACAATTTTCAGCCTGGCAATCACACATTTTTATAACCAACAAAAAACAGTTTATCAAAAGGAAACTCATTTCTTTAAAATAACACAAAAATGTTGATCAATGCATTGAAATGATAATGAAACAAGATACAACATAGATCCATGTAACTTTGTTGTGCTACATGTAACAGTCTAGCATAAATATGGTAAAGCACAAACAGGAAATATAACATGATCACAACATAATTCAAGTGCAAAAGATTTCAACATTAAACAAATACTTAAACTTGGGGTAACTGAGTCATTGAAATGAAGACCGAGACAATAAATGATTCCCAATGAATCTGAAGAAAAAGAGAGGAGTTATTCACAGGGTTTCTGAAAAACCACGATTAAGTTCAAATATACTTGCAAAGAATAGTCATGTACATGTAGTTAAACTCAATTTCAAGACTGATACAAAACACACGTTACGCAATATCATGCAACTTTATATTTTTGTATTTTAATTGTTTATTACATTACTCCGAATTATGAAGTTGTCTAAACCCAAGGAACTTAAGTCATTGATAGCCACAGTTTCCAGTTTTGTAAATAATATAAAAAGAATCTAGGTCAACAGCACAATTTTTCCTGTTTTCTGCTATGCAAATAGTATTTCATTGTAAATATAAATTTAGACTGACACATAAATAAAGAAAAGAGCGTCTTCTTCTTTTTTCGTTCTTCATTTAAATTTAAGATACCACCGCTTGCCACCACCTAGTCTCTGTGAGCATCAGAACAAGAACAATTACACTGCAGATTACGAACAATTACACTGCAGATTACGAAAAATTACACTGCAGATTACTGAAATTCGCTTTGCATTAATGCACTCTAAGATGTTTTGTTCCTTAGTTCTCCATTCGGTAACAAAATTAAAATAAGAATCAAATTTAATTTGTGTTATAAACCGGTTTTCTTTTTGTCATTTTATCATATATTTTAGGTTTTAAAACTTTTTGGAAACATTTTATCATCATGAAGTGCATTACTCCACTAGGAACTTTATTTTTGTGTACTTACGGGCCAGTTAATGCACGCGGACAATATCCATGTAATTTAATTGATAATGTGAATATTTCTTTAAAACATGTTTACTTCACAAACACATAGCTCATTAATATCTTTTTATTGTAGATAAAATATAAGCAAAACATAGTTTTTACCAGAAATTTTATTACATTTTGAAATAATTTTCTATTAATTTTCTTTTAAGCTGCACTTAATTTTAAACTAGAGATATGTACACTTAAAAAGGAAATTGCTTTATAAAGAGGGCTAGACGGTCGTGGACATCTTAAGAATATATTGGTCTCTTTGAAAAAATGAGCTCTGTAACAGATTGAAGAAAATATTCAAATTTTATTGAAGTCGTCTTTACCAAGTAGCAGTTCATAGCTTTAAGAATAATAATTAAATATTTATGGTGGATCTGATGGTTTAAAAATTCGTTGACCACCAAACCTCCTTAAGCTAAGAAAATAATTAAAATGCATGAACATCCTTTATCTTGCAGTCAACATCAATTCTAAATTCTTTATTGTATTGTATTTATTGTAAGATAAATTGTACATAACGTATTTAAGAGGGCCTGATTGTTGTGGCCAATTTTTGACTGCATTGATCTCCTTTAGAAGAAGATCTCTATATAAAATAATAGAAAACAACCCAATATAAATGGTAAAATGTATGGGTTTTTTCTTTATTTAACATTAGTATATTGCTAAACAAATCATATCTTAAAATTTTAGGTAGATTTAATGGTTAATTTGTTGACCACCCAGACTCCTTTTAGAATAAAATAAAACAAACAAAATCAATAATTGATATAGTCATATTTTGGTCTAGACTTTCCTTTTCTCTGGCAAGTTTTGCACTGTACGTTATAGTATCCCGATGCCGAACACTTACAGATCGGCACCCGCAGATGTCGACAACTAAACTCGTTAACTTCAGTACTTGTGTTGTGCGATTCCGCCAAGACCTCTAAATACTTAGGTTTGGTGTCAATGTCATTTGGACCGGCTTCGGGATCATTTTGATTGATGTAGGGGTCATTTGGATCGACGTATTCACCCGAACCTTCATAAGAGCTATGGAACACCTGACCAATGCCTAATGGAACAGAGGAAGCGGGAAGGACCACTCTACCAAAATGTTTTTTCCTGATCACATTTTGTCTTTGATTGATAACTTGTGCTTGTGTTGTCTGTGTCTCGAACGTTCTTTTTCCGCGGGAAATCTCGCAATTTGCGTCCACCGCATCTGAGAATGTCTTAATGCTGGTTTTTATTATTTTCATTAAGATCAGGATAATCAACAGAAGAATAAACACCGTTGCTCCTAATATTATGACTGTAAGAAACATTGTTGACGTGGATGATGAAGAAGTACAATTACTTTCTTCAGTTTGTTTTGTAATCGCGCCGGTGGGTGTTCGAATGACGCTGCGGGTTGTAAATTTCTGCCAGGAACGTGTGTATTCTTCTTCTTCTCCCTTGCTGTCTGTGTCGTTCTTTCTGCTTCTGCTCATTTTTCTCTTAAATCTATAAACCAGAAACAAACATTCACAACATGCTTTAAAACACATAAAAATCTTTTATGCAAGGTTACTATAATATATACATGTAAGACACCGCTTACAGAATAAAAATATTGTTTAAATTAAAACACCTAAAAATAGCTACAATACCAATATTTTATGATGAAAAACTAGTCAAGGGAAGCAATGACATACATGATAAATTATATATGCTACTAATATTTTGAAGTAAAATATTCATGATACGGTGTATAGAAATAAGGAATAGTAACTCTGAAATGATATATTATATTCAATAGCTATTCTTACCTGAACTAAAAAGTCGGTCTTATTTCATTCAAACACGATCTGACAAGGAAACGACAGACTGGAAACATGTAACAAGTATAATCAACTCATTCTTCTTTTAAAATTATTGAGAAACGGCTTTAAAAATCACGAAGGACCTGATGAGAAGAACAACAATCATCATATATTAGTCACTTGTGTCAAGTCTTCCTCTTGAGAACTTGACTGAGTTTTAGGAGTACTAGCGTACTTAATTAGGAATTCCTTTGGGTTTGAAATCTTTTTCCCTATGTAAAGACTTCACCTTCCCTTTTCATGGCGTGTAAGAGAACATATCTAAGCTGACCTCGCCCTTCTCTACGGAAGATTGACACTAAGCTGAAGTTTAAGGGGTTATGTGATCACGTGTGTTGGTTTGTTTATATAACATACTAGTTTCATATTTTTTATTTTATAATGGTTTTAACAAAGATTAACAAAATTATTAAAAGGTCCATTTCGATAAAATTGTAACTAAAATTGTGATTATAATTATTAATCACCCTTGTAAACACTTAGACTATAGTTTATGTTGATTATAATTACCGGAAATATGTCTTTATTTTCTAACATAGTATAATTTCACTCTTCCGGTTTTCGATAGTCTTTTATTTAGAATAAATTCAGAACAGTTTGGTAATACATGTATATTAAAATTCTCACTCGTGTCGTCGTTGTCTGAGTTGGTGGTTTATTAAGGTAAACCCGTGCTTTCACGCCTCCGGTTTTCATTTATATTAAAAAGAGAACTATCGGTTTGCACTTTGGTAGGCGATATGCAATAACAGATTGTTTATAATCTGAACATAAATGTATATATGTTTGAATGGTTTCAGTATGCACATACATGCATCACCGCGAGGGCAGTCACAAAATGACGTGAACCAAAAAAGAAAGTAGATTAAAAAAACACCTTTGTTAGAAAAAAGGAAGAGTGTAACGGCCCCATATTTTCGACGTTCTACTTGTAAATTAAAATCAAAATCTTTTTTTTTAATCGATAGATTATTAGATTGATTTCTATGATTCATTACACTCTTCATTTCTAAGTTTGCTTTGACTAGCTTAATTGGAAAACTTGATATCACCAATAAGAGGGTAGACACGTTCAATTTACTATGATGCAAAATCTACTTGGGCAAGTACATGTATACTGATATATAATGATATATGGTTGTAGGTTTTTAAATTCTTCTTAATGACTTTTTTGCGGTTTCCTTATTTGTGTGTGCTTTTTTATGCTAGATTCAGACATCCCTATAAAAATATTTGATCAGAAAGAATGACATGTAAACTTTGAAAAGTTTTTGCGATATTTCCAAAAAAGAAAGTTAAGGTATTTTCTAAAATGTTTTGTGTTGATTATGATCATTGGGGTTTTTTTTTAATGTACATGTTCTTTGTGTTGAAATCTATAACATTGTTTTGATTAAGTGAATGCCGTGTGATTTTCATAAATTACAATGACGTTTGTATACAGGTAACATAAAACGATGTGTTTCGGTGCATTTAAGGGGGTGTGCGGCCATCTTGTACATTTGAGGATAGGAATGTAATCATTTCTTGAACTGGCTTGTTTCTGGCCGAAATTGGTCAAAAATGTTACCAAAAGATATAAAAGCAATAAATATGAATTCATAAATGTCATTTTTTTTTTAAACGTATGCATACAAGAAAAGGACAATGCATTTTTAACCACATAAAACAGCTGTCGAACTGCGCAGCTACAGACTTATTTTGAAGATTTAAAAATCTGGAAAAAAAATTAATGGGGGTTCATTATTGTCCTCTCTCTGTACAACCATTTGTTGAGGGAAAAAGTCTATGCTTGCTTATTTAAGTTGTAACTTTGTCTCAAAGTAGGGTACACTTTCCTTAAAGTGGGCCACAATTCCCAGAAGATATATTTGTCTGTGTATACGGAGGTACATTGAAGATATTATTTCATTTAAATTTAATGTATACTTTTTAGCCGGGCTCTGCTTAAAGCAGAGTCCTGGCTGTAGGCAGGCAAATCGCCAAAGTTACTATAAATAGCACAGCTTCAAAAGTAAACAAAAAACCGAACAGCGTCAAAGTAAAAGCTTCCGCTATACCAAAAAGTTACACAGAGAGCCATGTTTTGTGAAATGTATTGTGGGGTTTTTTTTTGGGGGGGGGTGCGAATAAATTTAGCGAAGAGTGGTTGTTTTCTTATAAATTACGTTTTTTAAAAAGATGACATATTGTATGCATTTTTGACACATACAATGCGCATGAATTTCCATGAACTACTTTACAAAGCATTGGTATTCGGCTGTATATCGAAGAAATAGGGAATTGAGTTTATAACGCTTGTTTCAAAGTGCAATGCACCGTTGATTTTTTTCTACTAGACAGATATATTTTTGCTAATAGCCGCTTTTAAAATTTAGTCACTATCTGACGCTTTGCCGACATTAAAAGCATATGTGAGAGAGAGAGAGAGAGAGAGAGAGAGAGAGAGAGAGAGAGAGAGAGAGAGAGATTATGTCAGTCTTTACTGCACAATGTGAATTTAACATATCAAAAGAGTCCGGCTTTCAGTACTTCAGTACTTTGATTTAATTTAAGACTTCTCAAAAGAATCTACTGTAATTTACACTTATAAAACTGGAGAAAGAACATAAAACAAACATATGGGACGGGTATAGAAATGTATATCAAATTCAACACGGATTGTTTTGAATTGGTATGAAAATATAACGTCAGTATATCTCCATAGACAAAGGATTTCTAAGTATAGACTGGATTTTTCTTGTTCTAAAAATAAATCCTATGCCAACTGATAAAAATAGGGTACCCTATTTTGAGGCAAAGTTACTACTTTTATGTGCATTGAGATTCAAACTTTGATAGAGAGGACACCAATGAACCCCCTTCATATTTTTCAATCTTCAAAATAAGTCTGTAGCTGCGCAGTTCGACAGCTGTTTTAAGTGGTTAAAAATGCATTGTCCTGTTCTTGTATATGGCACGCCAAATTCACAAAATGTGCTAAACATAGTTTCACAGGCGATAAACTAGGTTTATCGGCTGTTAACTATAGTTTACGGATCGTAAACTATAGTTACCGACGTTAATCTATATTTCACATCTGTAAACTATTGTTAACGCGATAATCTATGTTTCACATCTGTAAACTATAGTTAACACTGAAAACAATCATTTGCGGTTGTTAAACATAGTTTATCTGATAAATAGGGTTTTATGATCAGCAAACTAAGGTTCACAAACCTAAAGCACGCCGAATTCACATAAATTAGCAAAACATAGTTTCACAGTCGATAAACTAGGTTTAACGGTTGTAAACTATAGTTTACGGATCGTAAACTATAGTTAACGACGTTAATCTTTAATTCACATCTGTAAACTATAGTTAACGCAATAATCTATGTTTTTCTGTCTGGAAATGCACGTTAACAATAGATTTTGCTGATAAATATAGATTCACATCTGTAAACTATAATTTACATTCGTCAACTATAGTTTAGAGTTGTTAATCATAGTTTCACAATCGTGAAACTATATTTATCAGATAAATTATATTTTGCAATCGCAAATGGTTGTTTTCAGTGTTAATTATAGTTTTACACTTCTGAAACATAGTTTATCGCGTTAACTATGGTTTACAGATGTGAAATATATATTAACGGCGTTAAATATAGTTTCACAGATGATAAACTAGGTTTATCGACTGTTAACTATAGTTTACGGACGTTAAACTATAGTTAACAATAGTTTATTGTTAACTATAGTTTACAAACCGTAAATTATAGTAAACGATTCGTTAACTATAATTTTCATCTGCAAAACCATATTTAACGGCTGTAAACTATAGTTTACGAATGATAATCAAAGTTTATCTTTCTTCAAATAACGTTAACGATAGATTTTGCTGATAAATATAGATTTACGTCTGTAAACTATAATTTACATTCGTTAACTATAGTTTAGAGTTGTTAATCATAGGTTCACACTTATGGCACGCGAAATTCACAAAAATGAGCTAAACATAGTTTCACAGTCGATAAACTAGGTTTATCGGCTGTTAACTATAGTTTACGGATCCGAAACTATAGTTAACGATTGGTTAACTATAGTTTACATCTGTGAAACTATATTTCACGAATGCAAACTATAGTTTACGAATGATAATCATAGTTTATCTGTAAAAAACGTTAACAATAGATTTTGCTGATAAATATAGATTCACATTTGTTAATTATAATTTACAATCGTAAACTATAGTTAAGAGTTGTTAATCATAGTTTCACAAATCGTGAAACTACAATTATCAGACAAATTCACAAAAATCAGCTAAACATAGTTTCACAGTCGATATATGTCGATAAACTAGGCTTATCGACTGTTAACTGTAGTTTACGGATCCGAAACTATAGTTAACGACGTTAATCTATATTTCACATCTGTAAACCATAGTTAACGCGATAATCTATGTTTCACATCTGTAAACTATAGTTAACACTGAAAACAATCATTTACGATTGCAAAACATAGTTTATCTGTTAAATATAGTTTTACGAGTGTGAAACTATGATTAACAACTCTAAACTATAGTTAACGAATGTAAATTATAGTTTACAGACGTGAATCTATATTTATCAGCAAAATCTATCGTTAACGTTATTTGAAGACAGATAAACTTAGATTATCATTCGTAAACTATAGTTTACAACCGTTAAATATGGTTTTGCAGATGAAAATTATAGTTAACGAATCGTTAATTATAGTTAACGAATCGTTAACTATAATTTACGGTTTGTAAACTATAGTTAACAATAAACTATTGTTAACTATAGTTTAACGTCCGTAAACTATAGTTAACAGTCGATAAACCTAGTTTATCATCTGTGAAACTATATTTAACGCTGTTAATCTATATTTCACATCTGTAAACCATAGTTAACGCGATAAACTATGTTTCAGAAGTGTAAAACTATAATTAACACTGAAAACAACCATTTGCGATTGCAAAACATAATTTATCTGATAAATATAGTTTCACGATTGTGCAACTATGATTAACAACTCTAAACTATAGTTGACGAATGTATATTATAGTTTACAGATGTGAATCTATATTTATCAGCAAAATCTATTGTTAACGTGCATTTCCAGACAGAAAAACATTGATTATCGCGTTAACTATAGTTTACAGATGTGAAATATAGATTAACGTCGGTAACTATAGTTTACGATCCGTAAACTATAGTTTACAACCGTTAAACCTAGTTTATCGACTGTGAAACTATGTTTTGCTAATTTATGTGAATTCGGCGTGCTTTAGATTTGTGAACCTTAGTTTGCTGATCATAAAACTCCATTTATCAGATAAACTATGTTTAACAACCGCAAATGATTGTTTTCAGTGTTAACTATAGTTTACAAATGTGAAACATAGATTATCGCGTTTACTATAGTTTACAGATGTGAAATATAGATTAACGTCGGTAACTATAGTTTACGATCCGTAAACTATAGTAAACAGCCGATAAACCTAGTTTATCGCCTGTGAAACTATGTTTAGCACATTTTTGTGAATTTGGCGTGCCATACACACTCGTGAAACTATATTTAACAGATAAACTATGTTTTGCAATTGTAAATGATTGTTTTCAGTGTTAACTATAGTTTACAGATGTGAAACATAGATTATCGCGTTAACTATAGTTTACAGATGTGAAATATAGATTAACGTCGTTAACTATAGTTTCGGATCCGTAAACTATAGTTAACAGTCGATAAGCCTAGTTTATCGACATTTATCGACTGTGAAACTATGTTTAGCTCATTTTTGTGAATTTGTCTGATAAATGTAGTTTCACGATTTGTGAAACTATGATTAACAACTCTTAACTATAGTTTACGATTGTAAATTATAATTAACAAATGTGAATCTATATTTATCAGCAAAATCTATTGTTAACGTTTTTTACAGATAGATAAACTATGATTATCATTCGTAAACTATAGTTTGCATTCGTGAAATATAGTTTCACAGATGTAAACTATAGTTAACGAATCGTTAACTATAGTTTCGGATCCTTAAATTATAGTTTACAGCCGATAAACCTAGTTTATCGACTGTGAAACTATGTTTAGCTCATTTTTGTGAAATTGGCGTGCCATACTTGTATGCATAATTTGCATACAAAACAACATGCAGAATCTCATATTTATTTTATCTTTACATATATTTTATAGTATATATAATAAACCAAGAAAGCTTATATCTAAATCCTTTCTTTAAACATCAGAGCCGACCAGGGAAAGAACTATATTTGGTATGGTTAAGGGGGATGTCTGCCCTCAATTTTTACCAATTTTTAAATTATCTTTGAGACTCAAATCTTCATAAATAATTGTACAGAGGAAGCCTATCACTTTAAGGATGTTGTTTACTCAGGGTTTGAATTCTCAAATTCGGATTGTTATAAAGTTTAATGTCATGAGTAAACGTGTATTAAAGTTATGGAATTAGGCTAAAAAAAAAACTTTCAGAGGAAATTCGGACTAAATTTTGCAGATTTTGTTTTCCGCTAAAACATTTTTGGCAGTTCTTTAATATGAAAGGTTATGATATTATATATTGGACCGTAACGACTTCGTGAAAAAAACATAACTGTACCTAATGATATTGTTCCTTTTTCCGGAAACAATCCAGTGTGGCTCTAATATTACATGAGTTTCTATTTTTCCTGTTTAGAAAAGTCAAGTCAGAATGAAAATCTTGTCAATATTTTGGTGATTTCGTAACTAAACCTACAACAAATCCAGGTAATTACACTTTTTAAACACTGGTGTTGAACTTGATGCAATTACATTAATTGTTTGAAAGAAATTCTTTTCCAACAAACACGAAAGAACTTGAAGAAAGAAATTTATTGATCGAATGGGTAGGCCTAATGTATGATGTTTCCTGTCAGTGTTTAATAAAGATTTCAAACCAAGTAACTTTAGTATCTTGAGGCATTCCAGTCTAAATGAAAACTTGTTCAATGTGATGGATTTTAAAACTCTTAAATGATTTAGTTGTTTTATTGTTTAAATTGTTTAAGCTGTTGAAAAAATAAATGTTGTAAATGAAAATAAACAGGTCCAGCACAATCTCTTGATTTAGCTATATAGCTTGAAAAAGCTATATAGCTTAATAAAGCTATTCAGAATAGCTTGATTTAGCTATTTTGTCATACAATTTTCATAAATGTGTATTTTTTTCTGCATGTAAACAAAATCGCACTTGAGTGCAGTGATAGTTTTCAACTTTGAACTGTTCTGTAAACAATGCTTGTAAAGATTACTCATTAATTTGTGTCTCTTTCAGAGACTTTGCATTTAAAGTTCTAAAAGTTTTGGGGCAATTGATTCATGACCACACAGTTACTTCTTGAATGAAATATAAAGAAGGTCAGTTATGGTAAACAAGATAATTGATTGGTAATAATTCAGCACAATGTAAAGAAATCATACTTATCCATGCCTCAGTGCACACAAGGTGGTGAACAGTTACCCAAACAATGGAAACATAGTTTTTGCTTAAAAGTGTTCAGAAGCAGCGGTGTTAAAACTAAATATAATAAGAGTTGCTTTTTTAATGGTCCATGGTATAAATATGAGCGGTAATTAACTTGCGATTTTTGTTTATTTCTGATAATTAACATTTTTGTGAAAAACTGCATATAAATAGCTTTATCAAGCTATTCTGAATAGCTTTATTAAGCTATATAGCTTTTTCAAGCTATATAGCTAAATCAAGAGATTGTGCTGGACCTGATAAATACCACAAATTAAAAAAAAAATTGATGTATGTTTTAATATGCTGAAATAGCCCAAGATGAGGTGGGTAGGGCCATTTTATAGACTGTGTACCATAATGTATGATGCAGTAGTGGAGTCTGTACATCCGGACTTCCTATTCAAACAGTTGTTAATACTGTAGTAGATGGGGCTATATCATTATGGTCATATGGAGTGTCCACAGATATCGGCCTGGGTAGCTCAGTGGTACAGCTCCAGACTAGAGTTGCAAGGGTTCTCGGTTCAATACCTGGTCCAGCCATATATTTTCATTGTATTAATATGTTAATTCCTTCCTCCCTACTACAATACATTATGTGAAGAAGAAATGTCTATAGATAATAATAGTTCTCTTAGAGATAGCATTAAAAAGGTAAATACATGTACATGTACCTTTTCAGATAAGGTTGCTTCTATCTAGTAGATATGTTGAAACTTGTATTTTATTTTATTTTAAAAAAGGAAGAAAATTACTAAACCTTGGCCATGTTAAGAGTTCACAATTTGTTTTCAAGTTTTGGTTCATTGTAATATATTGACAAATGATAATTTTATAATATTTTAAAATTAAATGTACTGGTAATACATTCAAACTTAAATTGTCTTACATATACAAGTCAAATGTGAATGTCGTAAGAAATCAGGTACTGTTTCTCTAAAGTAAGTCAGATAAGTCTATGGTGTAAAAACTTATGCGTAGATGGTACCAGTATATGTATATCATTAAAAATGTTGAAAGTAAAAGTTAGAATAAAGACATTTTAAGATAATTATATAACATGTACATTGATATTTAATGTTTGCTCACTGGGTATGGAAGTCCCTGAAAATTGACTTAATCTGAAGGTGAGTAATGGATGTTGTTTACCAACTGTATGCTGATGATTTTTATCAGAAATAATCTTTGTCTGCTCTTTGTTCTGAAACTGCAAAATGCATTTTGACCATGTCATCTTCTTTTATTTACCAGTACACTGCTTAGTGCTTTATCCAATGTAGATATAGCTTACAGTAAATATATGTGTTGGTAATGATATAAGTGTTACATACTGGTACATGTACACATACAGTACTGTTGTTATAGACCTGTTTCTAGTATGATGGTTACATTTGAGGATCATGTATAACTTTTTTACGCAGTTCACTCATTTTTGATACACAATGTATCCTGGCAAATAAATTTATCTTAATCCTTATACATTGATATATCCCTTTCATAAAAGATGGAGTTATGAAGGTGGTTCGGTTTTTTATTTGTTTTTTTTTTAGGGGGGGGGGGGCGGTATCTGTCTGTCCAGCCAGGCAGTAAAATAGCAAGAACTGCCTCATTTATTTTGCACATATACATGTACTATACACAAATATTTGTACATGTATATCCATTTCTTAAAGATCGATCCTGTGTAGAAGCAACATACATGAGCGGATCCAAGGATCTGATTTTGATTGTGTAGATTGGATAGATGTTAAATTTACTGAAAAGGAAATTCTTGAAAAAGTCTTATACATGTATATGTAAGACAAGTTAGCAGCCAAGTTAATGCTGAGCTTAAAAATAACTTTTTTTCTGGGCTGTAGCTTTTTAAATATATTTAATACTCTGAAGAATCATAAATCATACTGTTCAAAAGAGGAGGTACAAAAGTCTAATAGTATTTCATCAATTAGATTGATTTTTTTTAGTTTGGTGGGGAAGGGGGGGGAGGTTGGAGGAGAGGGGGATACTAATTCAATATTAGTAAATTTTCATTTTATTGTCCATTTTAAATATAGGAAAGATTGCTTTTTTACATTTTGTTGAGAGTTGCAATTGTATACCCACATATATGCACATTTGTACATTGACTCTGTCAAAAGTTTGTATTAAATTACTTTTAAAATTAGCATTTAGCAATGGATGTGTGTGCGTTCAGGCGGAAAGTGATTTCCTGTGTTTCGTGTCTTATAAAAACAATGGAATTTTGGACAGGTGTTTTTGTTGCAATTGATGAACTGGATTCCCGTTACGATGGTTATGTCATTGTTTTTAAAACTAATCTTAGTGATTTTAACTACCCAGTGTGTGATACCAACTTGTACCCCCCCCAACACTTACGGTGATTAAAAAAAAAAAAGACAAGCTATAACCATGATAACTATATTTTATATTTATCTTTATATTTATTGGGAAAAAAGTCTACTTTAGACTTAAATATTTTGGATAAGACACTAAAAAAATTATGTCCTAACGGCATTTACTGCAAAAAATCAATGTGATGTTGATGCATACACTAAATGACAAAGTTCAATGTAGGTACATTTTAGTTATATTGAAAAATTTCTAAGTTCAATGTAGGTACATTTTAGTTATACTGAAAGTTTCTAAGTTCAATGTAGGTACATTTTAGTTATACTGAGAAATTTCTAAGTTCAATGTAGGTACATTTAAGTTATACTGAGAAATTTCTAAGTTCAACGTAGGTACATTTTAGTTATACTGAGAAATTTCTAAGTTCCATGTAGGTACATTTTAGTTATAGTGCCAAAAGTTTAAGTCCAATATAGGTACAAAAAAGTTATAACTTTTCTGTACCTAAATTTCGGGTACAAAAAAGTTACACTTTAGTTACAGAAAAGTTATGACTAAGTATAACTTTTTTTTGTATGGGAACTGTTAATGATCTGCAAACCCATGTATGTTTGGGTTAATAGTATTACACAAGTAAATGATCTGATTGGGGTTATTTTAGATTTAAAAATTCAAGAACAGAAATTTAAAAGTACATGTATATTGTAATTGTTAATGTAGGTTTAGCTGTAAAGAGTTTGTTGTACTTCAATAATGGATACAACTGATTAGTTGTGAATTCAAATATGTAGAGAGCAGGTTCCAATGGGAGCACTAAGATTCCCATCCAAGTTATACTGGAAATCTGGTCTATTTCATAAAATATGTTATTTCTTCAACAAGACTCTGTTTTCTGACTCCATGATCATTAAAACAATTAAGTCAGCGGGCATATAGGCCTACATGTATTATACACTAAGTCTATGTTATATTTATATATTTTGTATTTTATAATTGAATCATAAAAGTTAAATATTGTTCTTTAAAAAATTGAACCTTTAAGTTTTCTCAAACATTCTCAGTGTTTCCATGATCGTATATATATTGCATATATGTATATGCAAATGATAATAAGGAAGTTCATTACAAATAAAGTCTATATGTAATACTATATATACATTCAAGTGACCTGGTAAAGTTTTCCAGTTGGTGTCAATTGTGCCCTATGCTGACAGATGAACACTTTTAAGCTTTTCTAAATTTTGGGGGCAATTTTAAGCATTTAAATCAGTTAAAAACTACTTGATGTGGAAGGGTTACATCAAAATTACTAAAACTTGTAGAATTTCTGTTGAAATTTATTTCCTAAATACATTAAAACATACCATTTTAATAACATATTAAGTAGTTTTGAGAGATATCTCAAGGGTCCTTTTAGGAGTGCTATTTCACAATGTTGTTTTATTTTCCATACATTTGGAATGTGTATATAAATGTCAATAAATAATACTGGTAATCGCTTTTGATAACAAACCGAGAGTTTATACACATTCATGTGTCCTTTTGTCCATACATGTACCAGTACTTGTTAGAACAATGTGTACATATTTCACATTACAATCTATCTTCAACTTATTTAAAAAAAACATTTTGGTTGTTAAATCATTCAAGAAAAGTATGAAATAGATAAGCACTGAACCAAGTAGCTTGAAGCTAGGGTATGCATATCCTCTTGTATACATAATTAGGGCATTTTATGGTTGCTAAAGAGAGTAGGTCTGTTAGATAATCAGTTGTTTTAATGCCTTTAGTCTTTATTTCTTTATTCCATTTGAAATAAAAGAGCATCCATTTTATCGTCACAATTCCTGATTTCAATTATGATTTATGTATATGATCAAATTATATTATATATAGCATGCTTGCATGACTACAGTAAGAAAATACAGAATTGGAATAAAAATCATACAATATGGTTTTAAAATTAAGTTTTTGCATACATGTCTTTTGATTTTTTAAATCTATAAATTATTCTGAGCATTTTGAATCACAATGAATCTATAGAACATCATTTTATCAAAATTTTATCTCTCAATTTCAGAACTACAGACTATGTAGGGATAGAGAATGGAAGCTGGTGACTATTTTAGGGAGACAGACCTTCTTCTTTCAGAACACATGGATGAATCACTTAGTAGAAATAATTCCAACATGCGGCGGGAAGGAGCCAATGGGAATGTAGACGGACGATTCAGTGCTGTCAGTACTGACGACGAACTCTTGGACATCAGGACCGGAGCGTTAGAACACTGGCATGACTCCGACGAGGAAGAAATCGCTAAAAACCTCAGTTCTAGTAAGTCGACATCGATGTTTTTATGTTTGTGATAAATTATAGAATTGGTATAAGCTTTCAAATTATCATCAAGTGACAATACAACAACAGGTTTGAAAGAGGAAGATCATTTATTAATTTCAAAAACCATTCAAATATATGACGTAGTAATTAGCAGTGAGAAATATGTATACCAACTTTAAAGTTTGTGAAATTCATGGTCAGAGATGCTGTCTTTGCTAATTCATGGAATATGAGAAGGATGAAGCAAAATATATGAGAAAAAAAATGTCTGGAAGGACAGACAAAAAAGGACGCAAATATACAGCCCCAAGGGAAAATACTGATGAAGGTCCCACTACATAATGTCATGCTATTTTGTCATTCTGTTCTGGTTGTCCCTCATTGACTACTTCTGTTTCAATTACAACATGGGCAGCTGTAGAGTAGAAATTACCATTAAATTAATTGTCATCTGTGGGCATGCATGGCCTATGAAGTGACAGATAATTGTCAATTAAACATGCCACACACAAGGTCTACAGAGGTCAGCCAATGCTTCTACTGCACAACATTGCAAAATATGGCAGAGAGAAATTAAAGTTCTCTCATGGCTGCTAGGTTAAGACATGGATTTGTCATCGGTTCTAAGGAAAGGCTTTGCTTACCTGAATGTTCAGTGAGGTGCAATAACGAGTTCAATAGAACGTGACAGGCCTGTAACAGGTGCAGGTGGTTTGGACGCTGGGAGAGCTAGAGTGCGTTGTTGGGGGTAGGCTGTCTTATGGTCAGTGCTGATGTCGACCACTGATCAACAACAGAAGCCTGAAGATGACTTGTCTACCATGGAGCGATTTACGGATCTTATCAGTGACATTATTACCACTGTCTCTGAACACAAGTCAGACTTGCTTGAAGAGTCCTCTAGTATTACTACATGTATTGATAAAATTGCCGGTAAGTCACAATAATTATGCTAAATGATCAATAAGTAGGGTAAATTTGCTTGTATAAAAGTTTCTTCTGTTCCAATGTACACAAATGCAACATCTGGTTCACCCTGTACATGCATATTGTACATTTATAGGTATTAATCAGTCATTTACTGTACATTTCAGAAAATTAATATTAGTTACTGAAATAATTGTATGATTTCATTTTAATTAAAAGATTATATTTTTTTAGTTATACATGTAATAAAATCAAAAGTTTGAAGCTAAAAAATTTTCATATTAGATATTTTTTGCTGCATACTTGATATAAAATGGACTTTAAAAAAAGGGGTTTTTTTAAGTTGTATAATTGGTAAAAAAATGTATTTTTATGACTTTGTATTTATAGATTTTTTCTAGATTATTTGAATAAAATCTAACAGGTACAGTGGTACCATCATATACCACATTTAACATAATCTCCAGTTAATTTGATAGCAATATAGGGGAAAGTTTTCATTGTAATCAAACACTGATTGTGTGCCCTCTGAAATGCAGTTATTAAAATGAAATGACTTTCTATGTAGATGTTAACGAACTTAGTTTCACAATTGAACTTTCTTTGGCATATAGAACTTATATGGTTGGTCAATTTGACAGAATAATAGTGCTCAGAGTAAGAATGCAGTCAAATTTTAATTCTTGATTTACTCACTCTCTACAAAGTTGTAAAGTATAAGTAAGCACATTCACAATTAAGCTTTAATTAATGAGAGATGAATTTGATAAATTTGACAATGAATACAAATTCAGTGATGGGGATGGATCCAAGTATTTATGATGGAGGTAGGGGGTTGGGGCATAAGGACTTAGGTAAATGACTAGTGGGAGCTCTTTCTAAGTGTGAAATTAACTTTATTGTTAGGTTCAGTAAGCCCTGGTAGTGGCTGGTACACCCCACCCTCGCACACCCCTACCCCACCCCGACCTTATTTATCATCAGCATCAGTACAAAGTTCTGTCTTCATGTGTTAATTAGAATCAATAATGTGAACATACCATACTATTTATAAACAAAATAATTAGCCCAAAGATTTTTATTTGTAAAATAATTACCGGTAATGTTTCACAAACAGCTTAGTTTGCTCATGTAAGTCATGAATTGGATGAATTTTTTAACAACCCAACCAACTATAAAGATAAATGATAATTATTTTATTTTTTGTCATCACTGGGCAGTAATTGGTCAGAACTATGGAATTCAACAATGAAGGAAACCATTTCTTATATGATAGTTTTAAGACAGCTAGTTTACTGTTAGCTATATATAGACTGCATGAAATCAAGTACAATATATATTCTGATTAACAAATCTCCTGTTCATTGGCTGCCACTACATGTATATACCTATGTATGTAAAGTAATTTTATGTTATGTTTATATATTCATACACGTCCATAATTTTTTGAAATTTTAGGAAGGAGAGAGAATGCACCTCCTACCCCCATTAACACCCCCCCCCCCCAATGATTATTTTATAAAGGGACTTTTTTTTAAGCTTCCCAGACATTTCCAGCTTTTACAATGTACGTAATCCAGACGAACAGTAAGACCACATGTATGTCAGTCAAGTTCCTGTGATTAAAATTAAGTTCATGTGTAACTACAATATCAGGATACAACCAGCTGAATGAGCTAGTAAAATGAGAACTGATAGAGGGAGATTATGATTACCATAGATAAAAGTTTTATGGATTGAGGGCAATTGTGTACCAGGAATAGATGATGCCTAACTGGGTATAATACGGTTACTTTTAAACCTGTAATATATAGGTGGACATATTAACTCCCTAAGAACTTCCCAGGTAAAGCTGTGATACTAATTATTCGGGTTTTTTCTGTGAATGGAAGGTAATTTTATTGTTACCTTGACTTTGAAAACATGCATTTTTTTCTTGTGTTCAAGCTAATGTGATTAATCATGTTTGCGCCTCGGAGACATGACATGTTTTGTCCTCCAGTGCATTTACCTGTTATTTTTTCATTATTTACCTGACACATTGAAGAAGGTTTATGTTTTCAAAGAAAAACGAATGAAAAAAATAAAGGAAATATTATTTATTTGTATTAATTAGTCTTGGAACATCAATGTCAATATTGTGTTTACAATAAAAATTTTTTTTACTTTATTACAGTCAGAGAGCCATTGCTTTTGTGTCTGTATATGATGGTGGCTATCATTTTACATAAAATATGGCAAGTGCAACAGGCCTCGTTTTATTTTTTCAGGTTCTTCCAACCTCATGGACACCTTGGATGATCTTCCACCAGGGATTGGTCAGTATGAGGATTTCCACACCATTGATTGGCTGCGGGACATTGCCAGGGACCGCATGCGACACCGCCACATCATCAAAAAGAAACAAGAAGGCATCTGGGAGAAGATAAAGAGCGCCCATGATGCTTGGTCTGGGTGGGTGTGTGTGCTACTAGTGGGCGTGGCAGCAGGTACATACCAGTTTACTTACATGTATACCAGTACCAGTATTCATATTGTAGTGTCATGTTTTACACTTTATACCGGTAAATGTCATAGGTAAAGATAGGTGTATATAGGCATACAGAGTCTATTCATCAGCATTTAATCTTTTAAGGTCAAGCATATCCCATGAAAAGAAAATATCCTGAGAGAAGATGATAAAATTCTAATTCATACATACTGCATCGCTTCAGGAACTAAATAATTAAATCTTGTACTTTTTACATGTAAGTTACCTTACATACAAGATGAAAACATTCATTCATTCATTGGGACAGTATATAAATGCAGCATACATGTAGTTTGTAATTTCAAGTGGAGAAACTCATTTGTAATTGTCATGGTAAATTTTTCCATAAAATCCATATCCATATGCACTGAAATTCTGTGAATCAATTTTCAATGAATGAACACACAATTGCTGGAATAATTGCATAAATCATGGAAATTGAAAAGAAATTGCACATGCATGTATTTGTCAATGTCCAGTATGTACAATTGAAGGCAGATTTTCTGTTGTTATCCTAAACTGAAGATAATGGTAGTAATAAAGCTACATTGTTTGTGCATACAATGTTTTCAACTATCGGTAAATAGATTTAAATGTGGAAAACTACATGCACATATTGTACAATGGATTATTATCTATATCAAGGATTTTACAAACTCCTCTTAGTATGCAAATAAAAATAATTACTTCCTTATTTTATATGTACTGGTAAATAGTTATCGCATCATGTTAAATATTTTTTGTCAGTACAGTTTACATAGTTTGATTGACTGTCTAAAATATTGTTACGGGTGAATGATGCTATTGTTAGTTTTCGCATTGGTCGAATCCCCTTTTTAACATTTGAATAAAAATTGTAGAATAATGAATTATGATATATAACTCGATCTGACTCATAAATGTTCTTGAATTTTGATTAGATATTAAACTGTATGAATTATATGAGTGACTCTAGTTTACACTCCATAATGGGCCTACAGTGTAAATTACGCACTAATATTGTAGTTGCTCTCCCCCCCCCCCTTCAAATAGAGACTGACTTCTGACTTATAATACCTCATTCTGAAAGATTATGTGATCTTTGTGACAAAATCAGAACTGCAGATTCACTTCATTACCCATTTGAGTCTACCGCATTATCAATTATTATTCAAAAATATCTCCATAGTAAATACTGCTTGAAACCAGATGTTATCAAAGAGCTTTCAAGAAGTTATATCAATTAGTAGCATCAAAACAATTAGAAAAATTCTATGAACTTTGTTAATTACTAAAATATCTGAGTAAGTCTACCCTTCTTTGTAAAACAATTCGTGCCAGCGCTAGTCTAGAGTATATTTATATAGGTATATAATAAATTATTTACTTTCATCTTTACATATCAGACCTATTACATTTTCCCTTTATAAATATGTCTAAACTAAAATTTACAGAAAATTCTTATATTACCGTAAATGATTTAAATGGGAGGAAAGGATAAATATATTTGATTTATGAAAATTAACATTGCTTCTATACTGACCTAAAGAGTATCGAAGGAAGTTAGAAACAGTATATATACATGTAAATATGGTTTTATGATTACACACCTTGAATTTCTATTATTATCATATTGGATTTTTCGCAAATTAAAGTTGCATAGTAAACAAACTGTCTTCTTGATATAATAATTATTAATTTTCCATAGTCAATCAATTTATTAAAGCATAGGTTTGCATCCGGCCATCCATGCAGTAATAAATTCTACCAGATATGAATTTTCATTGGTACATGTTGATATGATACCTTGGTTGTACAGTCTGTTTCCCATACGAGTCGAGGTAGAGCGTGTACCCCCTGTTGTCATAGTGGTACATTACCTTACAATTTAATGTGAGCAAATTATGATCGAATCAACAATTTATCGAAACTCAATAAGTCTTACAAATGATGATATAAAAATGATTAAATGCAGTGTTAAAAGACTTATTAACAGAGTTGACAGTTAACATTTATCGATTTACATTTAACAAATAATGCATTTACGGGTAATAGGGAACAAAAATTCATAATTACATAGCTAGAATATTGAACCCTTTGGCCTTCCATTATGATATGCCTATATGTTTGAACTATTTGAAATAAAATTATGTTTGTATCATCAGTAATTATTTATCTGTAGGGCCTATATGCAACAGTTTTTTACCAAGATAATTAATAGAATGCTTGTTTACTATAGCATGATCAAAGTGAACAGTTGTTGTCCGTACGTATTTACCTTGCAACTATCATTTTTTTTCACAGCTTGTGATTGCCTATTGGTAATTGTCTAAAAATAAAGGGCCTTCATATTTGTTTCCAAATCAAAAAAAGATAAATACACATGTAAATAAAAGTGTTCCAAATACATGTACTGTTTGATTAACCAGTTAGTTTTGCATGATATTATGCTTTCAGATAATATCTAATCATGTTCAAATCTTATAATTTGCTATGAATAAGTACATTAATTATCACTTAATTTTGATGATTTACTTATTACACAAATGGATTGAACAGATAGGTAACTCCCTTGTACAATGCTTAGATATTATTAAACCTCGGTAAACCAGCACCCCCTGTAAACCGACCTTTTTTGTCTGGCCCGGCAGCTTGTCGGTTAGAGAAGTTTCACTGAATGTAATATATTAGTGACTCTAGTATATACTCCATTATATTGACATACAGTAGTTATCCACTAAATCCTAGCTGTATTTTGCCATGATTACTAGAATTTTGTGATTTTTTTGTAGGCATTTGTGCAGGTATTATTGACATTGGCGCCACCTGGATGTCCGATCTGAAGGAAGGAATCTGTGCGGAGGCATTTTGGTTGAACCGCGAGCAGTGCTGCTGGTCAGTCAGTAATACAGATGCTAATGATGACTACTGTCAACAGGTTAGTGCAGGGTTTAGTCAAATACTGTACAGTAAAAGCACCAGAATTCATGGTTGCTCAATTTTCCTGGATTTTTTGGCTCCCCCTCACACATGAATTAACATCCTCAATGAATTATGAAGTACAGTATAAATTCATTAATAATACATGTATTACAAGTATTTCCACAAAAAAATGTCCCTATAAACCTGGAAAATAAACCTGACAATCCAAAATTTGCCTCTATGAATTTGTATGATTACACAGTATGTACAACAACCAACACCAATTGCTTGTACCTTTTTCATGCATTTATTATTATACTATATGACTGACACATATTACAAATGTTCATTTATTAACAAAACAAGGTTATTTTCCTTTCAGTGGAAAACCTGGTCAGAGATATTTGGGGGAAGCCGATCCGGGGCAGGTTCCTATGTGGTGACCTATTTTGTGTACATGCTGTGGGCCATTGTGTTTGCAATGCTGGCTGCCCTGTTCGTCCGAGTGTTCGCTCCCTATGCCTGTGGATCTGGTATCCCTGAGGTCAGCGCACCTTACTTAAGGAGGCTGGATGGTCAACCAACTATAGTCTGTCCCAAGATATTTATGCAGCACAATTGATCGATTTTTAATAAAAATTTACATACCTGTGAAAGAAGTGCAATTTAATTCGATGAAAGGGAAATTTTCCAAGATATTCTCATTGACACATTATTATTTTTCACTCGAAAACAATCACAGGATCGAAAATAGATTTCTTATGAAGATTTATAATGGGGAATGTTTACATCTTTTCTCCATTCGGAATCACTCGGAATATCTCGCGCAATTTTTCAACGTCATCATCCGGGCTTACTGCAATACAAAATCTCCGTAGACATAACATTTTTTAGCCGTGTATTGAAACCTGATAAGCTAACGGGGGCGTTTCAACTGAGAAATCTTGGAAATTTTTCATACTTTTGAATGAACATCATTTAAACCCTGAGGTATTTATAAATATTGAGTAATTAAGCAAAATGTGAATCCAGGATATCTTGGGACAGAGTATAATCATCAGATTTACCTTCAGATTCTAAATCTAGACTTATATATTTGCAAATGAACTATAATTTGAAGTATTATAGTTTAAAATTTGAACATTTTCCTTTATCTTTATACAGAGCTCTTCATATCAAGGAGATTAATATACCGATAGTCTTAAAATGGCTACGACTGTCCATTCCTCTTAATTAAGATAAAAGACATTGGGTTTTCTTTCTTTCCTAAGACAGCGTAAAAAATTATTTTTGTTTGATTGTTAATTGTAGATAAAAACGATATTGAGCGGTTTCATCATTCGAGGTTACTTAGGGAAGTGGACCTTGCTGACAAAGTCCGTAGGAATGATGCTGGCAGTATCTGCTGGACTGAGTTTAGGGAAGGAGGGTCCATTTGTTCATGTAGCCAGCTGCTGCGGAAATATCTTCTCCTATCTGTTTCCAAAATATGGTACAAATGAGGCCAAAAAGAGAGAGGTGGGTCTTTGATAAATTGTTGCAGGTCATTAAGTCCAGGCTATTGTTAGGAAAATTAAGATTTAAGCAGCACAGAACATTCAGACTTTCAATAAATAATGTTTTTGCCATCCTGTGCTTGTATTTGGGGAATATCTGCAGTCTCCTGCTTTATGTTGTGTTCTAGACATCTGGTATCAGATAACAGTATAACACATCTGATACCAGATTTACCAAAAGGAAATAGCAATCAGGGTAAAAAAAAAAATAGTTACCAGATAATGGGCGTTTTATTTTTTAGATTTTATCTGCTGCATCAGCTGCCGGAGTTAGTGTGGCCTTTGGGGCCCCAATAGGAGGAGTGCTCTTTAGTTTAGAAGAGGTACATACACTGTCATAACAAATTTCTGCTGTGTTGAACTTCAAATGATTTATTATTTGAATTGTATATTCTTGATATGAATAACAATTCACATTTTTCTATGTATAGGTTAGCTACTATTTTCCACTGAAAACATTGTGGCGTTCATTCTTCTGTGCTTTGGCTGCTGCATTTGTTCTGAGGTCAATCAATCCATTTGGAAATGACCATCTAGTCATGTTTTATGTCGAATATAATGAACCATGGTATATACAGGAGTTAATTCCCTTTGTGCTTATTGGAGTTTTGGGGGTAAGTGCCTATATTTCATATAGTGATTCTGTCTTGTTTTGGGGTTTTTTTTATCTTAGAAAGGGATTTATTCAATAACTATATTGTGTTCCATTATGACATAATACTTTCTCTTTTGACTAGAAAACTTTAAATGATTTCTTGAATATATTGCAGGGTCTATATGGAAGTTTCTTTATAAAAGCTAACATTGCATGGTGCAGATACAGAAAAAATTCAAAATTAGGAAATTACCCAATAATAGAGGTAAGCTCAAATAGATCTAATGCTGCTGTACCATGTATTATAGCATTTCTGTGTCAGAAGCAGGGAGATAATTCATGCTTCCGACACTCCCTTGATCATTCTGTTGTCTTTATCAATATCTGTCCAGTAATGGTAGCACTCAGTTACACATTGGTTTAGACTTGTACATGTATGTCTTTCTTTCACAGGTTTTAGTTGTCACCTTTGTCACAGCTCTTCTGAGTTATCCAAACCAATACACAAGGTTGGTACATCATAAAGCTCTTAAGTACAAAAATACACAAACCTAAAAAGTTTGATTTTCATATGCTCTGATCAAGAGAATGATATAAATGATTGTGTTGTTTAGGTTAAACACCAGTGAGTTAATAAAGATGTTGGTGGGACGTTGTGGACCAGAGGACGATACAGATCTGTGGTATATTTTGTTTTTACTGTTGAAGTTTAACTCCTTTGCTAATTCTTAATGCAAATTAAAAACAATTGCAAAAATATTACTAACGGTACATGAAAAGTGAATAGAAGAATATATTTAAAGTTAATGTGGCATAGCATGAAATAGTAATGTTGTATTCTATTAGGCATTTTTAAATGGTTTTATGACGGATAGGAGAGTGAAAAGCATGTATTTTTATATGTCAAGAGAAACCAAAGTGTATAGCATAACATTATACATGTAGTAATTTTGTAAGGGCATGATAATTTTATGGTTACAAGATGAAAGATGGAAGTGCGTAATGAACATTTGTTTTTGGAATACATGTACTGTATTTATTAAATGGATTGCTTGCAGTGATTACAAGAGGAACTACAGTTCCCACATGCTGAACCAGACCTCTCTGAAGACGATGACCTCCAGCACCGTCATTGGAGACGGCGTCTACAAGGCCCTATGGATGCTGGCTCTCGCTCTTGTGTTCAAAGGAATCATCACTGTTTTCACTTTTGGCATAAAAGTAAATACACATACTGGTACATGTAATCCCTCATGATTTGAAATTGAATTTTCATTGGTTTGAATTATTCTGTAATAAGTCATTTCAAAAACACACATCAGCTGTTTTCAATTCATCTGAAAACAGTCTAAGGGTAGCCCAGGGTAGAGTGTTAAGGGTGTGGCCTATGCATCAAAAGGTGGCATTAAGGGGTAAAGAGTTAACTCTTTACCCCTTAATTTTTCCACAATATTTTGCATGAATTTGACATCTGGCTTTCATCATTCAATCTCACTACCAATAAATCTAGAAAATTTTGCCTCTTAACTTGATTATAAACAAAAAGTGAAAACATGTGCGATGTCCACATCATATTCCGCCATCTTTGTTTATTGTATAATGGTATAGTAATGCATCACGCCACCATACACAGGTAAATCATGTGATATCTTTATTTAGAATGAGTGAACAATCATCCATATACATGGCCAGGTGTATACCAGTCAATGTTTAGAAAAACAACAGGTGTTGAGAGGTCTTATTAAGAGCTGTATATAGGGTGCGTCAAAAGTCGACATTTAGGAAATGGCCAGGGTCGTCAAAACGCATCATTAAGGGTTAAAGGATAAAAACCTCTAAGGGGAAAAGAGTTAAGGTACAGTGCATTGTAATGTATATTTTCTTTACACTTGATATTGTAGATTCCATGTGGGTTGTTCATTCCTAGCATGGCTGTTGGTGCAATTATGGGAAGGATGATTGGAATTGGTGTGGAACAAATAGTGGTGTAAGTATTTCTAGGACATTAATAAAGTTATTTGATTTTTTGCTAAAAGAAATTACCTATATTTGCTTTTACTTTTGGGAATTACATGTACAAAATTTTACTTATTATAAGTTCTCTTGATATCTTGTTATTTTCAGTGCAAACCATGACAACCCTTTCTTTGAGAACATGTGCGAGTCAAAACAGTTTTGTAGAATCACCCCTGGTCTGTACGCCATGGTCGGGGCTGCAGCCGCATTAGGGGGAGTGACTCGAATGACGGGTGGGTAATGATGGACACAGTGAGCAACTGTATAAGGGTTGCTCCTTGCACCAATTTTATTCTAAACCCAATCATTCATTGTCAGTTGGCAAATTTAAAATGACATTTATAGCAAATATTGAGTTATCGCTCTAATTTCATTGTTGTCAGAACTACCTAAAGCAGAGCCAAATCAAATCTTTTACAATTTTGAAAAATAATAACCATGTTATGATGTTTGTACAGTTTACAGCAATGTGATATTTCAGCACATTCGCTGACTTCAGCAGATATATAAATCATAATGTTCACTTTAGAGATCAGTTCAGACCCATGATTGAATAATTTCCTCCTTTTTCTTCTTCTGCCATTCACATCACTGAATTTAATACTAATGTACCATGTTTTATTTCATTATTTCTCTGTTCCCAGTGTCCTTAGTGGTGATCATGTTTGAGTTGACGGGGGGACTGCAGTACATTGTCCCCCTCATGGTCGCCAGCATGACCAGCAAGTGGGTTGGCGACGCTCTCGGAAAAGAGGGAATGTATCCTTTAAATCTTAAATACCTTCTGTGAAACGGCTAAGAAAAGTTGTAGCAATAGAGAAACTCATTTGAAGGAATATTTACTTTAAAACTCTTGGAGTTCTGCTTCTTAGCTTGCAAGACAGGACTGTTTTATACCTAACATTATAGATTATAGTTACTGTATGAAGTTTGAACTGTAAGTAATTGGTACATGTAGTTACACATGTTGCTATATGATTCACCTTGACCAGTACAGATATGATGCTCACATACAGTTGAATGGGTATCCGTACCTGGATAGCAAAGAAGAATTCACCCACACGACGCTGGCCTCTGACGTCATGAGACCCAGGTATGACCTACTTACAGATCTGTGTAATGTTTTCTGTAATACTTTGTCAGTGTGTCTGTAGCACTCTGTGTTTTATTGGTCCACTTTGTTTGCCATGATTTATAATTTGTTGTCCAATGTTTTACAAGATGTGCGCGGTATGGATCAGCAGTGTAAGTTATGTGTACTCGTTTGAACGGGAATGTTGTTGTTAACTCGTGTAACACATAGCACAGCTATAAATGTGTTTGAATTTATTTTGTATAAAAATTGAATTTGATGTGCAAATTTTTATTGTTCAATTTGTAATGTGTTCAGTTTGGGTTTATATTCACAAAATGTTTATCGCATGATGCATGGCATTTCCAAATTCTTGTTTCTATACAAAATAAAAGCTATTTTAATTATTAAAATAATGTAGCAAGTAATTATCACATGTACCAGTATATATAATAAAGACTAAATGTTTATCTTCAAGTAAATGATATTTATAGATTTTACTTTGAAATGGCTTTTTCTTAATGAAATCATAATGTGGTAGTTCCACCTTAGACTACATTATATATTTTAATAATTACTTTGTGTTGGATTTGTAGTGAGCTCAGGTGCTTCTTGAAAAAAATATATCTTTAGATTCAATGAAGGGATAATTTGCGAGTGTGTGCTTTTCAGATGGTATAATCTTCTAAAAAAAATAAAAATCCAGTGATGATTTTGGTACATACTGAACATGTGTGATGCATTTTCATATTTTATACTAGCTGCAGGTCTGTAGCTCTTGGTCTGAAAAAAATTGGATGGGCAACCTGGGAGCTACAGTTCCATATGTGTAAAAAAAATTGCTATTTACTGCACACAAATATCCCAGGTCTTATGTCCGAATTTTTTCAGACTGGGAGCTACAGACCTGGAGCTTATCCCTTGGTGATACAATATGTAATGGATTACATGTTCCAGCATTCATTTACAGTATTCAACTATTGTTAATACATGTAGGAAACATACAATAAACTCATTTTGAATGGTAGAATTTTGAACTTCCTAAAATATTTTCTGCTCACTTGGACTTTAAAGGCATGGGAAATAATATTACTGCATAATGAGATTTTTATTGCAACTGCTCTTTACCAGACTTTCACTTTTTTCACTTGAATATGATATCTTGTATTTAAAACTTGAAAATCTCACCCTTAATTGATACTGAAGTATATCATCTGAATATATATATTTTTTTTGCACTTCTATTCTAGATTAATTTTCATTTTACTTATATAAACATCTTTTGATAATTAATTTTTAGTAATGCAACATAGTTTTTTTCCGTTGAACATTAATTATTCTTTCATCTTTCATATAAGATAATTGACGAATTGTATTTCTAATTTTCTTCAGAAAAATATTCTAAAAGGTAAAATGTCCATGAAATGGTATCTCATTTGTCATGTTGGTTTAACGTACACAAAATTAAATTTAGAGAGTTTGATAGACTTTCAGCATAAAATCATTGAATATGTAGGAAAAATTTTTAAGCCAAAATTTGCGAGAGTTTTACCTCTGAAGCCCTCTATCTAAAAATTGACATCACTGACCCCCCCCCCCTCCCCGTTTTATTATTACAAAATAATACTAAATACATTTCTACACAAACTGAATTAATGTTTTTTTTTAAATACTGATACAATGTATTTAGAAAGCTTTGTATTTCAAATCAAATAGAACCTTTTGAAAAAAATTGTGCATCTTAAAGTGCAAGAAGGCCATGAAAAATTTATGCAGCTTTATACAGTTTTTTAAAAATATCTTTATTCAATCTTATCATTGTATATAATTCAAAGCAATATTTGATGTAATAATTTTGCTAAATTAAAAATATTAGCAACAAATGCCAATTGGGATGAAATTGTATTTTAGGTACAAAAAGGTCAAATTAAATGTGCCATATAACTTGGAGTGATGAACACAGACAACCCCCCTTTTTTTCTTTGTATTTTTGGGAGTTGATTTTAATCAACTCTCCTATGCAGTTACTCAGGCAAACCAGAAGTAAAACAGTGTTTGGACCTAAGCACAAATCATCATGGCTGACAAAACATAGTACTTGAAAATAATTGATAATTCGATGTAACATGTTCAGAAGCATTGTTTTTCAAGAAAATTTATTTATAAATACCTTAAATATAGTCAGAATTTAAATGGTACGAACAATTTTGATATTTTTGTAGTGGTATGTATTCCTATGCCAGAGTTCAATTACAGTCACTGTGGTAGCGTTTGGAATCAAGGACAGACTATCCAATCTAAAGATAGATCCAGTACTGGCGTATACTAGACCTTATTATCATTTGTTTGTTAAAAATATATTTGATACCCATTTTCAGAAATAGTTCGATTACTGATACATAATACATTGTAGAGTTTGACGGTGTTAAGTCCATCTTTTAATATTACACAACGTGATTCATATGGGGTTTTCCGTCTATTGCTCAGAATTCTTTTCGGAAAAGTCTGATAATTCATATTAGAAAAAACTGTGTGTAATTATTCAAATAGAGCTAAAAACTACTTGCCATGCAAAATAACATATATGTAGTTGATATCGAAATAAATAATAATCAATAAAATCAACTCCCGTCAGTACTTCAGTTCTTTGATTAAAGTATGTTTTCAGATTTCAATGATATGCTTCTTGAGAAAATCTTGATACAACAACATTGAGGAGTGAGATACATGTACCTAAATAAAAATTGATGCAAAAGAGATTTGAAATCTTAATTTGGTCCAAATAAATAAGTGATGAAAATGCAATTGTGTTTAAAAATGTTGCTTGTTTGTGTTCTGGTGTACATTTGTATTTATGTTTTATGATCACATTTAAGGTAAAAAAATACTTCACGCCTGCTGTTCACAGGCAATGTACTTACTTGTATACCTGAATTTTATCAGGAATTATGCTTTTTACAAAGCATATGTGTCACATTTAATCAATAATTCATGCTTAGACACCTATGTAATCAGCCGATTCCTTCTTATTATCATACGATATTTCACCTCCCAGCTACATCATGCTTAAATGCTTTAGAAATTTCAATAAATATCGTGTGCCATTGAAATATCCAATATTTTTACCCGTGATAATACACCTGTACTGATTGTATTACAGGAGAAATGATCCTCCACTGAGCGTCATCACGCAAGACTCCATGACTGTAGAAGAAGTGGGTGAGTTCAAAGGAAAATTGTCGGAAGTTCATACAATACATAACATTATCATAAAGCATAGTAAAACAACTCTTTCCATAAAGCTTACCTAACATGAAATGCATTTTGGACAAAATATGACAGTATAACAGAAATAGGACTATGAAGAGCCATCGAATTCAAATACAGTGTAGATGTATTAAATGTACATTTCAATTAAAATGCACATTTACATTGTATGTACATTCACAGTGTCATGAATTACATTACAAGTACCATATAAGAAAACCATTTGTGTTATAGACTGTTATGCATTTTTTAATCATAATTTTATCATGTGTTTATTTTACTTATCCAGACCACGTCCTGAAATCAACTACTCACAATGGATTTCCAGTGATTGTTTCTCGAGAATCTCAGTATCTCGTGGGTTTTGTTCTCAGACGAGATCTTAATCTTGCTTTATGTGAGTGTTATAATAAAATTATTGAGACATAATATTGTAATTCATCTCAATAAAAATTGTGGCATGAATTATAATAATTCTTCCACTAATAAAAAAAAAATTTATCTTCAATTCTACTTGTAGATATAAAAAATTACTTTGTTATATTGTGTTGTTATGCATTAATTATATGTATTTTGTTTTCTTTATTTTCACAGCCAATGCACTGAAAAATCAAGATGGTATTGTGTATAACTCAACTGTATATTTCACAAATCATGTCACAGAAAACCCTAATGGTCCTGCTCCTCTGAAGCTGAGGAAAATCATAGATATGGTAAAAATAATATTTAATATACTGTAGTAATTAGTAAAACTTATTTTTAATATTTTTAATAGAATTTAGATTTTGTTTTAATATGAGGAAAATCGTAGATAAGGTAAACATAACATTTGATATACTGCAGTAGTTGTTTGATATTGTTTACGGTAATATAGAATAATTATTCAAGTTAATATTAAAATGTACATGTATGCGAGGTTAAGAAAGTCATATGAATATAAATTGTGTACAGAAACTTGACCTGTGCTTATTGTTTTCAGGCCCCGGTAACAATAACAGACCAGACTCCCATGGAGATGGTGGTAGAAATGTTCAGAAAACTGGGACTAAGACAGACATTGGTCACTCACAAAGGGTAAGTGATTAAAACTGTGTTAGGAACCTACAGTGGTTCTCTAGTCTCTTATTGCACTTATGAGGCAATAGAATCAGACCAAATGTTTATGCTCAGCCTGATGCTTTTGATAAAAAGTATTGGGGGTTTTTTGAGAGTTTTAAAAAAATTAATGCTTTGTGGTAAAGGATAATTGACTGATTGGAAAGATGTTTCCTTATACTCAGAGCTCATTACATGATTACATATAAAGTGTCTGAAGTTCTAGAACTCAAAAGTTCACTTTGTATATGGAAAAGATAACAATTATCGAGGTCCATCTAACGGCACTTGGTTGACGGTTGTATTCCATACATACTTCCCAAAGCCATACAACCTGGGGTGAAACTTGTACAACCTTTACAGTCAAACTTTGTTATCTCGAACTAGAGGGGCTGTTTAAAATCTTTGAGATATCCATGTATTATCGAGGGTTATATTCTTTAAAAAGAAGTGTTTGGGACTTAAAATCACTTCGACATATCCATTGTATTCTGGATATCAGTGTTCGAGATATCAAAGTTCAACTGTATTTGTATTTGTTGCTATTTGTATTGTAGGAGATTACTGGGAATTCTCACAAAGAAAGACGTCCTCCGTCACATAGCTCATCTAGAGAACCAGGACCCCGAGTCCATCCTATTCAACTAGTTCATTCCGTGTCGTCTGTAGCAAATTAATGTCTACTAGATAAACATTCAGTTTAGTGAAACAGTCACGCTGATGGGTACAAAAAGCGATAGATTTGTCTCAAACTCAAGCAGTGTGGATCCATTGGGTGGTTGTGTGTGATATGAAGTTTGTTCTGCATTAAGATTCATTTAATAAGTCTTTTAATGTTGACTGACTAGGTAACATTTTAAGTCATTTTATGCGAGTGTATGTGTTTGTGTGCATATTTAAGTTAATAATGTGACTCTTATGTAGCCCTGTTTGTTATGAACTCCATAATGTGATATTTTGTTAAGCATTTACTCATTTCATTCTTCTACAGAACTATATGTATATACATATATATATATTGATGAATCTCCAAGAGATTTCATGCTGTTGTTATAATGATGCATGTGTATGTAGTAGCTGTCTTAATTGATGACCACAGCTTATGTAAGCAGATATCTGTTGTTAAAAAATTATGTCATGGTCTAATTATACATTGATTTAAATTCTATAGCAAAGTATTTGAAATTTTTCCTCTACCATTATTTTGTCAGACAGTCCATCAAAGGAGCACCTATAAAGTTGGTTTTTGGGGGTTTTTTGTGACTTAGTAAGAGCATTCTGTACAAAACCAGTTGTTGGAAACTTACAACTAGACTCACATAAGCTAGTCTGTTGCTGGGTTACCAGCAATGTACAATATTTTGATTTCTTTCTACCTCAAGATGTTAGATGATGTTATTTTTATTTTAATGTTACATGTATAAATAGAAAAATATCAAATTTATAGGGTTTTTTTAAAAATATATTTTGTTCAACAGGAAATTTATTAGAAAATTCTCCTGTTAAATGTCAATTTAATCAAAATTTGATATTTATTTCATATTTGCAGTTTTTCCTATTCTTTTTTTAGTTAATGATGAAGAAAAATTAGTCTTTGTAATGTATGGCAGATTTAACTCCCTTGAAAATTGAAGTAGCTATTCTTGAATTTGTTAAAGTGCATCTAAATACATTTTCTTATTTAGAAATGATTTGAAATCTAAAAATGTTTTTTTATGATTTGTTTTGTGATATATTTATGATTCTTATGGCCAAAGAAATCTTAAGTTTGAGGTCAATACCAGACATCTGTTACTGCTGGACTAGTTCTTGTTTTGATCTTGTGCATCTTGGCTCATTAATGTTAACTCTTACATATTGTTCATGTATCGCTTTGTACATGTAATATGATCAAATAAACAAGGACCTGTATCAGAGACATTTTCTATTATCATAATATTTGTTTAATTAAAATGAGGTAAAGAGAACCTCAACATCCCTTAATGAGTGCATACAAGCAAAAGTACTGTATATAGAAGATTTCAAGAAGAGATTTCTCTGAACTTTTATAGTTTACGATTTTGGATTAGAAGAGAAGTTTAGGGAATACCTACAATTAATTCATTACCGGTAAGCTCAGGATAAAACTGCAGTGCTCTTTGATAATAGAATGTTTACAAAAAGATTCTTTAAATTGGTATCTTTAAAGCAATTAGTGAGCAACAACAGCTGATATAAGCTCAACTTAATTCAACTGTACCAGGATCACAAAACTATGCATGCTGATTAGCTTGTTTGATGACATCTATCACAGAGAAAAAAAAAGTACACAAATATTCAATGAGAGATACTGATTTAATTCTGGAATTCTATTGGTAAAAAGACAAAAATAAATTTTAAAATACTTGCACAGGGCATGAGAAAATTGTAACAGTTTTAATCTCTTATATAAACATTCAACAACTGAGGTACACATTGTGAAATATCTTGCCACAATTTCATAAAAACTTGTTTTATACAAACTGACCTGAGATATTAGAAGAGAAGAAATATGAACTTGTTAAGAATTCTTTGAAAATTTCTTTTTAAATAATTCAAAATTGAAAAGATTTTTGATGATAAAGAATTATCATTTTCAACTGGAAAACACCATTTCTAGAAAAATCAATCAACATAAATTAAGGCATCTCTGGTAGGGTATACATTTCAAGAAGCAGGGAAAGCTTGAAGCTGCTGTAACAAGACAAACAAAACCAACAAAAATATAACATGACTAGCTTACAGACAATAAAAATATTACAAACTTTCTTAATTTTGAACAAAATTATATCAACTGTAACTTAATATTCTCCAAAACAGGGCTCAAATAGAATCTCAAATTTATACATTGCAGCTTATGAACACATACATGTACAGTGTGTTATGTGCTTGTATACATACATGTAAATTAACTACAATCAGCCAAAGAATCCAAGTCATTTTACCATTAGACAACGTTTAACAAAAAACATATACAATTACATTGCATTTGGGACTAACTCACATTTGTGTATGTATACATGTACATTGTATATAATATAAAGGTACCCAGTAAGTTTGAATGAACTTTGTCATGAGGTCAGCTTAAATATTGCACAGATTTTGAGAGAATCCATTACAAAGAATTGGAGACAACCAATAAAACGCTTAACATTTTTCCAGCTCAAATCATACATAAACATACAAAAGTAATGCCTCACCAATAAATTAAAATAAATATATACTGTATATCAAAGAAAAAAGTGTTTAAAGTAATGTAGAATTGCCAGCACCCTTTCAACATTGTGGTCCCAGTGGAATTTGACAATAAGTTGGAACTTAGAGACACAGAACTTGTCTCGCAAAGCAACAAGCATAAAGGTTCTGGGCAACTGAGATAGTTCATGTACAGTACACACAAGCAAGTTATAGAAAATGAACATCATCAGATTCCCTTTCAATCATTCATTCAGTAGCACTATACTTTTTGTAAGGAGACAGACTGAAAAAATAATCTTAAAAACCACCAGTATTCTATGGAAAACAACAAATACAATAATACTAGCATATGATAAACACAGTCACAGCTGTTTTTCGATAGCAATTTTCACAAATTTGGCACAAAACGTACAACAAACAAGCTTGAAAAAGAAAATTCATTTATCAATTTAACGACAGTCTGAAAATGGAAAAGAGAATGGGTTTGCCATCTTTCATTGAGAGAGCTACATGTATTGATATTCACTCTTCCTCACCTAAAACAAAATCAAGGGCTTCAGAAGCATATAGCCTATTTGCTATGATAGAGGTTTCAAAATCTTTTGCCACAGAATGCAGAAATATACAAAGGGAAAATACCAGTAGATGTGTTAACTAATTTCTAAATGAGAGCAAAGTGTGCATTTTATCTAACTAGATATATTTCATTTATCATTCAATGAAATGGTTACATTGCTTTTTGTTGTGTATGGTAATTCTTAAATTGTAAATATGCATTGTGCAATTAGAACTGTACATAAAATTGCTGTGTATAAACACCCTCTAGGGCGCTTCATACAAAATTAACAGAGCTCAATGATACTGCCCTGATATTTTGACAATGATTAATATATAAAGTTCAATAGTTTTTTGTGAAAGAAAACAGCATAATCCTTTGCTAAGTGTAGTTTATAAATACAAATGTGTGGGATACATTATCAAATAAATAACTTTCAAAATGGACATCAAGTATTAAATCCTCTTTTCATATTTTGAAGCATAAATACATTTGTGAATTTTCAATATAACAACCTGTTGGGTAAAAATCAAATACAATGTATGTGTGTTTTGTTTCACAGCTTCTTAGAAACTTAATTTTTGTTATAAATACCACAATACATTTGTTAATATATGCCATTCTTATTTAGTATTTGGAATGTACAAGACAATGACATACTTTCTCATAATAATGAGCAAAGGTTATAGTGGTGTCTATTTAAACATGTTTACTGGTATACTGTCCCATCACAGCCCCCACCCCCACCCCCAACCCCAAACCTACTTGGTCCAGAAAAATATACAACACTAAATTATATCTGGTCTACATAACCCTTGTCTATGTCTTCCTCCTTGACGTTGCTTTCGTCCAGCGATTCGTTGGAGGTGAATTCACACTCAGCCTGTATGTCCTGGAGATCTAGCCGTGGCAGCGACATCTGTTCAGGGTAGAGCCAGGGTTTGTGGCCAGGATTGTGCGTGGACTTCCAAGTACTGTAATTCTGGCAGGCTTTGTATATCCGAGAGATGACCTGCAGAGTACATGTAAAGATCACACAATAAAATATTGATGTTTCTTAGTACTTTTTCAGGCATGTGCCTTAGTACAGTGTACAGTATCATTGCTACTTTATACAGTAAAACATGGCTACAGGGAAGCACCAGGGATGATTTTGATTTGATAAATCCATAATTATTTATATTCAAAAAGTATAATACATTACAATTTTTAGATAAAGGAAATGAAACTGACTTTGCAGTAATTATGAATCTGCGTCATTGCTGCAACCATTTTTTACTGTACACTTTTATAGAAGTATAATATGAAATCAATTACCAATGACATTGTTTAAAACAGTTCATATAACATGTTTCCCCCTGATTAAGCATAAACATGGCTGAGTACAGCATAATCTTTTATTATTCTTATTGTTTGCAAGTTTAATAATTTAAGTTTCTACATGTACACTGTAGTACTCACCTTTGGTGCTAAATATTGTGTAGCTTTGTTCACAACCCAAGCTGGAAGTTTTCCTTTAAAAATAAAGGTAAATCTTTTTACTATCAAAAGCAATCAAATAAATTGTATTAACTATCAGCTTGATTGATATGCATCGACTTTAAAAGAGAAGTACATTACATAAAACTACTTACCGGTATACATGTATCTACATGAATTATTTGTTTTCATTAATCTTTCAAAATTATTACCGGTATGTATTTATGAAGATCATAGAGGAAGGTGATATATGTGGAAAAATCTAACAGTCTGTAAATAAGTATGCAACATGAATAAAATGTTTGGTGCATATCTACATGTGTTAGAATAAATATTCAGGAATTCTGAATAAATGATTACTTATATAATCGGTCAGCCTATCCTTAATATGGTTCATTCACCTGATCCTTAACATAGTTCATTCACCTGTTGTACATTGTAATTTTTTATGTGTACAGTACCGGTAGTGATTGGCAGATTAGTGTTAAATCTAGGATTTGAAAAGGGCATGTTAAAATAATGGTGAAAAGGGCACTTTTCTCCTCGGTAAATATTACAACACCTTGAAAGGGGCACCTTTTTCTGTGGTAGTATTTTAAATCATTAATCCTTGAAACATGCATGCATATTTTAGGGAAAATTTTGCATCATAAGAAAGTGTGACCTCGAGATCTCTATTGAACAATTAATGATTTGCTTTTGCATTCACATGAGTCTTATTCAATATTTTATTTTCATTTTTTTTATTCTTTCTTGAATTGATTTACATTAATTTTTATCCCTTAGAACAGTCATTGCATTGGTCTGATTAGTTTTAAAGTAGTTTTTTATAGGACATGTATAATGTAGACAATATTCTCTTCTGAGAAGTGGACAGGCATATCATGGATGTAGGCTATGCCTGTCCACTTCTTAGTCAAAATAGAAAATGTAGACAACTGATGACAAAATTATTATATAAACTCATTTTACCACAGAAATTTGGATATTGAAATTGTTGTTTTAAGGTTTTTAAAAATCAAAATCTGCATAACAATCTTTTATTATGAAATAAGTTTATGCATTCTTCAAGAAATGTTACGTTTTCTTTGGAAACAGAGAAAATTCTGGTTAATCTGACGATTGTTTAAAAGCTTAAAAAAGAATAAGAAAACTTCACCTCTAGATTTTTATTATAATGTTTCATTAACCTAAACATGGTTTTAGGTGCCTCAGTGTTAAAATTTCAAATTATCTCTACAAAATATATTCTTCTGTGTTAATTCTATTTATAGATAACCTTACGATGTCTTGTACAATTACTAATTTCAAAGAGATAATTCAGTTGTTATTTATCAAATTATTGTACCAGTAATTAGGTGTCAAATCACCCATTTATATAGGACAGCAGTGTATACCCCCTCAGCTTGGGCCTCTCCAGTTTACCTGTGCACCTTTAGAGCAATGGTGGTTTTGAATTAAATTTACTTTCAATAAAAAGGGCATCACTTTCATCTATTATTAAAAAGGCATGGCGTTTGGAAAATGGGCATGGCGCTGATAAAATGGGGCATGGCGCCGCGCCACGCTAGTTTGCTTTAGATTTAACACTACAGATGGAGTGTAAATTTACCTCGAGGATCAGACTGCGAGACGTATGTAAACTGACATTTCTGTGGTCCCTGCTCCCGTATAAGATAACCCGTAACGTACGATATACCTCGTACGTATCCCTTCCTAATTGGTATACTCTGTCAAAATCAAATCTCTTGTAATTTCTTTCATTTTCAAAGAAACTCATGAAATTAACAAGCAAAAGATAAATTTGAAAATTATGATCACGCAATAATGTAAATTTTTCATTTTCAAGAAATTTTTGTTTCATCAAACTTTTTTATAAGAAATAAAGAGTTGCTTGAAACAGGTCCTTTCTGTTGTTTACCTTGTGGTTTACAGAATGGTTCACGATACATTTTTCTGCACCTAAATCTAGCCATGATCGCTGTGTGACAAAGTCTCGATTCTTTAAAGGAGGGGGGCACTTCACTGCGAAAAATAATACATGTACATGTATGTTGTTAATTCCAACAAAGAAACTCAATTCTGATTATACATGTATCATTTAGTAGATTCTTTGGTGCATAATATATTATGTGCATTTAAAAATGAACAAAATATTGTTGTAAAACATTTCAATCGATTGTAGAAGGATCAGGTATGAAATTCAGCATCATTCATTCCTTTTAAAATTGGAATGCACCAACAGAAAAATATCCCTAAAACAATCTTTGTGTATTGTATCAATTATGCATAACATTGACCTATTAAAAGGCTCTTTTCACACCTCATCAGATACTGCCTCTGAATGTCCAGCTGATGACAGGTTTTTAATCTGTTCATCTCTTTTTTTTATCATGTATATGATGTATGTTTCTTTCCCTTTCATATTTGATCAGTACATATCTGGGGAGGAAATTAACTGTTTTATTCAGCAAACAGTTTTTAGCATGTTTATTACTATTTTCGTTACTCTAACAGTGAAATATATGGTTGACCATTGCTTTCTTTTCAGTACTTTTTGGTTTTTATAAGTCCAAGAACATCTGGTTCTATCAACTGACAACAATGGGTTTGAGTTTGGTATTATCTTGTCTTTTATTTCATGTGTATGATGTTCTTAAGCATTACCTGGTAAGATGTGACTGAGGCATTAAACTTACTTGCATAGTATCCAATGTCATTGTTTGGATTTATGGCACAGATTTCGTACCCCTCTAGCATTGTGTGGTCCCATGTCTTTCTGTAGTCCGGATCATGAAGTACATCATACAATACCTCTGGTTTAATGTCCTTAAAGACTGTTCTCACCTTAAAAAAAATTATGACAGAAAATAACAATGATGCACTTTTTCCTCAGAAAAGTGTAAACCAAAATTAATGAAATTTGACTCCTGTTTGGTAAGTAAAATAGTGGTACTATATAGGCAATAGACAACAAAATGTTAGCAAAATTGCAAAACTACCAAACAGTGGGCTAGTTCCCAAAATAACAGCAACAGTGCTTTCTTCATAGTCTGTTATATTAGGAACAAAATATTTTGACATTCTTCTTAAATATCACTATTGTACAGTTTATTATTTTGCACTGAGCCTAAATTATGCAAAAAAAGTCTACAAAGAATACCCTATTTGATAGAAAACAATGGCCTCTTTGTTTCTCATAAGAACACAAGATTACCACTGAAAACCCATCAACAGCTAACTCTTATTAAATATAAAAGTTTGTTTAAAAACATAATAGCAGAGCGAAGCGTGCTCTAAGAACCAGTGCGCGCGGGAAAAAGAACGAGCTAAACCTACAGATTCATCAAGAAAAATTTTGTGTCTACATCCCATAGTGCTCTCTAATGTTTTTTCCCGTGGTGCTATGCAAAAAATGGCTAACATTTAACTCGTAATTATCGGTGCCTTGAAGTTTGAAGACATGTTTTGAGTAGCGCACAAGATTTGGTGAGACCCAAGAGATTTTTTACATGCTTCCATTCCTTCGTATTGAGTCGAGATACGTAAACAAATGAATATAGATTTGAACGTGTGACGTCACAGTGATCTCGCACTAGTTTTCCCACGATAAATTTAGAGGTGGATCAAACGTCTGTAATGCGTGTACCATATAGCTATTTCAGTATAAACTTCGATACCTGCCTTAGATGATTTGTGGGTTTTTAGTGGGTTTTTTTTTTTAATTTTGATAGAGAGATTATTTAATTATATATACAAGCAAGAGTTAAGCTAATTTTGCGTGCATGAACAGTAAGTAGAAGTAGGGAGAAAAATTTTTAAAAAGTCATTTTGAATTAAATAATAAAGAATAAAGAGAAAAAAAGGGGAAAAAAATCTATGCAGATATTGCATATTGTCAAACCATTAAACTGGGAAATTACACACCTACAAACAGGGACCGGGGCCACGGATACAACGTATGCCAAAATAAAAATTATTTGATGTTTAGTTGATAACTGTCAAAATGTCACGAAGTTGACAATGGTGCAAGGTATGTGTAATTCTTGCTGCGCTCGCCAAAACGGTAGCACCGTAAAACATATTAGTGTACGAATTGACAAATGAAATATTTACCTTAACAAGATTAAAATACTTACTTTGACCATCTGAAATTCAGATAATTCGTTGATTTTTGTCCACACTGCTGTGTTGTTTTTGTTGTACTCCTGCTTCCATCCATTTGTGTCGTCACACAAACTTTTCAGTCTGTTAAAATCGGCATCTTCTGCCACCCTGACTTCCCCGATATCCATCGCAACTTGTCACACTAACACTTGTGTCTCTGTCTGGTGACTTGTCAAAATTTATCGTAAACAAGTTTCACTTTAGCCTACATCCGGTTTTACGACAACCAATCTCCAACATTACTCGAACAATAAATAGCTACATTTGCAATGATTTTATTGTTTTTTTTTACTATTTTATATACTGCATATACGTTAGAGTGTTATATTCTAAAGCCATGAAAGAAGAATAATGTCGTGATGCATCGCCAAAAAAGCGGCGCGGATCTACGTGGTTTAGGTAGGTTGAGTGGTGGATGAGTCAACTGATATCATAGTATAGGGATAAGAAAGTTTATATTGATTAAATAGGGAGCGCTATTACTGACAAGCTTTTCCTAGCCCGGAGCTTGTATTGTGGCATGATGTAGCAGAGGCGTCGGAAGCAAATTGAAAGTAGGGGAGGGGGGGGCAAGACTTAACAGAAATCTTGACAAGCCCAAAAAAAAAAGGATAATGGTTATGATGGTTATGTTTACATTAGCAAAAAAGTGGGAGGGGGCACCCCCCCCCCCCCCCGGTTCCGCCGCCTATGTGTAGTTTTCAATATGAAAGGAGTAATTTAGGTCAATCAAAAATATACTGGGCACCAGGGATGGGGTCAATTACAATGGAAAGTAATTAATTGAATTACAATTACTTGCTTAAATCCTTCAATTAAATTACCATTACCATTACAAAAGTTTCAAATGTAATTAATTAAATTACCATTACTTTGCCGATGTAATTAATTAAATTACAAATTACATTTTTATCAAAATTAACTAAAACCATGATTTAGCTATGACACATAAATATTTAAGGAAGTATGTCTATAATGTGAATAAAATTTCGTCAAAATCAAAATACTTTCACTGTTTGAGAATTTGCTAACTACTCTGATAAGTAACAATTTTTGGAAAGAAAAAATATAAATTTGGTTTTTTTGTTTATTTCAAAACGCAGGTACCGGTAGTCACAATATGGAGGTGTCGCACACCATATTAATAATTAATTAACATTTGAAAGTAATATCCCCTTGCATGTCAACTAAAGTTATTCCTACATGCAAAACTATTATATGAAAACTTTCTTCTTCGCATTTATATCCACTATTTTTTTTATAAATACAATGGCAAAATACAGGTTAATCTCAGAGGGCAGACTATAACTGTTATCAAAACACAATTCTCACATGTTGTTCTGTACCTGATTATTAAATGTTTGCAATAAGGGAGCACTGTTCGGCATCAAAAACTTAAACCCCATTTGAAGCCATACATTATAGATCTATGTATTTTAGGCTATCAATTACAAAGCATGACTAGATAGTTTATATAATTTAGATAACAGTGATTTTGTTTGTAAATTAAACAGTGTTTTTTTTAAACTAATTCAATGATAATTGACACATTAATTATTCCAATAAGAAGGGAAATAAGTATTTTTTAAGAAAAAGAGATCAAGCAAATCATCAAATACATGTACTTAATCAAATTTGGGAAACTTATGATAAATATTGAATCACTGAAAATTTCATTTTGAAAAATATTTAGTATGATAAATATAATAATAGTTTAATGCTTTTTAACTGCTATTCCTAACTTAACCTTGTACCATTGGTAGTGTGGGGAACAATGGGTACTGGACAGCTTCATATTTATAATATGTACATCAGTGTGTAATTGAAAGTAATTGAAAAGTAATTGGAATTACATGCCTTTTTCGAAAATAATTAATTAAATTACCATTACATGAAATTGAAAATTTGGCCAATTACACATTACGTTGAATTATATCAAAATTTGTAATTAAACTCAATTACCATTACAAATTACCATTACCCCATGCCTGCTGGGCACGTTAATTGTAACGTTGAAGCCCGTTTGAAATAATTTTTATTAAAAAAGTTCAAATCAATTCAGTAAAGAAAAATCAACGAAGGAAAAGGTTTAAGACACATTGCAAATATATACTCGTATGATTATATAAATATCAGACGCGTATTAACAAGGTAATTTTGTTCAGGGGGGGGGGGGTGTCCTTACCGCCCTTACATAAAAAATATATTTAAAATAACGACATGCAAAGACTTCTTTAATCTCAAAGGCAAAATTTCCAATCATCCAGTGAGGAGAGTGAAAGCCATGTTTTCTGCTTTACCTCATTCTTACGAAGTTTTCCCAGTTTGTCCTTGGGGTAATTGATTCGTTTTCCAAGGGGTGACTCAAGTATACTTTTTTATAAGTTTAGGTCACGTAATATATATGTATAATACTATAATTTTGCAAATTCCTGGGGGTGGGGCCCGGGGTAAGGTAGCTGCAGGTCTGTAGCTCCCGGTCTGAAAAAATTCGGATGGACGACATGGGAAGCTCCCAGGTCATCCATCCGATTTTTTTCAGACGGGAGCTACAGACCTGCAGCTATAGGTCTTCAACATATGTAATTTCATTTCAAATACATTTAGCTTATTCAAACTATTTAGAATTTATCCTTTATTTGCCATCACATTCTGTGGGGGTTTTTTTTGTATTGACACGTCATACCGGTATCTCTATAAAGGACAAAACTTTAAAACGCTTACAGGGAATCGCATAACAACCGAATTTCTTTGTATTATAAAACTAAATGTATCTTCATGTATATCAATATAAACGAACTCCTAAAACACAATAATAAATCGTTTTTTATTAAATAAATTATAATAGATAAATAATAATACTGGTAAGAGAGAACAAAAGTACACAATTTTCACAGCACTAAACCCAGCGAAATTTGCCGTATTAGGGGGGAAATATTGCGTCATCATCATCATTATTCAGATAATATATGGTATGGTCAATGTTTTCTGATTCGTCTCCTGAGGTAGTCTTTCAATGTCTCTTGTTTAAATTCGTCCCATTGTAGAGTGATGTCTAATCGGTCCACCAACTCACTCTGTTGAGGAAAAGGCTTCGCCTGAAATTGAAAAGAACACAGTTGGTTTTGCTCTATACTTAATTAATAAGTATTTTATTATAGTGACACTTGTATATCAAAAGTACATGTACAGATTAGTTACAATATAATATGATTTACATTAAACCCAATGGATCTACAAGTCACTTTAAGATAATTTAATTGTTACCAAATACAAATATTAACGTATATTGAGATATTATAAAACATTACCTTGAGTCTGATGAGACTGAACATGGCGTCATCACAATGGCGTAGGAAGAATTTTTTGTTGATGGCCAGTACTTCACAGTCACCGCTGATCTAAAATTATATAAACTTTTCAAATATTGCGCTAGAGAGATTATGACAGCAATGACCAATCAAAACAATTAGATAGCCCACGTGACTCACACGTGACGTCCTCGCTGATAATGTACTCACCAGACTAACCGAGGGTCCTCGCTCATACGACTCTAGGCAAGATCGCAAACCCTGTTTTTGTAAATAAAATTAATGCTTTCTATTAGAAACACTAGTAAAACAACATTGTGTCAATGCAGTATTATTTCATAAACAATATTTGACTTAGGTAATCAGGTTGAGAATATTTGATGCTCCAATTATGCCGTATGCAGACAAACCAAACATTGAAACCAATTGCAAAATCTTAACAGTATCATTTCATCTCTACGACAAACATTATGAAAATTATACCCTTGTTCAGAACAAACTACCTGATAATTATGCAAAATGCTATTAATAGTACTTACGAAGGTCTGTCCTGGATGTAAAGTTTCCACCTGGACAAAAGCAGGAAGTTCCGCCGTCTCCTTCTCGTGTGTAATGACCACGCGCTGTGGTTTGATGTTCGGGGCATTCATGTATTTCTCTTTTAATCGTCTGCGTTCCGCCATTTGCAGATGTTCCATCATTTGTTCGTGGGTTAACCGTTTCTTTTTCATCGCGTGCAGATTTTCAGACTTTGGTCTCGGCTTATTTCCGGCATTATGTCCAGTTCTTTGGTAAAACGACTTTTTGTCTGCGGATATTTCCGTGAATGATAACTGTTGAGGTTCAGAGGGAGGAACTGAAATTGGTCTAATATTCTCGTCATTTTCTGTGTTTTCAGTAGTGTCCTCGTTTTCATCACTGACTTTAATGTCTATTTTTGGAAGTCTATCCGTTTTGCTCTCTAATATTTCAGATTTGGAGCGAAGAAATCCTCGTATTGACGTCACAGCATATTGGGCGTCTGGTACATTTTTGTATGCAACATCGTCAAGACAACGTCTGTGCCCATGCGCAGGTGGCGCCGACATAAGGTCCCTCCGTATCCCAGGATGATATGTTGCAGGGCTGTACTTTGATTTTACTGAAACCAAAATGTAGAAGTGTTATTCTGTCAATATATTTCTAAATGTACAAAGAGGAACACATGTGAGTTTTGATAAGAGGCATTTGGGGCATGGATCAGCCCCTTTCAATTATTTTAAAAATTAAAAAAAAAAATACGAACCCCAACATACTTTTATACTCCATTAATATTTTCTAGCATGAATATTACTCATCAATAGCGTGAAGATATCAACGCCCCAAGTACCTGTGATTTTGATCATCGATTAATAGATAATGTAACTTGACAAAGTTCGCGACTCAGCGTAAGCTACCAGTTATATCTATGTTAACATATTTACCGTGAGCCCGGTCCGAGACAAAGTTGAGGATTTTCTTTTTCTTGTAGAATGGCGAGTCCTGTTCTATGGCTTTTTGTATCTGCTGACGCCGGGCCTTCACGTCAATGGTGTCCGGTTGTAGCCGCGCTATCACGCGCGCCTCTCCCTGCAATGTATGAACGTGGATCTTATTAAGACCGACAATGCTTCCTTTCATTACGTATTGAACTTTAACTCCAAATAACTTTAACTAATGATTTAGACTTTATACTTTAATTTAAAATTGAAACTTATCCGATTTTTTTGTCGATACATGGGATAAGTAAACAGGCAAGAAAACGGTACAATACTTTGTTTGATACATGTACATACAGACAAAATAACGTATATCCATTCCATTTCGTTGCTGTTCTTTACAATAAGACGACCATATCTGCAAATAAAAAGAAGAGAAAGTTCATAACAAATTGGTAACACATTTATCCCTTTTCAATTGGGGAAATACAGTTATGTCATTTTAATCCGAACAAAAATCGGAAACCTCTAAATAGGTAAAACTAGTATTTTAATAAGAGTTTTATTAATAAAAATGAGAACAACTTTGCAGGGTATGTGGAATAGATAGGTATTTCAAGGACCTTTCTAATACATGGTACATTTATATTTTGTATTTAACTTTTCTATTTTCTTAGTGGCAACCACTTGATCAGCAATTCAAACGTGTGCAACAAGTTAATTAAAAATCTGAGGGTTTTATTTTGCAATTTTAAAGCCCAGTTCACTCCATGTGTACCTGTATTTTAGAGTACTCCATGTTCCCGGATTGTCCTCGAGTTTGTCCATAGGGAAATGTCTGAGGACCACATCCCTCCTGAAAATGAGCAGATTTTTGTTACATTTAAGTTTTAAAATTCAAGTAATTTTACCACAAGAAAGTCGAGTAGCATCTTACCAAGCTATTTTACCAATTATTCACACAAAGCAACGCCAATATTTATGTGAACCTTTTACAGCCAAGTTTAACATGGTAATTTTTATATAGTAATACGTTGTACACATTTTAACACATATCTTTGATATCTTTGATCAAGTTGAACTTTGATATGGAACCAAATCACGGCGTGCTTCAATTAAAATGAACATACATGTAGAATCATTTCAACAGGAGCTTGGACTTTGGGTAGTTGTGTCAAATAGCAATGTGACGTAGGCCTGTCTATTTCATTGCTGGCCCCTCGGCCATAGCTCATTGAAATCAACAAGATTTGTCTGGCTTTTGAGCAAAGACTACGCAATCTGTGTATATTTCACTTGAAACCAGCGTCATTTTTTAAAACTTGTTTTGACGCAAGAAATAGATAGTTCCATCCTACCGAAAGTCCAAGGTCTTGTTAAATTGGTTCTAATACTTATTCCAATAACTGCTTAACGTTAAAAAATAAAGTGAACCCCTTACCGACAAATGTTTAAGTTCTTGGGATCGTTAGAGTCCGCAGACATATCGAAGATATCCATATAGTCCTGGGAAGAAGAAAGAAAATGAACGGCGATTTAATCGAAACGCTAAACTGATATACATATAATCCAATCATTGAGTCACTTCAAATCAATTTGCACCATGTCCTGTGTTCAAGTTTGAAATTTAAAAGAAAATGCATTTGGCAGTCCAATTTAACAAGATCATGTATTTAAATTCGCCCAGGCTTGGGGTACATATCCAGCAAGAATCAGTATACACTCTCTTATCAGTTCGTTTCTGCAAAACAATAACATGTCATCCCCTGTAATTTTTTTTCCAGACTTTGCAGCGATTATTTAAAAGTGGGAGAGGGATTTAATTTTTACCCAATTATTTGTAATCAGTTGAATGTAGATTGAATTGTTTGTCAGGTGTAATGAAAAAAATTCTTGAGTATCTTGAATGTGCGCTAGGGCGAGATAAGACTTTGTGTATGAACAGACACCAAGATATTTGTTTGGCATATCGACCCTGCGTTTTCTACTTTTTTTTATAACTCATTTTGGAATAAAGTTTATTATTTGAAATCGGACCTAGTTTTTATCTATCAAACCCAATCAATTTCGCTGTCGCTATGTACACTATTATGGGTCTGGAAAATTAACTTTCCATCAAAAGGATTCCAATAAGTGAGCCGTAAGCAATATTACTTGAGTTTCTTTGATTCGATAAGACACTTGTAAGATGAAGGCAGATTACGGGTGATAATGGGAAATGTATGTTCTAAGTAATATTCATATCGATAAGGAAGCTTTAAGGCCGCAGTAAGGTTCCCTCTTCATTCTAATAAAATCCATATTGTCTTGCTATTTCTTCAATACAACAAATTAAAATGAATTTTATTTCCATACATTGTCTATTACATGTATTTATTTTTAATATTTCTTAATTTTTAATATTTATGACGGTACATGCAGTAACAGTATGCAGAAAATATTCGTATGATTTCAACGGTTGTTAATTAATGCTTGCTTATTCTTTAAAACGACAAAATGAATTATGCGCAGTTTTATACATATTTTGGGGACATTTTACACAGTGCATAATAGGAAATTATTGCAAACACTTTCCTTAATATACAGGCACGTAGCATCGATTTCCGAACTGGAAAGTCACAGTCACCCAGAAATTTTATTGACAGACAAAAATATTTTTTATCCAATTTTAAAAGTTCAAATCTCTAACCAAGAGAAGGGGTGGTACAAAGAAATATATCAGCTATGTTAAAAATTTGATTTTTCATAGTATCATTATCATTTACATCAATGTTCATGTAGTCAAATAAAGCTAGAGGTGTTATAGTTTGCCAGATAACCCCTCTTCTTCCCATTGCTACGTATTTAATATGCAAGAACCGGAAACTACTCACAAATCTGTGCAGGAATAGAAGCTCCACCTCGTGGCGTGTGATCACTGTAGCTCGCCTGCCACATCCACACACTAAATCTTCCTCCTAAAACGCAAGAATACACATCACAAGTTTACACTGTCTATCTTCTCATTTAACTTGCACGAATTTGTGATATGAATCTCGACTCCTGCTTGTTCATTGTTAGTGGACCGACTGACAGGGGAAGAGAATGTGTTAAAACACTATCGCTTTGTTAGATGGAACGTCTGTTGTCTGTTTATAAGCCTGTCATTGAAATCTAAGCCGACCTCCGACAACGGTATTAAAGATGCCAATCATATTATCCTTTATGACATACATTTATAGAAAATTATCTACTGAGAATTTAACAGCCGTAGAGAAGGAATTACCAATCTTCAATCATTGAAAAAAAAATCATAAGAATATGTCGAAAATAAGAATAAACTGGTGATAAAAATGACTACAAGAAAACTGACCCCGAACTTTTCTCCAGCGTGAAGTTCATCCGGATTTCTCTTGTCGTCTGGTTTGGAAACCACTGGTAAAAGATCAAAATCAACCACATCACAACTAATTAGTGAAATTACAGAACTGAAAAAAAACAACATTTCACAATTTTTCTCGTAAAATGACTTGTCGTCCAGTGAATATCAATATTATTGCTACTGAACTGCGCGATCTTCGACCTGGTGCTGAATGAAGTCTTTGTTTTCAGTCTGGATTCTAATTTACCGTTCAATTAACAATCATAATAAAAAGTTATGATTTACATCAAATAAGGGGTCCGACCTGGCACTATCAGGCTTTGTATCTACCAACTAGTACGAGAAATGAGGTGTGTGATATGCCAAACAATTAGTGTATGTCCTCGTCAGGGGCAAAAATCAATTTATCCCAATAAATTTCCTATCTATATAAAACCTCAAGCATATTTTGTTTCCTTTAAATAACGTACGATCGTGGACGCCATTGATAATCGTCGGCTTATAAAGACGAGATTTGGACAAAAATATGTAATGAACTTTTCCATTAGAGACCAGAGCACGTTGGAAAATTAAAAATGTTGATTCAATCCACAAAAATTAAGTAAGTATATACCGACCATTTTCAAGCATTGCCTATTATTCATGCAGACTTTAAATAACGGGTTGTGATTAAATATCAGATTTAAACCCCGTCCTGAACATTGGGGCTATCATAGAACGGTGGTAGGTAGCAGTATGCAGTTCCTTTGTTCCAGACAACAATGCACCTTTTTTGCAATCAAGGCGTGTAAAGTTAATGCTCATGTACCTTTAAATGCGAAATTTAACCTTTTGGCTGTAAAATCGTGTACCGTTGAACACTTAGGAATTTTCTTTTTAAATCAAAATATATATCTTTCAATTAATTTAGGTAAAAAAAAAAAAGGCTGAAAGAAGGAAATATACAAATATTTATTTTGATCATTCAACCATGTTTTGTTTTATACGAGGGATCGAAAGTCATAATGTAGTAAAGACAGGTCATTAAGATATACCCTAACCCCCCACCCCCACCCCCCACCCTTCTTCAATTTCTTTTCCGGCAACAGATGCAATCACCAACAATTTATTTTAAAAACTTGCTTAATGACATGTATTCCATAAGGGATTTTACTGTAGGTTGCTGAAATACTTACTTTCATGCTTATTAAAAAACAGTTTTTTCGAGGGTGCCCCAAAATCACTTGTAAGTTGCAAGTGTTTCATGAATTACATTGATACATTTTTATAATTATTAAATATTACCACATTATTAATGATGAAGCCCATTACTGACTTAGCTACTCTATAACTTGTGTTATAAATGCTGGTTTTCCAAAAAACATAGACTAAAAATTAGTACACGTGCACTGCTTGTCGTCTGATCTATTAACCGTTTAAAGATTGAATTCGTTACACTTCTAAATTGATATTTACATTTGGAGCTCATTCTTTACATTTTACTTGCATGTCTCCCAAGATTCCTTTGTAATTTTCACTTACATGTTCCACTGATGACGAAGTAGATTCCGTCAGGGGGCAGGCCTCGCTTAATGATCACGCGGTTATGGCGGTACCTATAGGGAGACAGAACGTTGCCGCATCAGCAAATGCAGAAGAAGAATATTACTTTGCGTAATACAACATTAATGATGTATTTCCTTCCAATTATCTGACACATTTTAAGACTGTGTTAACAGTTATTAAAAATAAATATTTTTTTTATAATATATTTTTTCAAAGTTTTTTTCATAAGACAAAAAAAACAAGCGTCAATACCATTGACTGTAATTTCATAACCTATGCATGAAACATAGCATTAAATTAAATAATGAAGAAGTAAATCTTAAAAGTATTTTGCAAAATGACCAGAGAGTGTATCCTTAACATTTTTATTCAATCTCATGAGAAACTTATACACAATATGTACACTATCTGTTTCGCAGCATTGCATGTTATATTATGAAAAGTCAAAAACACTGTACAAAGAACCTACTTGTCATAGAAGGAATACTGGCAGATCTTTTTCTGGATTCCTAAAGAGTACTCGCAAAACTGCTTAGACATTCCCTTCATGACTCTCACAACCTTGAACAATGCCGAAGGTCAAGGTCAGTATAAGGAGAATTATATAATAAAACAAATACAAGTATATTGGGAAACATTACATTCTTTCTAAGTATTTTACAACCAAGAAACAAACTCTAAACTTTTTGGTCCACGTTGTCTTTTGAGAGTAAAATTTATCACCTTGTTCAATCTCTAAATTATTCATGCCCCCCCCCCTCTCATCCGCGACCTTGAACTGACCAGACGTGACCCCGTACCTCCATAATCTGTTCATTGGACCGTGTTCCTGGTCTCTGTCGCATTATCTCCCGGATCTCGTCTGTGAACAAATCCTGTCAAAACACTTTGAATGTTGAATGTCATCCAAGCCCATGCAGACAATTAATATTCGTAAAATATATCTCATTAAACTACATGTATGCTGTATGTCGATACTCATAGATAACACTTATGGATTGAATGCTAATAATTCATTGTATTTTGATTTAGCCGAGATATTATATAACACGCTCAAATTTTTTTGGCAATAACGGATATTTTGAATTTTACGTGTGGACTACTTGATGACTGTTGAATAACGGGTGTAACTAAGTTAATGGAGGGTTAAGTAACCCACTCGGATATTAAAGTTGATATAGATGACCCATTAGCATTTCAATAAAATAAATCACATGCGACTTGCGTCATTTAAACACTGTAATAAAAATGAGTGGACTATTACCAACAGTGCAATATTATATAAAATTATCGGAAACACGTTCAATGCAAGGGGAAGTGTATTCTTGTGCAAATTTAGTAAATGGCGGAACACATCGGAGGCAATAGAATTCATATCTTAAGTTACTGGAAATCAATTACTGATAATTACTACACAGTGCGGAAAACAAGACCAGATATAGAGAACAATGACAAGCTCTGACCTTTGTGAGCCGTTGTTGTTTATAATCGTTGATGTCAAAGGTCAGCTGCTCCATTTTATGTTTCTCATTGGTTACCAAAGCAACAAACGCTCTTCCCTTCTTTTGCGATTGCTGGAGAGTTGTGGCGGCAACTAGGTTGTCCAGCAAAGCGAACCAATTTTCTTTCGAAACGGAAGTTACCAACAAACTGTTGATATCAAACATAAGAAATTAATACATCATTTTATTGTCCAGTAAAGTTTACGACGCGAATTTTTATTACTTTATTTACGTTTACAAACACGAATTATTGTGTTTTGCATCGGCGTATAAAATGTACTCACCTCCGGCACACGTGACACACGCTAATAAGCATTTTCACAGCACGTGCCATTCTTCGAAACTTTATGAAGGGCTGTAAAAGAAAATTCTGTTAATAAAGCAAATAAAGCAGCAGTGAGCGATCTTCAACAGGTGTTCATCGTTTATAATTATTTCTAAATGAATTTTATTTCATTCATGATTTTCTTGTTGCCAACAATAGAATCTATTTTCTTTAGGTTTTAATCAAAGTCTACGCGTATTTAAAAATATTTTCCAGTGACATAAAACTCTATAATAAGTATACAGGTCAATTATAATGAAATAATCTCTAATCTAAAGCTTATTACTGATTAAGTTCCCCGGGACATCTTTAACACGTTCTAAAAGCTTCTTATGCATCGCACTAACTATATTTACCGGGTTTTAGACATAACACACATATATCATAGCAAACACGGATTGAAGGATTCCAAATAACACAGAACTTAACAACCGCCCCAGATCCAGTCATCGTAAACCGTCAATTTACGCTGAGGTGACAAACGTGTCTCTTTGATATCAAATACCATAACCAAATCAATAGTATAATGGCATGTATTGCTAAAAATCAGCGTGAAAACCTCAACCCTAACGGAAAAAAATCAGATTTTTCACCTCCTACCTAAGTATTATTTTTTCAAAAAGTAGGGTCGTATCCTCATATAAGCGATATCTGCATAAAATTGTAGCCTAAAAACTATTAAAAAACAAAGGAAAACCACCTCCTCATTGGATGCTGCACTCCCCCTCCCGAAAAAATCATCGTCACTATCATCACTATTGTCCTCTGTGTTCTTTTCCTGTTTCGCGGGCCACTCCCACGGCTCATCCATCGGGTCAATCTCAACCACAAAACTCGGGGCCCTGGCGAATGGCGGGGGCTTGGGGGACATCACCCCCTCCTCCTCCTCTTCGTGTACACTCATTGTAAGGAAATGACTATTTGCAGGCCCTCACAATATCAAATGTACGTCTAAGGCAATTCCATGTCGGTCCTCGTAATTTGTTGTATAAGTGAAAAATAATCCGCAAGAACCGTTTTCTGAATCCGATTTATCAACTCTTAAAAAGAAATGATGCGATAGTTCAAGTCTTGACAACGGATCTCCACACACTGGGTCGTCTTAATTAAAGTCCACCTAAGACTGTTGCCAGAACCTTTGTTGTGCATTATTGAAGATTAAGAGATACTGATTGCTCGTTGAACGTCTGTAAGAACAATGCCACGTCACAGCAGGGTAGAAAGATAGCTCGCCACTGGAGGATGTTTTTATTTAATCGATCAGGCCGAATTAAAGTGATTGAATTCTACTTCTTCTTGAGTCTACCTCTTCGAAGTTGGTCACATATCCTGATTTTGGATGATCCGTTCGAACTTTGCAAGAAAATTAGTGCTGAATGTGTTAAATCCTCGGTTGGGATAAAAGAATGACCTCCGGTGTAATTTGGTCGCTTAGGCTTTGGACTTGAAATAAAAGGCGGCTAATGAATTTAAGTACTAGTTCGGAAACCTTTCGCGAAAAATCTGAGGTAGTACATTTTATTTCTTATAAAAAGAGAATCATAAACACCTTTGCAGTCTTTAAACGTTCGTATGAATGACCATCACAAATGTCAATAATAACAAAGTAGCATTCAAAACAGAAGAAAAAGAACATTTACTATCCCTTTGTACACATGCAACAAGTTGTTTGAGGACACACAAAGCGGTTCAATAGCCCCCACAGTTCACCGCCTTCCCGAGCAGTTCATTAAAACCAAAGACTTCGATCTACGGTGGTCCATTTTGCTAAATAAAATGCAAATAGCAAGTTTGATTCATAATTATAGATTTATTGGGGGAATATTTAAATTGATGCTAAGATTTATTAAATAACACCGCTTATGCGGACAGAGGCATAGAACTTTATTAACTCACTATATCCCGCCTCTATTAAGTTGTCTGGGAATAGAATGTACTGCCGGAATTCTGAAAAGGTACTGGACTCATTGACACTGGGATTGAAGCCGATTACGGTGGCGCTAAACACTTGCAGTCTTTGCAACCAATAGGGTAAGACGTACGTAACAATGCCCGAATGCAGGATGGATTAGGGACGGAAACATAGCAGGGCTTTATATAATTTAATATCAGTCTGGAACTCGAGAGACACAGAGTTTGGTGCATTTGGTTCCTTAGAGAACAGACGTAAGTTGGATAAATGGCTGAAAGGAATTCCTTGATCTTTTCAACCCAAGGAAGATTGCGTTTTCAGCTTTACAAAGAAACATGCTTTTGAGCATTCGCATTAATATTTTTCGTTTATGGTTTGCGTTACGTCATTTGTCGGGCTTGGAAATCTATTACTTTTAGACTTCACTTTTAAGGGGGTAAAACTTAATTAAAACAAATTAATATCGAAATGTTCAAAAGTTGTTTGTTTATATAACAAATGTCAGTTTTAATACACTCATTGTATTAAATTGGATAGAGGAAAGGCAAGAACTTACCGACACTGGCCGTCCAAGATACGCTAAGATATGGGGTGACCCAAGAATATCTCTTTTGAACTTGGATTTTATTTTGGCGTTAGTTTTCCTCCTTTCCATCAACCTCATCTTGACCACCGTCTGGTTCTGATTGGCTACCGTCACCGCGTCCTTCCATAGCGACTGTCGTCTGAACTTTGACGTCTGCTGCATGGCCTGGTCCAACAGATTCCGGGTCTGGCGGTCATATGACAGTGCCAACGCCATTTTATTTTAGTTTTTTGTTCACACCTTGCTGGTATATTATCTTGAATTCACCAGCACGTCTTCAATACACTCCAGAAATCAACCACTTTATCACGGACTACTGCTGAAAAACATAAGCGACATTTTTTCAAGAGGCAGTTTTGCCAGTCATTGAAAATATCTGCAAGAACGGCACGTCAGGGGTCGATCTGCCATGCTATTTATTGTCAATGTTTCTACCATAACCAAGGTCCTTCATGACTAATAACCATCTCTAATTCGGAATTTACAATCATGAAAGAGAACCCCTATCAAAACCAGTGTTGTGAAATGCTTAACATGTTTAATACATTATACAGCAGTGTAAGCTAACTTTTAATCAAATGCATTTCATTGAACTTAATTTGTGGCGAAGTCTTGAGATCGTATTCATTCGATGTGATACTCAAATCGTTTCTGATATAAGTACTGAGCAATAGTTCCCATGTAGGGAACGAAATATTCTAGAGAGAATTTTCCCAACTTCTTAAAACCACCAGACTTCGGTACCATTTTATGAAAAGAAACATTTTTCGTTTACTATCTGATTTGTTAGACAATTATAATAATCCGAGTTCTTGCTATCAATTATCAACGATTTATAAATCTTAATAGGTAAAGACTCAGTTGGCGAATTTGTATGCTTCTTTGAGGTTCGGGTTGAAAATTTTGGGAATCAGATGCTTTTTGCGAATTACTGTATTTGAATATGAATGAAGGCACCAACGATTAAGAAACCGCCTAGAATACAGAAAACGTTGATTATAACATGAATTCATTTATCATTATTGGTGGAGAATTGATATCGATTATTGAGGCACTTGGCTGTTTAAATGCCTATGTCGTGTGCAGATTGCAATGGCCGGTGTCTAAGTGCGGTGTTACAATACATGTTGGTAGATCTATCAGTGTGACACCCCTCAAATCTCTGTGTATACAGCATGTATACAGTTGCGTGGTTTCATCATGAATAAGTTCGTTTCATCTTGATACGTTCACGATATATTCACAAGCTGTGCTAAAATTTATCTCTCTCTCTGTCCCCCCCCCTCTCTCTCTCTCTCTCTCTCTCTCTTTCTCTCTCTCTCTCTCTCTCTCTCTCTCTCTCTCTCTCTCTCTCTCTCTCTCTCTTTACATGTTTCCATTATACATTGCATTTAAAACAAAAATTCGACTTTACAATTATAATTTCGACTTAAGTCATGCAAGAACTATGCCGGTTTGTTCAGTATCATTTTAGAACGTACTTTATATTTATTTAATGTTACAACTTCGTAAATCGTTTAAAATAATTTTTAACAATTTTACAATTTTATTCTTGTCTTGGACTTACTAAGCCTAATTTTGAAAACGAAAATGTGTCTGAAATCTATTACTTACAGTGTAGATACCTATGATCATTTAACAATTTTCTGATATAAACTCGTATCTTAAATTAAATATGTGAGTAATATAAATAATGATATGTCATCTTTTATAAAAATGCCGACAGTTATGTATATTTTTAAAGGAAAAATAAACTTACCCCACGTTTTTCATGCACTCTGATTCAATTATACTCTTTTTAGTGGGCAGGTATAAAATCGTTCTAAACTCATATCACTAGGATTAAGAAAAGGGGATTATCTAAAAGTGAAATGGTTACTCAATTACATTACTAGGGATTGCTTTTCAGGATTAATTGATAATCACCATTTAATTTTATATTTATAGCGGCAAAGGTGCTCATAAACTTTTATTGCACGTTGCAAAGTACGCATTTGTAACGAAAAAAAGATATAACTAGATGGCTTTGAGCAACATTTTTCATAAAAGTTTAAATTGAGTCCTTTTCTCTAATAAAAAAATGTATAACAGTTGTTATTGGACCATCTAGACTACAGTGTGAAGCTTGTAATGTGCCTAATCTTCCTACATAACTCACCATTTGAGATTTAGTCGATATAATGCCGACACGTATGCAAAAATTATCAAAACTGGATCTTTAATTGACCTTAATATGATTGTTAACTATTATTACATCACCTATTTAATCAGATTGGTATTTCCTCTGAATTGAATTGCTCTTGAACAAAAATAGTTCATCCCCTATGATGACGTAATAATAGTGTGATAAAATGATTGAACCAGTATCGTCTATTTGTCGATCGAATTTTTTGATTTTTTATCTTGAGGGGGGGGGGGGGGGCTAGTTCTTTATTTGCCTTTTCTTTTTTTTTCTAAGAAAACGTCAGTAAATAAAAATGATTTTCTATTAAGTATAGTAAAAAAAATCACATTTACACGAGTCAGCGATATATATGTACATGTTCCAGCTTTAAAACTGTTATTCTGCTCACAATTTATCTCACAATAATAGTAATATATTCAAGATGTATACTTAATAAATTAGAAAACAAATATATTGTGATCTTGAAAAAGTTCACAATATCCATCATATCTGGAAACTTAAAACCCAAACTCCAAAAAAAAAAAAATAACATTCCGTCTCAATATGTTCAACATTTGAGTATCCATGGTGTTTATGCAATTATCTATCAATTTCTTCAATGAAAAAAAAATTACCCAAATTGAATTACAACTTAGGATCCATGTTTAAATAAATGGTGTTTAGTTTGTAAAATAACGTGTTGAGTTTTTTGGAGATTAAAAATTAAAACCAGGACTTTGCAATAAAGAAATTATTAAAATGCCAAAATAACGGTAAAAATGCCTCTCATATTATATTCACATACATATCATATTTTTATTCACATACATATCATATTTTTATTACTTTTTTTTTTGCTATAATTAATTTTTTTTCAAAAAGTTTTTCATTAAAAAAAAACACGTCCTATGTCCTTTTATAAATGAATATCTAATTGAAATGATCGATTTACCCTTAAAATTTGTTATTAAACCATCGGATCCTCTATGAAAAATAAAGAATCTTATAGTTCTTTCCAAGATTATACAAAGCTTCACAAACACATAGAGATTATGTAAGTTAAGTATGAAATTCGATCTGAGGTATGGAAGACAACAAGAACTCTCACATTCATTTATCAATTATTTATTCATATGAAAAAAAAAATTAAAACAAATATTGCACTTCCTCACATGTGTAATGTTTGATGCACATGTTTATCATAATATTTGAATTTATCTACAAAGAAAGACAATATATCAGCAGACCAAGGTGTCTGCGTTAATTTTTAAAAATAACTATATAATTATAACTTGGACGGATGCAATGTATGTCATTCAGACAAAACAGAAACAACAAACACGGTAGTCAGAAACACTTGTATATAGCCAATTCATACCTATTGCTCAATTTAACGATATACATTCTTATCTCCCTTTAGTCTTTCTTGTATGACAACTATTGTATGGCTGTCATACTGTAAAATTTGAAAAATTTACGACCATCCAGTAATTTCAAAATTCACAGTATGACAATTGGCACAATTTTAAATATAAAATGTAAAAATTTCAAAGTAAACTGTTGATTCCCGGATTGACTCAGAAGAACTGGGAGTCGCCGTGGGCCTTGTGCTGCACCATGTGGTTGACCACCGTCAGAGCTTTGTACGCCTCCCAGTTCGTGTTGTCCTGTAGCTTCTGTTGTAGACTCTCCTCTGACGGGATGGGCTGCAACTGTCAATGTAAAACCACACCAGGTAAGTGTTTGTTCAACTTAGCAACAAAGAAATTATAAGCACTGGGTTGCAACTTTAATTTATAGTTACAGTCTGTCTGGCATTTCAAAAGAGCTAAAAAAAACCTAGGAAGATGCGGAGACGATCAAAAGTATACAGGATATAACATGTACTGTGTATTTTTTGTCGACAGGTTGATAACAAATGACGGAATATGACACTTACTAAAGGTGAACAGATGATACGATAGTTACAATTCATAAAATACGTGTGTCAAACTTATTTATGATGTGATGTTATTTGAATTGTGTGATTTTTTTTTTTTTTTTTTACAAAATTAGCAAATAAAATTAATTATTGTTACGGTTTTACAGTTGTTGCTTTACATTACTTTAATAAGCACATATACTGTATTAAAAATTATGGTTGTACATGTATGTGCAAATTGATAGCTTACAGTTCTTCGTATTCTCTTCGCGACTTCATCAGTTAGGTATTGTTGGAAAAATTTCCTGTTGATTAGAATACACTCTGCTCCTTCAGACACAAGAATGGTGCTCGTTGTCTTTCCTATTCGACCAAAGGCCACCTGTTCAACTCCCTACAGTAGGAAAAGAAAAGAATTTCAATACTAGTAGTCACGACGAAAACGCTTTGCATGTTTTTTTTTTTGGAGGGGGAATAATTTTGTTTTCCGGGTTGAGGGGGTGTTCCGATGCCTATTTTTGGAAATTTTATTATGTGAATTTATTAAATTTGAATTTTAAAGGGAGGAGGTGGTCCAGACCTCCCGACTCCCGCCCTTCCTCTAGATCCCTAGATCCGCGCATGCTTTGTATAGTTAAAACTATTCATCAAATCTTTGATGGGTTCTTTTTAGAATCACTTTACTGATATGGTCATGGAATACATTGTTTTTAAATAAATGTAAAATTGACGTTTTAAGTCATTGTTTAAATTTGAATAATATAATATAATTATCATGTTATAGGTAGCCGTATTAAAGACAAGAACACCCGAAAATAAAATATTTCGTATTTATATACAGCAAAGACACAGAAGAACATATATTAATGATAACAAACATGCAGATTAGTCGCCTAAGACCATCTGAACGAAGATATGTTTTATTTCTGTAAACAATAAAAGATAATTAAAATTACAAGATTTTGCAATTTTTTTCTCAAAATTGTTGATTTCAATCAACTGATTTAAACACCCAAATAATATTTAAGGGGAATCAGCTTTAAAATTATATATAAAAATGTTTCAAGTGTGAAATACTTAACACTGTTACTTAATTTGTGGTCTTTTCGTCTGAACAGTAGTTCATTCTTAAATTTTTCAGTTCCAATTTCTGATTATATGTTAATGCATTGTTACTGTGGAAAAAAAAAACTATTAAAGGTTCTTTCGGATCTGGTGCTTGTATCTGTACATACAAAGTACGTGTATCAGTATTTTTTAAGACTTGCAAAATTTTTCGTCCCTTTGTTATATATACACACAAATGGTAGCAGTATTAACCCGTTAGGAGGACTTACAAATGTTTCCTTGGGTCCTAGTTTCTGAATCTGTACGTACACGGTATCGGGCCTGTGACGTTTTAGGGCACTCTCAGACGGAGACAGTTTTGGAGAAGTTCGCTGTCAATCAAAAAATAATTAGGTCACTAAACTAATAAATTAGGTAACTGTCCTTATTTTTGATCGTATTTTTATAAAAAAAGGACCTGAATGCAAATCAAAAACTTATTTTTTAATAAGAAAATCTTTTGTGGTTAGGATTTTGAATTGCAATTCAAGTGTTAACAGATGTCAAAATTTTAATGGTCAAATAGAATTGTTTTGAATTGCAGCCAAATTCTTTTTAATCTCACGTAAACTTTTGCGTGTAAATGAACTCATTAATTTTATCATTAAGCCATATTATTTATGCTGTGCAGTAAGTTACTTTGTAAGTAGATTTAAGCAAGAAAGTTTTGAAAATTACCGGAAATAATACGTACTAACATACACCCATTATTCATATCTAAATAAATGCTTCATAATCAATTTAAAATACATTTTGAATTTTGTAAGGTATTTAACATCGTATTTTAATGTCACTGCCATTCTCTTTTTTGCAAGCATTTTACTATTATGCATTAAGTACAGTATGAAACCCGATTTTGTTCAAAATTCTATACTGTGATATACAAAATAATAACTCTAAAGATTTTGAAATATTTATGCAAAAAGAAATTATCTCCCTTTGATTCATTCAGAAGACTATACCATGCTTTTCTTTACAACAGAGTCTAATAGTGCAAAACAGAAAAGTTAACCTTTCACGGTACATGTACTTTATTTGGTCTATATTTAAAATACACACAAAGATATACGACATAATTACTTTCAAGGCTTATAAACCTAAGACGGGTTTTACTCTCGTTACATCATCGATAATAAATGAAGTAATCACTTTGGTAGCGATGTACCGTTAGAGGAGCCGTTTAATGACTTGGTTCATGCGCGGATCCAGAAAATTTTTCCAGGGGGGGGGGGGGGGGTCCGAAGGATAATTGTGTTTGCCAGGGGGGGTCCGAGGCATATTTTCGATAATTTTACTATGTAAATTTAATAAATTTTCATTTTCCAGGGGGGGGGTCGGGACCCCCCCCCCGACCCCCCCTCTAGATCCGCGCATGTGTTTACACCCTCACCTTTCCCCATTTGGATATGTAGGAGTGTTTCTGGGAGAAGATGGAATCTAACAGCCGCTGGTGCTCTTCCTGCTCTGCGGAGTCTGAAAAGTACCATGTATTTGTTCTATATTAATCGTGCCTTGTTCAATCATAAGTTTACAATCACAAAAAAACATCATGTGAAGGCGTCTTTTGTTTATTAGTTATCGCGGACATCTAGATGTTCATCGGTATCAGCAACTGAATCGAACTATATAGGTATGTGTCGAGATCCGGTAAGCGCGTTACCTTCAAAAACTAGTATCCTAGTCAAGTAGTACATGTACATGTATTTCGATTGTTTAACAGGGGTTAAAAAACTATTGAAGTACGCCCTAAGCTATGCTTTTTTCTGTTTTCCTTTCAGTAAATGTTCATAGACCCTCTAACAAGAAAGACAAATTAAATCTCATTCCAATTTTAGACTTTTATGAAGCGCAACTTATTTAATTAAAAAAGTTTTTGATAAGAAATAAAAGATGTGCCATGCATCTTTGGCTGACATTGTGAACATTTAAATTACAATTCAGATTTCAGTTCGTAAATTCAATAAAATTCTGTTAGATGAACAGAGTGTTGAGGACCCTGAAATAAAAGTGATATAAAAGTATAAAAATATTGGGAGAGGGCGGTCTAAGTTATGGAACTTGTGCCCAATCCCAATTGTATTTAAGTACAATAAAAATATGTTCAAATCATAAAAGTGACCATGACCTACCTTCTGGATATGGTTTGTGAAGTATGTCAGAGAGGTGCTGTATGGTACACTTCTGTTTGGATGGGCGGGGCGTCCCACACGAGGAGTCGGACCGCGGGGATTTGTCCGAGGAGGAGGTAGATGAGGAGGACGATGTCTTCGAGGACTTCGGAGGAGATATCGGAGGAAGTCCTGAAAATAACAGTTACAGACTGAATTCATTTGTACGAAATAACAGTTACTGACTGAATACATTTGTACGAAATAACAGTTACAGACTGAATACATTTGTACAGAATAACAGTTACAGACTGAATACATTTGTAGGAAAAAACAGACTGATGACAACTACCAGTAACAATCTGGGGGAAAACAACAGTAACATACTGAGATAAAATAACAGTTATAACATACTGAGATAAAACAACAGTAACATACTGAGATAAACAACAGTAACATACTGATATAAAACAACAGTTACATACTAATACATACTGAGATAAAATCACAGATACTGAGATAATATATCAATTACATACTGAGATAAAATCACAGTTAGATACTGAGATAAAAAACAGTAACATACTGAGATAAAATAACAGTAACATACTGAGATAAAATAACAGTTACATAATGAGATAAAATAACAGTTAGATACTGAGATAAAATAACAGTTATAACATACTAAGATAAATTAACAGTAACCTACTGAGATAAAATAACAGTTACATACTGAGATAAAATCACAGTTAGATACTGAGAAAAAATAACAGTTGCAAGCTAAATAAAGTAAACTATGAAAATTAACACTTAGAAAATAAGAAAAAGCAACTAATCTACAAACGGAAGCTTCTTCTTAAAAAATAAAAGTTTAATAGAATAAGATAAGCGTGAAAAAAAACTAACGACTCATTCTTATGAGAGAAAAAAAACATTCCATCTAACTGTTACATCCTGTTAATTATTTAAGTCTCCTGTGTGTGCATTGATAAAAAAACCCTTCAGAATCCAGATTCTTTGGCTCTCTTTTCATTCAAGATAAAACAAACTCAGAGAAAATATGAAACTATTGATTAATCTTTTCATTATGATTATTTTTGATATGCCAAATTATCTAACAGTTGCAGACGGATTGATTTTTTACCGTGTTTCGCGTGAAATGTTATTGAAACTAATATAATCAAAATAGTCTGTTTGCGAAATCCAATAAGTTTTCGCTTTGATGCATCTCTTTATTTGCAAAGGCGGTCATTATTGAATTCTGTGTTGCCTAGACATATTTTGTAAAGTAAAAAACAGTTAAATGCTCTTGCAAGTTTGAGATTTATCATTATCGTGGTGCAATTGAAATTATCTTGAAAAAGTTTTTCTCCAACTTTTATCCAAATTCACCGCTCGCAAAACGTAAAACGTCAGTAAACTAACATTCTTAAGGTATCTCACTCCTCACGTTTTGATTTCATTGCACAGATGGTCATTATATTTTAAATAAATATGATTTTATCAATTTAATCCTCAGAGAAAGATCGTCATTTCATAATTAAACAACATTCAAAAAGAAAATCAATTTGAATTTAAGAAACAAACAAGTTTTGGGGGGAACTATTTTCTCGTGCAGAAGGTTTTTTAGACGAAAATGACAGAAACAAGCAATTTTATGAATTTTTAATATACTTTTCTTTTTATTATACTTTATTCATTATTCACATTTTTAACATTTGATAGGTTTGTGACATGTTCTATAGGTCCTTTGTGACCTGTACAAAACTAAATTTTGAAAGAATGATAGACGTTTAGCATAAAATCATGCTAATATATAGAAAATGTCTGAATTTTTTTTAGCCAAATTTTGCGAGAATTTTACCTTTGAAGCCATATATCTAAAATTTGACATCACTGACCCCTATGTTTTATTATGTCAAAATGATACTGATTACATATCTAGGCAAACTGGATAAATCTTATAAAATTCTTGATATTCAAAAGGTTTTTATTTCAAATCAAATTGTAACTATTATAGAAATTGTCTATTTTAAGTGCAAAAAGGTCAAACAAAAAAATTATGCAGCTTCGTACAATTTCTTTTTGTAATCCCTCTTTTCAGTGTGACCATTGTGCATAATTAAAAACGATATTTCAAGAAAAAAGTTTGCATAATCAAAAATACTGACAGCAAATCCTAATCAGGCTGAAATCGCATTTTAGGTGCAAAAAGGTCAAATTAAATTGGCCATAACTCAGAGGGATGAACACTGACCTCCCATTATCTTTGTATTTTTCAAGTATGTTTTGTCTACAGATTTCAATGATATACTTCTCAAAAAATTCTTGATACAAGAACATTGAGGAGTGGGATAACTTAACACCGTCTGCGTTGTATTTATCATGTTTCAAAAAATAATCATTCTTATGTTCATTAACAATTTTTTGGGGGGAGTTAGCGGTTTTGTCATATTTATTGTTTTAAAAAAGATATTCAATCTCTAAATAAACAATTTATGTAAAGTTAACTAGCAAACAGTAAACATTTTGTAATCTATGACGTCATAAATGTACCATCAACTATAAATTCCATTCCATGGTAAATCAATCATAAATTAAAATGAAATACAAGTACGTTGAATAATACATTACTTTTATCAACGGAGAGAGAGAGCAGTGTTTAAAACAAAGTATTATACTAGAGCCCTGCAATGAAATTTTCATGCTTATTGGTGATTTCACTTACGCAACAGGGACTTAGCTATTTGTTGGTTGGCTGATAGTCCTGGTATATTCGGTTTAGCGGAATGGAGTGATTTGAGTACTCTACAGGATCCTGTCTTGATGATATAGACCCACTCACTGGTGTTACTGTCCTTACACAGCAGAAGGCCTCTTCTGTAAATAAATATGCTCATGGTATTTATTTCTTTATGGTTTTGTACGTAAGTTTGTTAGAAAGAACAATTGCAGAAACACTGCGGTACTTACATGACTTTCGCACTCGAGTGCCAACGAGAGAGAGAGAGAGAGAGAGAGAGAGAGAGAGAGAGAATGAATTATAATTTATGCCTAATTAAATGGAATTAAACGGGTGGCAAGTTTTAACAATATTCATTGAAGAAATTCAATGTTCAATGTCCAATCGAAAACTAACTTGTCGTTAACCTGGTCCCAGAATTATAAAGCAGTCTTTGACTTAAATCACAATTTGTACCTTGTCTAAAAGGTTTATCATTACAAAATCATACACTCAGTAAAATGCCAAATACTGCTATAAATATTGTTTACCTCTTAATTCTTTTAACTGCACATTTCAAGAATCAGTTTATGCAAAGAAAGCATTTATGATTACTAGTAATCGAAATTTTCATTTGAATCTATAAAGATTTGTCCATGAGCCTTGACCCACATACTAAACAAACCTGAAATAAGTGAAGCAACAGATCTTGGGGTCGTGATACGGCAGCCGTTCGATGGGCCAGCCTTTCAGGAGTTGGACAGTCCTTAGGAAGCGAATGTGCTCCGGTTCTTGGTCTTTATCCATGGGCATGAATATATCCACGAAATCCTCACGTCCTACAGCCAAAAGTTCCACGCTGTTCTTGCAAGTGACAGTGGCGCTCCGTTTAGCAGCGTGCATAAGCGCCAGTTCCTGCAAGTAGAGGTGTGCACAATCAATGGCAAAGTTATACAGAGGGAAATTACTAGTATAGTTTCCGTTTTGATCGATAGGCTTAAAGCAGCAATCTTTTTCGTCTTCCACGGTAACTCCAGAAAATCTTAGTAACAATGCAAATCTTGCTCTGCATGTGGCATTTGCTTTCAAATGATATTGAAACGCAAATAAACAGCATTATGCGTGGATACTTTATTCTATACACAGCATACCGGATGATAGGCAGGGTTCTAATACTGTTCATCAATAGCGTCCAAGAAAACTCTTTTACAAGTGGTAATTAAAACTGTCATCGTAAACTGTTCCTTATTGTAAATATCACCCGGCGACGGTAAATCGTACCGACCTCATAAACGGAACTAGACTATGGTATTGCCACCTCAATTTACTCTCAATGATTCTTCTATGACTTGTTTAAAATGTTTTAAAAACCAATTGATGTGTTATTGAACTTTAATTCACCTTCTTATAAATCAGACATTTACGTGTCTTTGATGTTACGACATCTGACATTTTCCGTCTTACTTTCATTTGATCCTATCAATGACATTTTAAACTGTTCATTTTACCATTCAACTCATCATTGAAAAATACATATATTCTCAAGGTCTCTTAATAATTGAGATATCTGTGCGACATCGCTAGATATGATAAATGGTGTGAACCAAAACATCATTTTTCTTACGATGAAAAAAATATTACGTCCTTTCTCATACAAATTAACAAATAGTAAAACTCAAATACTGTTATATATAAATATTACGAAGACTTCAGTCAATTTATTTATTGTCCAGTTTGTAGGGTTTTTTTTTTAGTTCTGTTCGCGATAACCCTTCATCAAGAAAACCGTCGTTTCAAGCCAAGCGCCGTGTCAGCATACCGATATATATAACTTTAAGAGACTTTTGTGCAATATTGCCGCGGCAATGGTAGCAACGATTCTTTTGCAAATCACTCGTTTATAGAAGCGAAAGTTGTAAGTCTTTTGGTAAGCATTAGCAGTGGATGGTAGATTAATTGATAGAGACCCGTATCACGACAGACGTGGCCACAAAAATGATGGTTTCGAGTCATTATGCCAGTTCTCAACGGCATCCGTGACGTCAATTCTAGTAAAACATTTTTCTTTTGGATGAAATACGCAAATACTGTTATAGTTTCACATCAGCAAAATTTTGTAACTAATTTTTTTTTAAGAAAAGAAAAACTCTTCCTAAGTATGCAGCAAAAATATTCTTGAAATTTTAGTTTAAAATGTTGTCTAGGAATATTATAATAACGACATGTACCGGTACTCACCCCAAAACTGTTACCCTTTTTGAGAACAGCGGCGGTTCGTACCACCTGATCCCCTGTATCCGGGTCAGTCTGTAGAATGGTGACAACAGCTACAAGTAAACATTAAACAGGTAATGTGCATATTTCTTCTTCAAGATAAATAAAACAGCTTGCAAAATGATATTTTTTTTTTAAAATCTAATTTGATGCTTCGAAGTTTAAGAGATGAGAATTAAGGTCTAGATTTTTTTTTTACTGATTTTGATTTCGTATATGCAGGTTCCTAAAATATTAATTTTTTTCCTGGTTCAAAAGTAAGAACGCTGGCTCTTTTTTACTACAATACCACATCCTTGGTTTTTCAAAAGCTTTAAAAAATACGCGAATATATATTTAAGCAAATTCTAAAAAATCATGTAAGTATTAATGAAGTGCTCATCAATTGATAAAAGGAATGTGTACCTGTCCCAGATAATATGAAGTAAAAATTGTCAGCCATGTGACCCTGTCTTATGATTACTCGTTTGTCTTCAAAACTGCAACAAAAGAGAATGGACATGTTCAAAGGAGGATCGTGATATACTACCATTCAAACATTATGCAAGAATGACATTTCTTCATCGCAAACGCGTTACTGATGTCTGTTTAAACACAGGGAAATAATTAAAAATCCGTTTGTTTGCTTAACGATAAAACGAGAAGCTATAAACGAATATCGCATTATTATTTCTCTGGGATCCTTTTATAAACACTTATGAAAAGATTTCAATAAACCAATCACCGCGTTCAACCTTCATGTTGACAAACTGACAATGGAAGTGGTATTTTAAATAGATGAGCAGTCTTTGTTGTGGATCAGAGACAATCTACGTTTACTCACTGTTCATACCAGCCGACCCTCACGAGCGACTTCTGCATGGTGATCGGGAACTCGCTGAACGCCTCCACTGCCTGATTCAGCGCTAGCAGCGCCACCTTTAGTTGTTCCTCGGTTCTTCGTTCAGGATCCATTGATAAAATCGCTTTTGCCTCATTACTTAGAATAGTCTGTAATTAAGAAGAAAGATTATGATTAAAAAGATTAACGTATTTCTAGCATTTTTGACGATGGAATTCACAGGACCAACTTTATTTAGCAATTCATTTGTCCAAATTGTTATAAATAAAGTCCTTAAACGTTTTTGTAAATTTACGATATGTATACTATAATACATGAATCTTGCCTCTTTTTTGGCTCTGAAGTCCCCGGGGTCAAAGGTGAGACCAAACATTTCATACTCCCTCTTTGAAGAGCTGGTGTCTTGGTGTGCCCAGGAGAGGAGATCATGGCGCTGTCCCTGTGAGTTTGTGAGGGTCGCCTTCAGTAAAACTTGTATCGTCTTTACAGCACGCCTGAATCTGACCAGTGGCTACAAGAAAATAAAAACATACCATTATCTAACGAACTAAAATTAGAAAAACAATTTTTACAACAGTCTAGTACTACAATTTTTAATAATCTCGTAATACAATTTGTACAACAATCTCGTACAATGTACTTCAGTTTGTGCAAGTCTCTTACTAAAGTTTGTACAAGTCTCGTATCACAGTTTGTACAACTTTCAGGTAACACAATCTCGTACTACGGTTTGTACAACAGGCTTGTACTGGAAAGAATCGTACACTAATTGTGCCTTCTACATGAACTGTCCTAGTACTAACACCGTTCCTTCTTTCTTTACCTCAACAACATTTCTGGGAGTTAGGTCGGGATCGGGAATCTCTATCACTTGTATTACGACTGTTTCTATCGTCTTTTCCTTTTTCCTCTTAAATCGCCGCTTTCTTAAAGCATCTTTCACCGTCTGCTTTTCTTTCGCTCTATCATATATCCACTGCAAATTCGCAGGAATATGAAAGAACCGTATTGGTTCAAGCCTAGGTTTCCGCAAATTTGGAGATGCTATATAGTTACGCTTCCTGTATCTCCTTTTTACGGCCGAGTGGTTCTCTTCGGGTTCCTTTAGGAAGTTGTGATCCATTGGTCCGGATGAACCATCGAGACTGTATGCTGTGTACATGTTGTTGATTTTTTCTTTTATTTTGAGGGGAGGGATTGGGTAGTCCTTGGGAGACGATAAAATTCGTTCGAACAGATCCATGATTAATCCCTTTCTTTTCAACGTCTAAGAGTTCCTCCATGCAAAAACCTCACTCAACGTTACTCGCCAACGTAAAGACACCAGATGTGTTTAAGCTCTTCCAGCCTGCACACAAAACACTAAAGAACCTTTTAACTCCATTATCAAACTAAGTTTTTGTGTCCAGCAAAATTAAAGTCGACAGGTGCAGTAACGGGGTGTTTGCGTGTGTAGAAAACTTCATATATTAATATTCCACTGGTGCTTTGGTCTATTCTTTCTCTGACAGCCTTCCATGGGGACTGACTACTATCTATAAAAACTTGTCCAGTAGTATCTCTAGTAACTAGCGTGTATACAAAAAAAGAAGCCTTAGTCTTTTTTACAAAATTGGATAAATGAAATAGATTTATTCTATTTCAGTATTCAATGAATATTCTTTGCTATATTGACATTTCATTTCAATGCCAACAATTACTCCAATGAATCTAGTAGGCTATACAAATTATCGCTGGGCTACTCAGTAGCTGAGCCCGATGAATGTAGGAAGACCACCAAACTAAAATAACAAATTACAGCCAAATTCTTCGATGAATATTAAATTTATCGAATTACATGACACCAGACTGCTACTTCTTCGCCTTTAATTATGTCAAACGTTGAAGCGTGCGACCCAAAATTTGCAACTAAGTAAATATTTGCATGGGAAGATATGAAGTTGGTCAACTTGTGTGTGATTTACAACCTCAATTTTATGTATTGTGTACCTATGAACGTTTGTTAGAAAACACAAAGTATAACATTTTGTAAGCATATAACGTCGCCACATAAGTATGAGGTACATTGTAATGTAAAAAAATTATTATCATTTCATCAATATTTAGGATCTTGTTGAGGCAGAATATTCCAAAATGTTTATGACAAACGCCACAAAACTCGAGACGGAAACTTATGTATCTAGTTAACCTAATATTGATGACATCCTTGCAGTAAATTGAAATATGATACATGACATGTCTGTACCCATTGCAGACATTGCTATTATTTAGCTTTAATATTTGGAAATTGATTTTATGGACGACAAATTTTACCAGATTTTGCTGACATCATTGGTACTTTTAACTTGCTAGCATATTAAGTTTGAAATATTAAAATACCCAAAAGCAATTACACATTGATTAACTGTCCCATCATTAAGCTTTATTCATAATTTACCATTTTCCCCAAATAAGGCGAATTTTAAAATGATAACAAGGGAGGCAAAGCAACTGAAAATACAAGAAATTAAAGGAAACAATCTATACACAAAAAAACCAGATAAAGTATTGCATTTAAAGTTCTATCTTTTTTAGCTTCCCTTTTACAAACGAAATTGAAATTATAAATTAATAAAGCATATGAAAAAATCAAGATCGATGACAAAAAAGAATCAATTCTTTAAAGACGGCTGTATCAATTGCTTCTTTTAACGATATCTGTTTAAATACTCTCATCTTTTTTTAAACACATCACGTATTTGTCAAAATTTCTATGCAGCAGAAAAACCTTGTTCTTACCTTCTGATGTAGAGAGCAGCAGGGCATGGTGGATGGACGCGGGGAATAAGAAGCAGGTAAAGAGGGTGACATTTGCCTTGTTTCTGTTTAGTCTGATCACATCATATAAACTCTGTTATCTGGTAGGGTCAGTGCAAACAAAGCGTTTCTACCAGATCAACGCCTTTCAATTTCGACATTGTTCCAAATGACAACGCTATTGTGATTGAAAGCGCAGATATGATAAATTCAACGTGGAAGCCACATGACAAGACGAGATTTTGCTTAGAAAATTAAAACAGGTAAACACAATTCATGTACAGGTAATCTGCATTGACCCTGGATCACAGGAATGCTTTGAAGCCGTGGAGAAACGACTTCCGTTATCTTATCGAAAGTTCTTTTCCCTTTTTAGGGGGATGAGGGGAGAAAACGATAAATTTACCTACACTCCAAAGGTATATCACTTGTCAACTCCATCATACGAATGTACATAACTCTAAACAGAGATCTAAAGCTGTGAATAACTTTCTACAAACATAAATTATACGAATGGGCAAGAGATCGGATTCTTCCCATGGGAAAAATTAAGAGTTTACTCACACTAACGGTAAATCTAGAAACCCTCTCATGGTCAATGGATGCAATCTTCAGACTCGGAGAAAGGAACACTCTACACATCAATATTCGACCACAGACACGCTCCCATCTCTTTCTTCTGGCAAATCGCGCCAAGCCTCGTTTCGGTTTGGAAGACACGATAGCAGCATTGGAAGCATCAGTTCGCATTTCTTTGCTTTTTCTCCGCAAATTACTTTTTTCCGTCTTTTCTTTTTGATAATTAATAAAATTCTTTTGCTGTATATCCATGTTTCTACCTGTCTGTTCCCAACTTCTAGTGACTCAAAGATATTTTAGTGAATAGCTTCTGTAACTGGTTTTTGTACAAAGGTTTCCCTATAGTGAAAGTTAAGCCATTGTCGGCGGGAAGGAGCCTCTGGTACTTGAATCTCTACAGTAAACTAAGCACTAATAATCGGTCGATTTAATTGTGATCTTCAGTAATGGAGGTACTTTTGTCTCCATGCTCCATTCATAAGTCTTAATAGCTGTGTAAACATATCCCTCCTCTCATCTCGTAATAAAGTCAGAAATCACTTGTAATACCCCCATTAAACAATTCCATTTATTTCATTAAGGCACTGTAAATCTTCAGACAATCTTTAAACGGGAGAAATCAAATATAAAAGGATTCGTAAATAATGAAATCAAATCGTCTTTCAAGAAATATTCCTTTGTGTGCAAATCGCTGGAATCAAAATAATGGAAATGGTCATGATAATTTATGAAAACCTAATAATTCTTGTATTTATTTAGCTATCAGACTTTTCATAACCGTAAGTAATTCACTGTCTTGCGTTAAAAGTGCACCCTGATTTATGACACCTGAAACCTGCAGTGATTGAAATATAAGGTTGTTTTGTAACGGAGACATTGAGTGCTTTGTAAACAGAAGGAAATAAAACAACAGACCGGCCATGGAAAAGAACTACATGGCACAATAAAGGTATAAACGTGAAAACTGGCAGACACAAAGTACATGTACACTTTTAGTCTAGTACTTTATATATAATATCATACAGCGATGTAAAACCATACAGTTTACTACACATACCAAAAGGGCTGTAGGGCTTTTTTTTGTTTTTGCCTTTTTTATATACAAATTAATGATCGCAAAAGTGAAATAGTGCGATTGAGGCTTTCTTTTACCACAGAATATCGCAAAAATAGCAACCCACAGAAAAATCCAGTTATAATGTTTTAAAACAAAACTTTAATTAATTAAATACATGAATGTCGTGTATTTCTGGTAGGCAATTTTGTATATCATACCCCCTTTGCATAATTTACTTTTTCCATAAAGCGCGTAGAGATTAATTTATCATAACCACGAGTTTCACAGTTTACTTTATGAACATGCATGTCTATGAAAATTCTTAAGGCGACATGTTTTGAATTAAAACAAAATATATAGAATTAGGCATAAGTTTCTCTGCTATTAACATTTAATTCAAGCAGATGAAATATTTGATTACCATAAATTCCTGTTCAGTTTGGCACATGGAATTTACAAATATATGTCATACTGTAAAAAATTTTGGTGGGTGTAAAACACAATTTTACAATGTTATCGATGTAAACCTTGTATTAATTTTACACATATACAGTGCATGTAAAATGTACAAAATAGCACATACATGCATGCATCTGCAGATGTTCATTGCCACACTAACGTCAGTTTACGTCACAGGCTCAAAGGGATGTTATTATTTTGATTGCCAAAGCTCATATTTTTTTTTTACTAAAAAAGCAACTTACCAAAATCTTGTTTTTAAATGGAAGTGGGATGACATAGTTTTCCGACCTAACTCTCCGAAGGGACTTTCCATTTGGTTTCTGTGGTTTACGACTTGTTTTTGGTAAACGTAAATTCAATGGTGGTAAGAAAATGTTGTTTGTCGAACGAGTCTTCATAAGTTTTGATTTCGACAAATAAAGTCCATCCACGTTTTCTAATATTTTCCTTTCTGTTATAGGGTAAACTTTACTTTTTGTAAATCCGTGTGCCTCCATGACGTCATCGCGACTATATCGTCTGCTTTGGTAAAACACGTCAATGCTGCCACTGCTAAATTTCCGGAAGTCTTGGTCTGATTTGACACTTAGTCTTCTTGGATAGTCCGAAAAAGATGACGTTCGTTTCTTTGAATTTGAATTGAAGCACAGAATGTTACCATCACTGAATTTTCTTCCGAACTGCGCGTCCGAGCGTCGCCTATAGAATCTGGCGTCATCATTTGTGGTTTCAATTAATTTTCGAGTTGGAATCATCTCTGTCAGTATTGGAATTTTATTGTTAGACAATGGATAATTATATTTGAACAATGACAATCTGCAATTATACGTTAGAGATGCACTTCAGTTTCACAAAATATCAACTCACTTATCTTCCACAATTGAGTGAGTAAACTTCCAAATCAATTCTGCATGGTATCGGCAAATACGGAAAAGTCCAACAAATAAAACTTGATTAAAACTGTTGTTATCTTCATGTCTCCTAATAATCCCGAAATGAAAAATTCGTTTTATTGAGCAGATATGTATTTATTGTCACCAAACCTCCTCGGCAACGGAGAATTACAGCTATATCTCCGAAATTTGGTCCAAATTCTCAGTCAGCTGTGGCCTTCACAAAAGTGGCGACTTCTTCTCTTGCCTTGTTGACGGTATTTATTCTCACATCGATGTAATTTCAGTTGTTCATCTTGAAGATTAATTCAGGGGTCCTCTCCTCGTCTGAATGGGCTCTCGTCCTGATGAGCTCAACAGCCTCCATTAATTTTGTGTGTAACTCCGAAACCAGAGACTGTAAATCTTCAACTAGGTGTTCAACATCCATACTCCTGGCGCTTTTTGGGTGATTATTGGTATTTGTGTAATTTATTAGGAAATCTAAATCAATTCGGATGACAAGATATATCTGAGCGACATTTAAATAATCGCCAAGTGTTACAAGATTTATTACTGATTTTGTGAACCGCTGACGGAACACCGTCCAGAGCCATGACTTAATCGCCTCCCATACATAAAACTAACACAATTATCGATAGATTTTCTTATATTAATGCTACATTCATCCCATAGCGTCATTCATTCCAGGGGCATCGGGTATTCAAGATAATTTTGTTGAATGCGTAGTTACCCTCGTCAGTTCTAAGGTTGTGGGTGCCTGAAGGAGGCATTGCTATTACATAAAGTAACCTCAATCGATCGCTTTTAAGCTTGATACCGTCCCATGTAGGAAAAAACAAGCAGATTAATTTTCCTTTCTGTCTTAGAGGGGTGGCACTGAGTAACTATCATACACGGTTTTCATTTCTCCTGCACATTGTTGTGCTGGTCATTGAAATTGCTCTCGTCTCCAAGAAAAAAGGAATTTCTTGTGGAAGAACCCGTAAAATATATATCGAAGTGGTAAAGAAATATACCAGTTACATAACAAATGTTTACGAGGTTGCAATTTACTTTGCATTAAAACGTTTTGGTGATCAAACAGCATCAAACATTCGTTGTCTTTGGGGTAGTCGCTGCCTTAACAAGAGATATCAGTCCTCATTCTGTTCATGGGATTTACCGATATAATGTGTCAAATAAACTGTAATTCAAGGTGACCAATCTTCCTTCCCATTATCAAACTTATAAACAGATTGTTAATAACATATATCAAGAGGTATTATCAATAATCTAGAAGATCGTCAACATTCGAGTACTAGAACGATTGCATCGGTACTTTTAATAAATCCACTTCTGATAACAATTAAATTGTAATGGCTTAAATATTTCAATGATATAATTCACATGCCCTGTGTAGTTCATATGTATGGCATGAAATGAATACCGGAAAAGTCTTAATTTCAATCATCCGCATTACTTGCACGTGTAGATTTAAGTATAATCATTAGTCAATATTGATAATGCATGTATATGAAAGCCATTAGATCAAGAACTTTTATTAAAAGTTTGCCACCCTCCACCATTTTTTTTCGATAAATTATAAAACAGAGAAGAACGTACGTACCACGCAATTTAGGAACGGTATATTTATAATTGGTTTCAATTCCAATTACTTACTAGTATTAGGGTTGAATGGTCGTGGCCATTTTTAGACTATATTAATCTCCTTTCGCTGAAGAGTCCTGCATAAAGCTATAAGACACTTTTCGAATTTAAGTTCTGAAATATTTGGATATTTTTCTTTGATTTTACTTAATAATAGTTAATGGTCAAGATATTATATTTAAGATTTTCATGTAAATCTAATAAGTAATCCTTAAAGTTAGCTAGATGCTCCACTGCTACACTGTCATTGGTCCCCTTTAATTATGCTTCAGCGACATTTGCTATACCAAATAATCTCAAGGTCACGTTATCCGATATTTATCAGACATCTGATTAAAAAACAATTCTACCAAGAACGTATTAATGGTTTAGGGTCATCTGTAGCAGATTCTTTTCATTGGCGATTTTTCTGATCAGATTTGATCAGAAGGAGGACAGTGGATCGTACTAACTTGTCTACATCCGCATCAACTGATTGCAAAGACGAGTTAACTTATAGATGATGATAACGTGTTTCATATAAGAAATTACGTACGTAAATTAGTCCATGCACTATACTAAGTACATGTATATTATGGCAACATAAAGGCAAAAATTCACGTGGCACAAGAAAATAATGATTTGGTTATTTAAAGTGCCTTGCAGTGACTTTGTACTCTTTACTCATTACTTAGCATTGAAATAGAAAAAAAATAAAGATAGGAATCAAGCAAACTTGTTTTAAAATCCTAATTACTTTGCATTCTCCATAGTTATAGCACTGACATGACGTTTGATCGTTCGTGATTTGTTAAAAACCTATCTAATTAACGTTTATCGATTTTGAAGAGTTAAAATACTTTATCAACTACTGTTTTATTACCTCGACATATTTTGACTTTTCCGTCATAAACGTTTCATCGGAAGCCGCAGTTTTTTCATCTTCTTTCCTCCTAATACTTGGGCTGTTTCTAACAGACTTCCTAGAGTAGACTGTATTCCATGCATGGAATTGAAGAAATGGTGATTTTGGACTTGAAATCAAAGGCTCCGACTTTTCTCTGTGTATCCTTATATTTTCAATGTCAGTTTTAGTTCTTTTTCTCAACAAGCTCGTTTTTGACTGATTGGAAGCAAAAGTCCGGCTTCGTAAAAACTTTTTCTTCATTGCTTTATCTCGGGTCTTGCTTACTTCTAACAGTTGGGTTCAAATGTTTTTCCGCAGTACTGAACCTTCAATCACGTTGATATTTCAAATCATTTCACAGAATGGCTACGAAATACTACCGTTGAAATAATATTAGTAATGACTTTTGTACATTCCAAGAGTACCCGGATTGTCAGAGCTCAGCCTGGCAGTGAAGAGATAGCCAGAGACACGATTCTGGGTCCCGGTGAGCACGGCAGGGTCCACTCAAACTTGTATGGGGCTTCCTCTGTCACTTCTCTCGCTGACAGTTAGTGTTTTCTATTATTGCAAGTTGACAAAGGTCTTACTGATAATGATGTAAAATATCTATAAAGCCATTGATAATGCTCTGTGTCGCCAAAAGTTGAATTATGTAGATTTTAATGTGTATCAAATCAAAACATTTTGCTTAAAAGCGGCAAAGGGATAAAAGATTTTAATTCTGGGTTACCATTAAAGGCAACGCGCTCCTCTTCTCAAAAGCCCTCTTCCGTCATTTCTAATGTACTTGACTGAACTAAGGCACATAATTAAAAAACACATATCTCATTGCAAATGCCAGAACTGGGCTTGGTGGCGAAATTTATTTGATTTTATATAACGAAATTGCGTTCATATTCTGAAAATGAAATTAAATTGATTTATTTTTTAACATACCACTTCGCATTGAAAGAAAAATGGAAGGAAATCTTTATTATCGCAGCATTCAATCTAATCATGGACATCAAAATTAATTCATGCTGAGGTGCGAAATGCGGAAGGCATTGTACCAGTTAAATGTTCAGTTCTGAAATTTATGGCATTTTAATCCATCAATAACCGACATTCTACTTTTATCAAATAATTTTTTGTACTGGATTCAGAGGCCAAATTGCCCTAATTCACAAACGTGCATTAATTTCTCTACCCAGAGTTCTCAAATGCGGAAAATAATCTCGAATGGGTGCAAAACAAAAACCAAAATTCTCAACAAACAAAAAAAAAAACCCATGCAGGGAGGATGAAAATAAGTTCTATTCCATTCTTGTGTTGATTATAAGACTATGAAGTCAACACGTCCAATGTTGTACTCACTCTGTGAAAGAAATGTCTCCGTCTTTTGAACTTGGCTGCTTTGATGCAATCCAGTGGTTCTCGGCTTCCTCGTCTCTCGATATCCTTATTGTCCGAACAAACTCGGTCTTCGCTCTTCTGATCTTTGATGGTCCACACAGAATCCGCCGTATCGCACCTGCCAAAAAATAGCGATTCCATATTTTAAAAGATGTTAATTAAACAATCCTATATCAGGTTTTTGTCCATCTTGTTAACAAAAGTAAACCGAAATTAATCTTGTTCGTATGTACCAATCTTCGAAGCCTTCTTCGTTCATGGATGGGTTTTTTTCCTGTTTAGTGTTCAGAACTGAATTCTGTTCTGGTGCTAACGCTGCAGCACTTTCTTCCTTTTATGAACATCCGCTACCCAGCGGCTCCCCATCACAGCTGGTTGAACAAAGTGTGTAAATGTAGCTTTTTTACGACTAGCTCGCTCTGTAACCGCGTTATAATTGGTCTGTAAATGACATCGAACACGACAGATTGAATTCTAACGATAAAAGCGTTTTATAAATATAACAAAAAGCGTCAACAAAGTCATTATATCCTCATCCCATCCCATAGCATTGCCAAAGCAACCGTTTCATGGTTATTTCTAATATGAGTACGTACTTGGGTGTCCTCAGAGAAAATCAACTGCAACCATATATTTTTACGATAAAACTACCAGTGAAAAAAAATTGTCTTTAGTAATAATATAACGTGTTTTTGCTCGTTGCCTCAAGCTTTCGACAGGTTTCATTAAAATACGCCACAGGTGGTTCACTTAACATTCAATTTTCGAGTCTTTTGAGATTATTTTCAAGTTTGAACTTTGAATGATCTAATTATTTTGTCCACACAAAATCTAATGCTGACTTAAATTGATTTGGTTGTCCGTATTTAATATAAACTACATGTATGTGCTGTTTAGGTGTCAGACATTTTTTTTTTTTGTTTCGTAGATCTTTTTTTTTTTTTTTTTTTTTTTTTTGTAACTGAAACAATTGGATTTGAAATAATTTAACGTGCATGATTAACAAGGAACGTGAACAAGTCCGTGGTCAACAAACATCGCTATGAGGTTCCATATGATTAATGTAAATATATACAAGACAAAATAATGGCGAACACTAAGAGGGTTTTATTATCCAGCATTGGGCTTTTAGGACCAGTATCGTTCTTCGCGTTCGCCGTGCAGCTATCGCAACCTTGTCCCCTGAAAGCCGTCAACAGGTGCATATTGTCCACGCGTTAAAATGTACATCTACAATGCAAATCGACTGCGCTGACAATTGTTCACAATTTAACAACTGCATTTAACACAGCTTTCTCTCCTCCAGTATGCTTATAAATTTGTATTCTTCAACACCACAATTTGCAACGTTTGAAAGTACGTAGTCGTTATTGTGTATAACTATTTTTAAACAATTTATTTAGATATTTAATGGAATTTAATTATTACCGGGTGTTTGAATTATTTTCTCAAAACTTATTCTAAAGGATGCTGGAGTTCTGCTCACAATGAACAAATTAATGCCCATACTCACTCAGATTCTTTGATAAACGATGCATGGTGTGTATAGGTGAAATAAGTTTTTCTCATCAAAGATATTATTTCAGCAATATCAATCAATTATTTAACGTGATAGCAATATTTCAACGACAAGAAAATGGATGTCTAGTAGTATATACAAATGAAGTGTGAAAAAATGTTTCTCCTGGGGTTTTCCATATCTAAATCATTTATTTCTTACGAAATGTTTTGAAAGTTCGATTCGATTTACATGTACTTGTGACTTTTCCCAGAAGTTTTGTACATCTGATAATGAATAATCAAACCATCTACACAAACCTTTTAAAAATATCAAAAACATTATTCTTTAACATACTTTTGATCTCGATGTTTAAAGAGATATACTTTAATAAAATAGAAAGTAGCTACCGCTGAGTAACAACCCTGGTACTACATGTACAAAGGTAATATTCTACTCACCTGGCTTTTCCAACAGGTAAAATGATCGTTGGAAGGTAGGGCTCTGTCCGGCAGCGTGACCCCTGGTTCCTGTAGCTGTCCATCACACACAACTTCGGGGTCAAATCTTTGGGAGCCCCTTGGACTCGCTGGGTCAGGCGTCGATCTATAGAACTGACCGTATCCATAACCTCACCAAGGATGCTACACGTCACAATGGGTAAGCTACCGCTCAGCAGACGGTAAGAATAGCATCGCGCCAAAATGAATGTGCATTTATTCCTTCTCCTAATTTTCGTGTGTTATCGGCGTTTAAAATCTCGGCAAAGCTATTTGGTTTTTGTTTATCAAGTGTTTATTGTTTTAAAAATAAAATGTCTTTTTAAACAGGTAAAGGCTCACGGCATCAGTTCAGCAGCTCTTTAATAACGGCGAACCTCTGCCGTCCATTACGCGATCGGGCGGGGTTGGATTTATTTGTCAATAAAACACACATTAAAGATATTTTGTTTAAGGGCATTGTTCCTAGTTCCGACAGACTGATGAATTGAACCCGATGCTCTGAGGATAAAATTCGTGAACTTTTGTTCCAAATTTAATCAAGATCATTATACAATAAATCAGTACCAGGGACATTAATACAATGTATATACGTTTCTGCCACAACTTAGTAAACATATTTTTGTATGTAAACAGCGGTTGTCAGTTGTGAACGCATATAGTGTACAATTACGTAATAGTCATGCATGTCCGAATTGGGAACTGTCATCAATTTTATCAAAGAATCTCTTAAATGCTTCTTTCAATATAATTACTTCCAGTATTGCCAAATTTAGCGACTGAATTAAAAGAAAAAACTACAAAACAAATAGCTTCTGATTAAATATTTATTGATGTTTCCTTTGTCATTGATTCATCAATAAAGTAACTGTATAATGTATAGTATAAACTTTTAAACGATTTTAATAAAGCTGAAATACATATCAAATACATAGATATAGGTACACGTATATGAAATAATTTAATTTTTTTAATCTGATTCTGAACACATTCATGTATAAATTGCATGGCATGGGATGTATAGAAAGATAATCACAACCGTTTTAACTATGAACAACCAAGAAAGATAACTCAATGACAGAATATTGCAGAATGAATTTAAAAGCATCTAGCTTAATAAAGGGACATGGTCACGATTTTGGTCAAATTCTATTTTTCTGTTTTTATTATTTACAATGCTTTAGGAATGTTTTTCTAATGATCAAATAAAATTTGGGAGTCAGTCTTAGAGTTATAAGCAAGATACATGGCTCACAATTCTTTGTAATGTAAACAAGGCTTGTGCCCTGTGTTTGTTTACATAGGTTCAACATACCTGTAAAAAAGTTTTTTTCAAGCTGATTTGTCCATTTTCTTATTCATTTTAAGCATAATAAACAGTTCCTAACGTTTAACACATTCATTTTAGGTCTAAAACTGAAATTTTCACTTCAACCTCTGTAACTCGTTTATAACTCAAAGAATAACTAAAAAAAATGCCTTATTGAAGCATTGTAAGCATTAAAATCAAAAAAATAATTTTTGACCAAAATCGTGACCATGCCCCTTTAAGTAAAGATTATTTGAAAATAACTCTCCACACCCAGTGTATAATTCATACTTAGTCTCTGGTCTACAGAGATATAACAGTGACTAGGTATACCTTATAGTATATATATTCAATACATTAAAGTAAAGTAATACACATAAAAACTCTAAACACTTTAACAAGTATTATAAAAGTTTCCTGAATAACATTATACCAATAATGAATCAATGTTTAAGAAGTACATTTTTGGGATCTTCATGTCAGTCATCCCAAGGACCCATATGTATATGTTACAAGATAAGAAATCATGTAAAAAAAACCTATTTCAATTAATAAATTTTAAAAAAAAGGAAAAATATTCCGCAATATTTCAGTTTTCAAAAAATGCATACAGATGTGTATTTTTTATTAACTCACTTTTATATTATTTATCGTATTTTCATGCTAATTGCTAGTTACTGAAGAAAACATGTAGATGTTCTGTGTATTTAACATCAACAATTCCAAGGACAGAAAGGAATACAGCTAGCATCAACTTTCATATCGAATGTATTGACTATATTGTTATAAATTTTTTAACACAGATACATTTTCAGATACCTGTAATCTCCTCTTACATGATTCTACCAATGAGAGTGAATATGGAAATGAAAACAATACACATGATGATTTCCTCTCGATTACACAGCTCATTCAATCGGACTTCCCTATTTTTTGCAGACTTGAAAAGCTGCCATATTGGAATGATCACATGGAGGGAATCTGGAATCATGAGTCCGATGTCACGGGCACTCTGGAAGTTTGTTCCTTTCCCTTGAAGGACGTGACTGACGAATTGATCCAACCCGCTGACTAAGATATGCATCAGATTAATGCTGACAATGGCGAAAACTTTCCACGACACCACCTCGTTTTTGCGGTCACAGAGGTTCAACACTATGCAGGTGGCGATGATTTCCGTGACTGTAAACATCAAGTGATGTTTGAAGTAGTTGTAGAAGTCCTCGTTGTAGTAGCTGAAGTAGGACCACCAGGAGTAGTAGTGGGGATATAGGTTAATCAGGTACAGGCAGAACATGCTGGTCCTCAGTTTCCTACGTCTCATCAGTGGAATCAGGTATTTGATGCTCTCGTAGGCCAGTAGAACGAACACAACGGTAAATATCCAGATACGAGATGTCTGCCAGGTAGCATTGAAATAAACATGTTTGTATGGAGTAGCTCCTGGATTCTCATAGGAACCTAGGCAATCCAAAAACAACTTTAGTCACCATTTATAGTTGTAAGCTAAATTCACAATGGTTAAACATATAACATAACATCACATATTTCACGATTAATGACTACAAACCTCTGAAGATGGTATCAAAGCATGTATTTGAACAGGTTCTTTTGTCAATATATCCTTTCTGTGGAACCCATATTTTAGCATAAAATACTCCTATAACCAAACAACACAGTGAATTAGTTTTACAAAATAAAAATTTTACTTTGATTGAAAAAAAAATTCTGCTATATGATTTATTCGAAAATAATAATTTAAAAAAAAAAAACCTTATCAAATAAGCCTGTTCTGAATGATTCATATAATTATATTCTTGTTTTCATGGTACAGTTTTTACTTAAAATAGAGAAAGTAGTTAAGATTCATTTTTTTTTTTTTTGGTCTTACCTATATGCAAAATCGGCAAGAGCGAAATGAGAACAGTAGCAACAATAAATGCAATGATCTTCTGTTTGTAGTTGGTGACGGATGGAGCACTGGTGTTATGGAGGGCCGTTAGACGACTCTCCAGGAATGTCTGAACGAAATTGTCCTTTACCATGGTCAACAAAGGACTGCTGAAACATACATGTTACATGTAAACATATATCAAGTGTTTAAATATTTATCAATAGATCAGTATTTCTAGTCTTTGCTGAATTGTAAAGAACTAAAATATACACATTGACAATCACATGTACTATGGTACCTATAACAAATAAATTACATTCCAAATAAAGAAAAAAAAAATATCCTTCTTTCTGTCATTCAAAATTAATGAAATATGTCATTGCTACCTATTCCATTTATGATTTTAAAATTGATTTTACAACAAATATTACCTATCAAATCTTGCCACAGGGCAAAAAGTAAACACAATGTGCATGGAATTAAGAATAAGAACTAAATGAAGCGTGAATCATTATATAATTTACAATTGATTTATTGTCATTATGTCAGTCATTGCAATTGTTAAAAAGTCGCAGTAAACTTTGTCACAAAGTTTGTACTATGTAGCATAAAACGGACCATCCCTGAGGGAAAAAAATCCAAGCTTGAAAGTATGACGGAAAGTCAACTTCTAGTTTAAAAATTTTAAAGTTATCACAGATATAAGTCAGTGTGCGAGAAAAGTTAAGGAAACTGTTTTGAAAGCAAAATGAATCTGAAATATGGCATTTAAACTATGAATTTGATAAGTCTTCTGAACACTCATAATCACCTGTCTCCTTTTTAAGGTTTAGCTTAAACGTTTCTTCTCACGTTACTCTCATCATGCTTATTTCTCCTTCAAATCAAATTTCCTGTCATAAAATACATAGTTCGTGGTTAGAACAACACTTTGCAGCTTCAAAGAAGAATATATTCAACTAAAACACTATAAAGATTAAGATTATGATGTGTGTAAAATTGAAATAACAATCGCACTAGCATCAACATTCCGGATTGATGAAAGTTTATCTTGCAATTTTTACACAGTTTTGTTTCTTCAGTCATCATGGAAACGTTGTTAAGTAAAATTTATTTTTATCGGCTTTATTTAAATAGGATGTATGTGTGGGATTGAATAAAACTACAGTAACAAAATGTCATATGAAATAGTAACGTTATACATCTTTTGTATGTGACACTTTATGCAAGAATTTTTTTTAGCTACAATTTTTTTTATTTCAGTCAAATTTCTTTTTATTTCTTTAAGAAATAAACTTTTTTAGTCAATTTGTTTTTATGCTAGCTATAAATTTCTATATAACTTTCCTTTGCCGCATATTTTTTTCAAGCATTTATAATTATGCATGATCAACCTCGGCAAATTCTAAGTTTTTGGTGGTATGCAAAACTGTTTTTTTTTTTTATTTTAAGAATCATTTATATACTAAAAAATAAATATGAGCTGAAATTCGTTCCAAACCTGATTACACTGCAAATGATATATAATTTACGGCTTGTTTGAGCCACCTTAACTGAATGGTGTCCCAGATCCTAGGTATACTAGCCCGTGAACTGTGTTGTTACGCTGGTATGTTTTACAGCAAAAACTTACTGATTAAAAATATTTTTAAAAAGGAATAAGGAATTATTCTTTGAGTATTATGAGATGATCAAATGCGGTCGGGGATGATCAAATCCAATAAAGACCGAAAGGCTTTATGATAAATTTGATCACCCCAACCGTATTTGATCGCCTCATAATACTCAAAGAATGATTCCTTATTTCATATATTTATATAATTTTCAGCAATTGTACGATTAAATCCTAAATAAAAAGTCAGATGAAATGTAAATGAGAATTACAAAATCGATTTGTAGTTTTATCACATACAAAGGCACTGGAAATTGTAAATATATGTGTTTCCTTTGCAGTAGCTGCGTTTTACAGAACATACTGCAACTTATGACTATTCTTATTGATATATATCAGTCACCTAATTCCACTATTGCCATCATGGGTTACATGCATCCATGGTTCATTGCCGTCTTTTGACTGTTTATAACAATAGCGGATAACAACAATCAACAATGCGTTACCGCAAGCCCTTCTATGGTCTATGTACAGATTTTGAAATAACACTTCTGAATACTTCCACCAAGTGCACCGCAGTACTCATAATTCTAACAATTCTGAGGCCAAGACAATGAATTCGAAGAACAATTTAAAGAGATGATGCAATTGTTACTATAGTTGCTATGTGTTCCCACAAATATTGAAGATCATGCACAAGATTCTCTGAGTAAAAGAATTCGATCGCGAATCTTAGGGGAAGTTCGGAATTTGGTAGAAAAGGGCAATTGCACCCAACAACCATTTAACCCGACACGTGGAACTATGTTCATTGATTATTAATTTTGGAGGAGGTATAAATTAGAATTTCAAACAATATGTGGTTACAGTGTTTTTTTGTTACATCAAAAGCTCTTAAATTTTTAACATCATTTGACAATCTTTCCGGACCAGCGAGAATTTAAACAATTAATTAAAGACCAATCAAATTCATCGCCAAGTCTTTAAATCAGATAAAACAACATTAAAGCCCCTTGTTTTGTCCCTTGGTATGAAATTGTCATTAAATAACACATAACCATGGCATAATGGTGTCAAACGAGATACCACATACAAGTTGTCCCATGTGGTTCAATGCAAATTCTCAGTGCTTTTTAATAATTGGAACACCGGGGTGATGTGCTAGATTCAGTTTTAATATCATACCTCTAGAGGAAAAATGCCTTAGAAGAGGATGGGATCCGGTACCTCTAAATCTTCAAAATCACCACATCCAGAAACAACCATACATGATGAAGTAAGTCTATTCATTCTAAACATTTAATAGAGAAGAATTTACTAGTGTATGTATACTCTTCTAACATTTGCATCTGTCATCGGGTATTTTGTTTATTTAAAAAGCAATTCAAATTAGGTAGATAATTCCCTGTTTAAATCACTATACATTTTATTAACAGATCGAAAACACACCAACAGTGCAGGAAGATTCTTACGATGAATTTCAAAACAATAATTACGATAAATTTGATTTTGGGACCGAACATCCAACCGAATTTTTCCGAGGATTAACGAACTCGGATTTCTACAATGTTGCGCCGCCAAATACGATCTTCAACGATGAGGATGTGCCGGACGAACAGCCTAGGATAAGGATAGATCTTTTGCCCGTAGAGGAAGAAGATTTAACCGGCGAGGAAGAAGTTTTTGAAAATGTCAATGTGGAAGAAAAAGACACGGAAGAGGCTGTGGAAGGACAAATTTCGGTAGTCGTGGAGGAACCAGTAAATGATGACATAAACAATGATATGGTAGAAAGCAAACAAGAAGGGAATGTTCCAGAAGAGAGCAGTGGAGCGAGCGCAGAGAATGGACCAATAGAGACACGCGTAGAAGGAGAAACGATAAATGAAAGCAACGGCGCAGGCGCAGAGAATCAACAAATACTACAAACAGAAAAATCACAAGTGGAGGAAGAAGAACAATCGCCCGAGGATGAAGTAGAGGATGAGCCGCCAAAAGAAACCGCGAAGAAAAGTACACCAAGAACGGTTCGAGATATTGTGTATGATGAATCGGCCCCCTACGATGACATTCAACCAAAACAACCGCAGGTGGAAGCGGTAGCGTACGTAGAGGAAAACGACGAGGATGATGAGAAATTTGACTTGACTCTGTCTGAAGATCTTTCAGCTTACTTCAAAACACCTTACGATCCTCTCGTATTTGATTTCAGTCTTGCAGATGCAAATTTAAAACCGATTAGAGAGTTTGTGAAAAAGTGGGGCTTTTTCAAAGCGGTACCCACTCCTGATATTCTGCATAGAGCGCAGATGGGCGTAAGACATTTCAATGTACCGGCCCCGAGGACCGAGCGGGGATACCCTCTTCCGTTCCCGATTTTCATGCCCAAACCTCCGGATATGAAATCTTTTCAGTCAATTGAAGAGACTTTGAATCTTAAGGTAAAATTTTTCGATCTTTTACGCATTCAGTTCTAATTTTTTGCACAAATGTATCGTTAATTTTACATTACATTAAAGTATCACGGATTTTCCAGGTTTATCCATAATTTTATTGTTTTTTCCTTTTTAAAATCATACAGAAAGCAAGGAGCTTCAACGATTTTATCAAGTTCATCAAGCACATGAAAAGTGTGGTTGATGATGATGAACTGAGAGTTCGGATTACCATGAAGTGGATGTCGCAACATTCTCACAAGATCCCACCATTAGACCAAGGCGATAAATCTGAGTTTGCTGGATATTCACAAGTTCATCTTTTCCACAAATTTTGCGGGTATGTAATCAAAGAATCAATTAAACGAATAATATTAATTATTTCACGTAACCGTTTTCATCATACTAAGAATTCGTTTATGAACATTTGATATGGACATAAAAATGCATATGGGATTTTTTTTTCGTCTTTCAGAATGTTGAATATTGAGTGTGCCGTTATTAAAGGAAGAAGGAGGATATACAGCAGGGACCCAAATCCAAATCCGGGAATGCGAGCAGTTAAGGCCGTCTGGTGTGCCGTTATGATATCAGGGAAATGGCGATTTGTGGACCCTAGTTTGCCAGGAATAAAAGACATGAAGAAGATGAACGACGAGAAAACGGAACCGGAATCAGAAACGGCCTGGATGAAGGCAATGAGAGGCAAGATCGGCGAGTTCTACAGTCTTCCGGACCCGACCCATTTCGTCTATACCCATCTTCCGGACATTGAGTACTGGCAGCTACTTTGTAGACCTGTCCAGGAATCCGAATGGTATGATATGGCTTGTGTGTCGCCCTTTTTCTTCCACCACGGATTTGACTTGCAGTCTAAAGTGGCATACAATGTAAAGTGTAATGGTAGTCATTTGATAATTACGTTTACGTACCCAGCCGAAGCAATGTATGTTTTTACGACATCCATTGTAAATCAGAATCCTCCCAAGAAAAAGAAGGAAATAAAGAATTACCGTCATCCTTTTGTGAGCATTGAATCCGATTTTGAGGGGAAAACTGTTTCAATCGAGGTTTTCGCAATGCAAAAGGGAACATACTTTCTTCATGTATTCTTCAGGGATTTGAGTTGCGAATGCCGTGACTACTTTTACTTGTGTACATATAGTCTTGAATTCACCAAACCAAACGTGGACATTTTTGATGCGTTTCTTGTGCATAATCGTCAGCAATGGGGACCTGCAGATGACACACTAGATGCAGGGGTTATTCCGCTTACGCATGTTACCAACGAAATTGAGTGCTACAAGGAAATCTTGGATATAGAGTTCGATTTGCAGACTGACTTAATTTTTCATTGTTCTCTGACCGACAGGGAAGGGATTGATCTTTCTCGCCATGTCATGTACTGGGTGTTTGGGAAAAAGTTGCACATTAAAGTTACATGTCCTGGTTTTCAGAAATGTGCTCTAGAAATAAGCATCAAAGACGAAAACAATGGTTCCTTGAAAACGATTTGTAACTACCGGGTATATTTTAGCTCTACCTGCAACTTGAAACAAATCATGGGATTTCCTGCAAGCATGACCAAACTAGGTCTTACTGAGGTTGGTGAGCAGCTCAAGTTGCATCCTCTATTTCCAAACCCGTATTCAATGACGATATCAGAAGAAACTACACTGGAATTTAGGACCGAGTATTTCAAATCAGTAATATATCCATCATTAAAGTTCATTTCAGATAAACTGTACAACACAGATACTTTCATGACGTGGTTCTTTGACGAAGAGGAAGAAAAATTGTCCTTGTGCATCAACCCTGTTAGACACGGACTGTATCTTTTGACAATTCAGAACAAGCTAAGCGTAAATGTGGTTGAGAGTACCCCTCTCTATTTCGGTTTCATTAATGTGGACATTCCCTCAAACCAATGGTCCCCCTATCCTGATCGTTCCATAGATGCTCAGAAACTGATTAAAATACAGGACCCAAGAACAGGATATTTGCGTGCAAAGCAAGAATATCTTTTTTCATACAAGATTTACGACGAAGTGCATGATGTTGCTATTTTGACCAGCAATGGTTGGTCCCACCTTAAACACGAACCTCCACACGAATGGTCTGGCAAAGTCACAACGGGACCAAAGGATACCGACGTCGTTTTGAATGCGAGATTTGAAGTCGGTTCCGAAAAATTCACAAAGCTGTTGACTTATAAGGTAGGCAACAAAGATAAGCTTCCGAAATTTGAATTAGATAAATTCTTTGGGTTTTTGTTTAGATGTCAATAATATGAGAAATGAAAGCGTGTTCATACAAAAGATACTAGTAAATGGTAAATGGTCAAATTTCATATAATATCGATACGATTTTTTTGTTATATTGTAGGCCATAGCCACCAATGAATACGAGGGCCGAAACAGACGCCAAGATCAAGTGAGAACTCAGAGAATGCTTGCATTTGCTCAAGATGAGAAGCCCAAGCCAGCCAACAAACTTTCTGAAATGGCTGAGAAACATAGGAAAGAAATGAAATCAAAAGCTAAACAGGCCCTTAAGCCTAGACGCGTCGAACAAGAAGAATCAAACTCTGATACAGAAGGAAATACAGAAAAGAACCAAAATAGTGCAAAGAACAAACAAGAGTTAAATACCGCTGCACGCGCCAAGAGAAGGGGTGGATGGGGTACAGTTAAAAAGGAATTGATATCTAAAGAAAAAGATGAGAAAACTTCAGAAGAGTCAGATACTGTCCAAGACAAGAAAGTTGGATGGAATTTTGTCAAAAAAGAAGTAATGTCCAAAATTACAGATGAGCGTTCTGCAGAAGAGTTAGATATCACACACGCCAAGAAAACCGGTGGATGGACGGCTATTAAGAGAGAAATGATAGCTAAAAAAGATGAAAAAAGAAAACCCTATAGAGGCTGGTATGCAAATAGAGCTAGAAAACCGTCTGACGAAGACACGAAATCTTTGAAAAGTGGTTCCAATTCTGTAGATAATGATAAACAGACTCGACCAAGTAGTGAAAAGGTTGACAAATCCATCCCCAACAACAAAGAATCTAAAGAAAGAAAAGAAGCAAAAGAATCGACGGGTAGCGAAACGAGAGGGAAGGACAGTACTAGTAGAAATTCACAACAAGAAACGCCTAGAAATTCCACACCGCGTGGACTGAATAATGAATCCACCAAAGATAAAACGGATCAGGTAAGTGACAATTCAGCTTCTGAAAGCTCCAACGTTAAAGACAAAATTTCTAATGAAGGTTCTGATTCCGCGATAGACGATGAAAAAGAATCGAACAATGAAGCAGACGAAACCAATGACTCGCTGAATGAACGCACCCCAGTGACAGACGACTCCGACTTTGACAGCGAAGAAGAGCCAGTTATAGAGATCCCTGAGCCGGAAACCTTAAGTCCATCGACATATAATAGACTCAGAGCGAAAAGAAATACATTTGTTATTAAACGTACAGGTAAAGTGGCTTTCTCTACTCCTGCTGGGATGTTAGCCACTCCGAGAGTCAAACGCACCTGATTATTGATCAGCACTTGCGTTTAATATTTGTTACAAACCTTCAAGAAAATGCCATACAGCGAAATATTGATACAAAAATACCAGTGTTTTGATGTTTATGGTTGAACAAACAGACAGAACGCCTAATTGATAAAAAAATAACATTTTATTCATCAACACCTTATATAAAATAAATACATGTACAGGTAAATATCGGTATCTCGAACATGGGATATCTCGAATACCCCGCTTATGTCGAAGTCTTCCGACGGTCCCGGCCGTTTTCTCTATATAAATGATTTAAAAAACTCCTGATATCTCGAATACGGTAATCTCGAATACTCCGCTTATGTCGAAGTGTTTGAAAAGGCCGAAGCCCTAATTTTACCTGGTTTATCTCGAAGTGGAGCCTTTCCCCGGTCAGTGGAACATAATTGGTGTCATTACTTCACACATTTCTGCCTGCGGCAATTTTCACACCTTTCAAAACTAGTGGTATATCAAACTGCACGTTGTAAGTTAATTAGGATGATGCTTAGGTGTTTTTACATTTAGTACCTTTTTATAAAATTCAAATCAAAACACAGCCACGATTACCGATAATGTGTTTAATAAAGCACACTGTGTACGGAGAATCGATCTAGCATTGATAACTGCCAATTTTATAAAAACGATTAATAACGGAATCGAGTTTATTTTTTTTTTTCATGTACGATCCAATAAAAATGAATCATGATTGGAATACGAAGATTTAAAAGAAAACTTATTTAAATTTAACAGAACCAGTCCATGTATTGAACACGCAGGGTGTAAAGTGACTTCCGGTTCATCGTACACGGGTTGTTTCCAATACGAGTACTAAAGCTGTGAGCGTAATGAGTTAATATAAGATACGTTAGTTCACAAACAAAAATGAAAATAAAATATGTGAATTCTAATTCTTGATTATTGGTGTGGGTTTTTTTTTTAATTTTTAAATCCGTATTTTTCGTTTCCTATGTGATAAATTTCAAACGTTACATTGCAAGTGCTTCTTCCAAATTCTGAACGTCGATAGTGAAGAGGATGTGAAGTCGTATTATTTACGGAATATTGATTTTATAATTTGATTGCTTTTACAAATATTGATTATACATGTATTTCACAAATAAAACACACAGACTAAAAATATTTAATCAAATGGTTGATTATTCGTTTATGAGTAATAGAAAAGGTCAGTATATACCGGTACTAATACACGTGTTGATATAAGAACATCACGGAATTAGAATTGGAAAGCCACTTCGGATATCTCGAACCCCCGGATATCTCGAAGTTTCGTTGAGGTCCCCCCAAGTTCGAGATACCGATATTTAACTGTACATATGAATTAGCAACTTAACGGTGATTCTTCCTCCTTCCAATTAAAGATGTATACAATGTGCATACTGACAGTACACATTGGAATTTTCCACTGTACATGTATAGAAACATTTCGTATGGTAATAAAATTTAAATTAAACACAATGTCAGTCCCAGTTTTCATCAGCTCCAGTTGAATGTTGATTTGATATTATACAACTTTTATCATCAAAGTGTAATTAAACATTTCTGTATTGTCAATATCAGATGGAGGAGTGAATGTACATTGTTTGTTCCAAAGCTACACCCGCCCTCCCACATTGAATAATACTTGTAAGCATTATTTAAGGTTTTAATCGTTTTACGAATTTCATTTTGTTGCGAAATAAACTATAAAAAAGTCTGTCTTATTGGTATTAAAAACACGAAGATCTTCCAGAAAGTTCTTTCTCATATAGGTATGGGAGACTGGAATATGTGACAGTCTGTCTTAAAAATATTAAGACATGAAGATCTTTCCACGACTGTTATATATGTATGGGAGACTGGAAACTTCCACAGGGGGAGTATAACACTGTATCAACCAGGGAGCTTTTGTAGTCCTCCCAGTCCAGTTTGTTTTGAAAGTTTTCTTGAAGTTTCTGTTCACGAGGGTAAGCACGAATAGACTCGCGCAAATTATTGCGTACACTTTCATTGATGTATTTAAGGAACACTTTCTTCGAAAGCATGACGACTTCGGCTCCTTTGCTAACCTGGAAAAGCAATAAAGTGTTATATATAATGATGTCCTGCAAACGTTTGATTCTGTGTTTCATCAATATTCAATATAAGCACCATTGTTAGTGGAATTGAATGTTGTGCTGAACAATGAAATTAAATGTCTAAAATGTCTAAAAACATTTCAACAATGTATTATGGTAAAGTAATTGTCCACGAATATCATTATCATCAAAACTGTGTTTTAAAGAATCAGCGAAAATTGAAAGTCACGATAATTGATTAAAGAACCCCACAGTATAAGATTTAATTCTAAGAATGCTGTTTTACATTAACGTACAAGGCACGTGGTGGGAGATTCATTGAGCATGTCGTCCAGGTCTTCACTGCCCCATCCTGTCAAAGTATCCAAACCCTACAACAAAAACCTCCGCAATTCATACAACGTGAAATCGATCAGAGCCAAACTGCCAAATCAGATTCTGGATAAAAAGTATTAAAATTATCGTTCTTTGTTTATAAATACTACAAGCAGCCAACAACGAGATGGATATCTAATAACCACGTGACTTATCTCCAAACGATTTGAGGTAGAGATGACAATGGTTATTACAACTTACAAACACGTCTTTGCTTTGTAGAAGAGCGAGCTTCACAAACACGGAATCGTTCTTTGTACAGTCCTCTTCTTCAGAGCCCACTTTCTGTTTCGGAGGTTCGTCTTTTTTCAACATAGCAGATGTCGGCATGATCTGCAAGGTTTAATTCAAAAGGCGTATTTATAATAAGAGTTAAACATTTCAGTTTTTTAAAGAAAAATTGTAATTTTCCCATGATGTTTATACGCGCCGTGTATTAATGAGCATGTACATAGTGTATTTAAAAATATTAAAATACAATAAAAAAAACTGATATCTTAGCTTCACTTGATATTTCAATTATAAGTAATTACATTATCATTTAATACAAAGAGGGAAAATGCTATACACTATGTTAATATCTAAATAAACTCATTTTAATAAATGTTAAATGTGAACTATTTAAAAGTGTAGTATTAGAGACTATATATTACAAGTAATTAGTACGACTTTATTCATTAGTTCAAGTATAGGTAAATATTACATATTTTAAAATTATTTGGATTAAATATTCATTAGTACATATTTATTAGTACAAGTCACACATTTACATGCACAAGCGTACCAATCACCAGCAACGTCCACCCAAACAACCAATTCGTGGTTAGCAGGGACCAAACGTGTTACATGACATACACAGTGTTACACACAGGGCAGGAAGTGGGCAAAGGTCAAGATACTGTCCTAAACATACGTACAAAATGGGCGTGGTATCGAGAGTTCGGCCCCGTCATAAATTTACTTTCAGACACACTCGAGAACGGGTCTCTGCAACCCACAATGGGTATGCAGATTATTTTTTCTTCAGTGGGTCCATTCATAAAGACAATGTCTTTATTTTTATCATTTTGAAGCTCGTTTTCTTTCTCTACTTCCGCTTCCGATACAGACACCAGGTTGCTGTGTGGGTTGGAGGGGAGGGGAGGAAGATGGACATCGTCTTCGTTGTTTTTGTTATACTCCTCCTTAGCTAATTTCTACATTCACAAATAATAGCCTTTACAGAACATAGTTTTAGGTGACCTTTTATTTGTTCAACTACAAATAAACAAAGCATTATTGCAACAACAACAATTTTAATTTGCCACCCACTAAGTAGCATCAGTATGCTAGACTAGAAACTATTACTGTGTTCCTCTACATTATCTAAGTGCAACTCTCTCTCTCTCTCTCTCTCTCTCTCTCTCTCTCTCTCTCTTTCTCTCTCTCTCTTTGACAGTAAAAAGCTCAAGTAATCAAAAACATATACCCTTCTGAGGGCTTCATAATAATTGGCCATGTCCTGGAAAACGTCTGTGTTCATGTAAATTTTGTGTTTCCTCCGTCTTTGCCCCGTGTCAACCTTACACTCTGGGTATAAACAAACATAAGGATTACTATATTATGGGAATTGCAAATATAAAACTGCAAAACTTAGTCAAAATACATAACTAGTACTTAAACATTTTATAATTTATTTGCCTTTTTGGTTCCTTTCAGTTATTCATACCAGTACATGAAAAATCAAGCTGCTAAATCTTCTTCAAATTGCAAATAAAAGTAAAATTGATCGTTTAGGGGGGAAAATGCATAATGGTCGAAAAATTTACCTGGTCCCCCTCCAAGTTCCGGTAGCACTATTTCTGTGATTGGATCTGGTTTTCGTTTTATTTGACAAGATTTTCTCGCTTTGACGTTTTTCAGCTTTTTTAGCACTTCACAAGAACCCTACAAGCAATTCATAACAGGCTTTACTGAACAATTCAAATATGTTTATGCAACAGAAGTATGTTGTAATATCGCTGAAAGATCAAATCAAAAAATTATTATAATAAAATCGTGTAATAATAAATACAAACCGATTTAATAAAGTATAACCATTCGCTTTTCTTTCCGTCTTCAGTGACTAAAGAACCCCGTCTACAACGGTAAACAAAAACATTGAAAAATCAGTACTCTTGGTTGGGCGAGGGATGATGTATTCGTCGAGTTTTATTATCATGTTTTATTATACTTTCATTTTTATTACTGAAATCTGATTGGTTTAGACGAAGTTAATAATCCGTTCTATTACCCTCAGCGTTAGCAACACCTTTTGCAACGGGTAACACAATGAATTGTTACATGCGCGTTAATTATGCGCGTACGGTTCGCGTAGAATTCACGTAATTTCTATACAAAAGCAGTATTTTTTTCAATTAAGACATTCAGTATAATAAAAAAAATAGTGCCTGTTTGGGAAGGTAACAGTTGAAATTATTATACTTTCATGTTAAATACTGAAATCTGATTGGTTTAGACGCAGTTGACAATCCGTTCTCTTACCCTCAGCGTTAACAACACGCTTGGCAACGGGCCGACATAACGAATTGTTACATGCGCGTAAATTATGCGCGTACAGTTCGCCGTTTAATTCACGTCATTTCTATATAAAAGCAGAGAAAATTTTACTGCGTTTATATAGAAATGACGTGAATTTAACGGCGAACCGTACGCGCATAATTTACGCGCATGTACGCGCATGTAACAATTCGTTCTGTCGCCCCGTTGCCAAGCGTGTTGCTAACGCTGAGGGTAAGAGAACGGATTGTCAACTGCGTCTAAACCAATCAGATTTCAGTATTTAACATGAAAGTATAATAATTATATATTGACACCCTCCAAAACAGGCACTATAGAAAAAAGTAACAGTTATAACTATAAAGAAACGGGTTTATGATAAATGGTGCATATTTCTGCGTATTGTTATTAAGCAAAGCAATTATGAAAGTAATGCAAGACTGTAATGTTTCCGCAATATAACTATATTCTTCTAAGATTTTATATATTTTAAAATACCGGTATAGTCAGATTGAGGTTGAATTTTTCGCAAAACGTTTCTTCTTGTGCACTCGTCAAAAATTCTCTGTTTACTATTATAATAATGCCCTATGACAGAGCAAAAAATAATTCTTATGAAGCAGAATTTATTCAAAAACTTGTACGTGAAAAAAATAAATCACTCGCTGTGGCCTTCAACTCAACATTCAGGTATATCGACGACGTATTATCAATTAACAATGTGTTATTTCCGTCGACTCGATATATCCGAGTGAACTTGAAATAAAAGATACCACAGATTCTACGTCACTTGATTCATATTTGGATATTTTACTGGAAATAGACATTGATGGTAACCTAACAACAAAACTTTATGATAAACGCGATGACTTCAATTTTTCTATAGTCAACTTTCCTTACTTATGTAGCAATATACCTTCATCACCTGCTTATGGTGTTTTTGTCTCTCAGTTAATTCGATACGCAAGGGCATGCTCTTCGTATGAACAGTTTCTAAGGCGAGGCAAGCTACTTACAAACAAGTTGATAAAACAGGACTATCAACAGTCTCGTTTGAAGTAATCTTTTCGTAAGTTCTATGGTCGATACAACGACCTTGTCAGCAAATACAATCTTCCACTGGGTCGCATGCTGACTGACGTTTTTCATACTAATTGTTAGACCATAATTAATCACCTAATTGTCTACGGACTTTCCCGTTTTTTTCCCGATTACGACAAAGAGCACACGGCGGGTGTGACCGGTCAGCAGGGGATGCTCACTCCTCCATGGCACCTGATCCTACCTCTATCTTTTTGGAGGTCCGTGTTGCTCTGCTTTGAAGTTGTATTTTTTTTTTGAGATGGTTGACGGTTTGTTATTGTCAATTTTTCATCAAACCAATTTAAACTTTTAAATTCTCTTATACTTACTTGAAATAATGAAGAATACACGTCCCCGGCTCATCTCTTAGACAATCCATAGGCCAGTTTTGCATTATTGGTACTTGTCTATAAAAAAAAAGACAAAACAATGATGCATTTTAAATCTAATAACACTACAAACTCTGTGATTTTTCTCCTAGATTAAGCATTTATTTACCTTAAAAACTTAACATGTTCCGACTCTTCTTCATCATTATCGTTCATAAAGATCCTGTTGAAGTCTTCTTTTCCAATTACTAGTAATTCCATAGATGTGGCGCTTTCTACTGTAGCTGTCCTCTTAGTATTGAATATGAGACCGATTTCCTAAAGTTCAGAATAAGCTCACATTTAAGTGGGATATTATCTTCTCAACAATAGTGACACAACAGCAAAATGAAAATAAGGTTTAATGAATTACCGATTACTAAAACTTAGAATACTATCCAAAAGAAAGCTATAATAGTCTAAATTAGAGAAAAAAAGTGGTCAAATTAGCGTTCCCTCTAAAGAGGCGGGATCCGAGCTAGTTCAAAGACAAGAGTCATGAAAAATAAATTTAAAAATAAATCTACAAAATACAAAAAATCATGTAAATTTATTTCTACGTGTGCTTTATATCTACACTATATTGTGATCAAGAGAAAGTAACAATCATTAAAAGTCATCTAAAGAACTCCAAAAGTAACTGGGATAGCTATCCTTATCCCACGCCAGACTAAATATACATCCCATAAATCAAAAGAAATCAAACGTATAATTCAATTGTTTGGATTATTTATATAAAACATATCAAAATGTAAGCCTATTTCAAGTAATTCCATATTAAATCTATATATATAACATCACTCGTGTGAGTTTTTCATCTTGAAACAAACACGAACCTTTTAGCATGAAAATATTTCATACTAATATCATACATTACCCCGTCTTCCCAAGAATACTGTACAGAGATGTAATAGTGATAAATATAAAAAAAAATCCAGACGGCATCATCTTTTTTACATTTTTACATTAGTTGACACATGTATATATATATTATAATTATAACAATATTTTTTTAATAAGTGTTTGAAAATAGTTTTGATTACTGGTGCCGTGACCAGGATACACTTACGCCAAAACTCATTCCTCTTGTAAGACGAGCCACGGTATTCAGACGTGTTTCACCTGTCTTTGGATCTGTCATCATCTTTTTTACAAACGCTGAAAAATATATATGTCAGCAAATTCAATTAATGGTTTCATATTTTAAAAAAAAACATAGCTATCTTGAGATCGTTGTTGAAGAAGGATAACTCACCAGTTCCAGCCAATATAAAATAAAACGACTCTGCGTCGTGACCTTGACGAACTATTGCTTTCTTTGGACCAAGACTGAAAATAAATTAATCGGTGAAGCATGATTATCTAATCCCATACGCCTAATCTATGAGTCTAATCCATAAGACCCATCAAGGTTGTTACAAACAAAATGATGGATTACTCGTTTTAATATTAGATCATTGGTAAACAAACATTCAAAACATCTATAAAATGTAGTGGCATTTTACATAAAACAAATGAACTAGAATGCAAGCAATTCAAAATATGTAGTTTACTATATGCTAAATAAAATTAATGATTTTTTGTTTCAAGTTTCTACTTAGAGATATGTTTATGCCCCCGAGATTGAAAATAAAACAACGATATGTTTCTTGAAATGTTAATGGTAAATATTGATCAATTTAACTCCTAAGGATCAAGGTCGGATTTAAAAGGAAAGATTGTTCATTGATCAATTATAAGATGTACCCATGTTTATAGAATAAGGCTGGAGTTGTTTATAGGACTGCAATTCAATGCGATGTGTATGTCGTACTGTAGTTCTTCGCAGTACTTTGATGTATAGTCAATATATGCAAGACATGTATGTATCTTTTCTGTCTTTTGACGTAAATTTACACGGTGAGTGGGTGCACTTACGTTTGGTACCAGGCGACTTGGCAGAGTTTTTCCTGGGTCCCCAGTGGGTACTCCGAAAGTGACCTCAAAGCCTGGAGTCCATGCATCACCTACACCAATCAAAATATCAACGGATACACTTAACTCAAAATGTATCAAGTTTCTCAGTGTATTGCTTAATCGTGTTTATCAAGCAAAGTAATCTTATTTTGACGTTCGAGATATCACTTCTTTTGATCCCGTTATGTAATCTAGCTAGATTTAAATACCCGATTCCGTCACTTGTTGAAATAATGGTAATCTTTTAAATAATAAACCAGACTTTCGTGTTTTGGCTTTCATGTACCTGTTTGATCATTTCAGGAGTTCGAAAATTCCAGCGCGTTGTTAAAGTTTTTCTGTGGTCTTGTGTGAGTGATATCTACAAAAATATAATTGACTACATATACACAAGAACATCTACTTTGAATACATAAATTAAAAAAAAAAAATGCCATTATTTCAAATATTCTACTTTTGATATTTTAAACATGTTTATGAATCTGATTAAAATTGATGGTTAGTACATGCATATGTATATTTAAACATCGGTTAAAAAAAGGCTTTCAAGACTTACTTATAAACAAAAGAATTAATCACTTAATGCAAGGCCTTGGATTTTAATTCACAAACTGACTTTAGTTTGCGTTCGTTTAAACCAAGAATTTTATTGCATCAATACCCTACGCAAATGCTAACCCGCTTAAAGTAAACATGTATAACGAGATCTTTTATTTCAAACATTATGTTTGCAGTCCTAAAGGCTTTTGCTATTTGATCCTATAATGTGGTTGATCTATAAAATATAAAAATCTCAAGCAGGTCATACAAGTGACAATGGTACAAGTAATTGTATTTGGGAATCTAAAACTAAATTTTTTTTAAAATGATTATAATTCGAAAATCTGTCTCAACATATATAAGATATGTTCGTGTTTTTTTTATGGTATTCTAGTGTGGGTTAATTGTTTTTGAAATTTTTATGCATTTGGATATTATCATAATTTGGTTGATATTACATGCACCCTGGGTTACAACGCAATTTGTAAATTACGCACTTTGAAAACTTTTTTCAAAGTGCATTAATTACGTCTATTAATGCTATTAAATGCTAGTATTTCTAACAAGTAATAACCCCCCCCCCCCCCCTATAAAATGCTTTCCATCCGAAGTCCTACATTATATAGATAAGATACATTTATATACACTCAACAAAACTTCTAAGTGTTCACCCTAATAAATAGAATAATTTTGAAACTATGAAATAAAATGATGTGAAATTTTAAACATTTCGTAACTGATATGTCTTCTCATCAATAGCACAGAAAAATAAAACAACACCGATTGAAATCATTTTTCCGTGACGAAACGTCAAAACATCAAATTGGTATTTTTCTGCGCATGCTTAAAATTATTGTCATTATTTTGTGATTGATTTTAATGTTTGGTGATAGTTTATAAAGAAAACCACTTAACATGGCCAAAATGATCACTGCAAACACAGCAAGAGCCGTTGGAATATTGGTGTCTGCATTGTGTTCACAACAGATCGTATTCACTTTAAATTTGCTGTTTGTTTTGACCTCGACATTGTTTTAAATATCAAGCAATACGAAGGCAAGGTTATTTGATATATTTTTTTCTATTTCGTAAGCGTAACATCATTTTCACCGGCAACTTAAAACAATTCAAAAGCTATGAGCAAAATTAAACCAAACCGGAAGTGTTAGTGATATTGAGCAAAGGTCAACATCTCGGGTCGCAACCTGAGGTCAAGGTTGATGCATCGTTCTTAATAATTTGAAAGTTAAGTGGAAATCAGTCACTCTGACGGCAAGACAAATAAATGTGCTTATTTCATATAGTAAATACATTATACTGGGTGAACACTTAGAAATTTTGTTGAGTGTATAGATATAATTAAGGATAGATATATATCTTCCATACATTTAACGGCTTATTTTTAGAAATTCATAGGCCCGTGGATAAGAAAGACTACTGCAATACCTGATAACTTCTACTTAAAATCAGGTTGGTTTTAAAAGATAAACATACCTCCTTTTTTGCAACAAAGTAATTTTTGTCAAAGGACAGTCCGTATTCGTCCATAGACCTGGACACGTTTTCACAGGAGACCTCGTTCGCTATATCCACGAAAGACTTTAGTTCTCTCTCTAACTTATTTCCCTCGCTTGAGCTATCGCAGAAAAAACATTGTTTAGTCGATCACGTTAATAAAGACCCGAAGCATCTATAAAATTAAAGAATTAGGAAGTTTGATTCAAACTTACTCCATTATAAGCTCGATCCATTTGAGAATAATAAGGACAATTCTAGCATATCGCCGAAAAAATTGCAGTGCCTGAAAAACAAATTAAAAAATTATTTTCATCATTTCTTTGCAATGGTTTATAAGCTCGAAACCTCTTTAATGATCTTTGCTAATTCTGGTATCTAACAAATATTCGTAAACCTTTTCAACACATATTTATTCTATTTTCCTTTGATAGAAAACTGGCCATTTTTTTTCAGAAATATTTTTACTTGTAGCTTATAGGGCATCTTTATCAGATATCTGTATCTACAGAGTTAGCTTTCCCTATTACTTACTTCCCCTGGCTTCATGAATTTGGGGTCTCTGTTTTGGTCGTCTTCCGCATCGAACCGCTGGAGGGCGTGGATATGGGTGGATCCAGTATTATCGGAGGAGGACCCTTGCACTATATTCCGGAAACGTCTCTCAATATGTTGAACATTGCTGCGCAACGTAGCAATTCTAGAGAAATGGTCTGTGGGTAAATCTAACTTTTTCTCTATCCTTTGCCTCATTTTGCTAATGGCGACCTTTCTTGCGAACACAGCCATTGCATGGTCTTCTAAACTGTGGGTCTTCTGGGCCTTTAGGTTAAACATCTGTGCTGATGCCAACTGCCAAAGACCAGATTCCTCTATGCTCTTTCGTCGAGAATCCGCCACCAACTTCTTTTCTTCCTCTGTCACCTTTGAATTTACATGTTCCAGAATATTGGGGTTTTGCATGAAGAGCTCATTCACTTTGATACGACCATTTGGCAATGGTTGTACACTCACATTTGACGTCGTATGGAGACGTCTTTTGACTAGATTTTCACGATAATTCCGGCGAAACATAGTTTCTTCGTGTATATCCTTAAGCTTCACGGAGTCAAAGAGGTCTGGCATCGTATGCGATTTGGTAAGGTTAACAGACGACATGCGCCGGAGGAAATTATGATGCTGATTTCGTTGGGGGTCTGTTGACGTCATCTGCTTGTCGAATTCATAAAATGTTGTGGATCGGTTTAAAGAAATTGGTTCCTCTGAATTTTCACCTATTCCTCTTTCTTTATACAGTATATTTCCTGGGTCAGATTTCACAGTATTCATTAGAGGCTTTCTTTTCCAAGGGGATACAACCCTAGCATTTTTTCGAATTCTTGCCAACTTTTCGTCGGAAACTGGATTATGGTCTTTCATTGTGATTTCAGTTCAGCCCTGAAAAAAAGCGTTTCAATTTTTTTATATTAAGCGTATCTGTCAAAAGATTTTCAAGGTAGGATCAAAATTCATAACACTGCCCTGTCAAATTCCTACAGTCTTTCACAAGTCCTCTTTATTCTACAAATTAATATCGGGAATTCAATTTCAGTCTATTATTCTCCTTTATGTAATCTAATTAAATCGAATTCTACGGTACCAATATCTACATTGAGGTAAACTATCATGACAATAGTTTGGGTCGATAAATAATATTTGCAGAAACGTTGCAGCACGCCTCTCGCAGTTTTTAAACAGTTTCAACGCAATGGAAGTAGGCGGGTAGCGAACACGTAGTGTGTTCAAATGGCGAGAAAAGTTGCTAACTGCAAAATCGAAATGTTATTGAATTTATTTGAAAAGAAAAGAAATTTGAACTTTGGAACGCAAAGTTTGAATAGTTTCCAATACAACAGTTCACATAAACAATGGTTAAGGAAACCTTGGTAATCGCTCGCATGTTTTTAATCATTTTTTGTTTTAGGTTAATAGTAGACCAAAAGCGAATCTCACAGACAACAAGTAGCCCGTTCATACTTCATTGTATACAACGTATCATAATTCATTGTATACAACGTATCACAATTCATTGTATACAACGTATCATACAACGTATCATAATTCATTGTATACAACGTATCATAATTCATTGTATACAACGTATCATAGTTCATTGTATACAACGTATCATAGTTCATTGTATACAACGTATCATAATTCATTTTATACAACGTATCAAATTGTTAGGATTGTTTGTATCAATAAAACAGCATGCCCAAAGCTGAGGAATAAGTACGGATTTGATATTTGATTTACATATCAGGGGCATTTTTGTACCCATTTTCTTCTAAAACATTTTAGTTATACCAAGTTGTATGTAAAGAGAATTTGTTTGTAAAATAGAAACTGAAAATAAGTACAGCATATTTTCCAATTTAGTTTTATGTCTATTATCACTATCAAATACATACAATTTAAAATTTTATTTATTTTACTATTTAAAAAAAGAAAATTACTTACTTAATAATACACGCTAGATATTCATCCGTTCGGCTCTCTCAAAGAATTCAGATAACATTACATCCAAGTTTGCCTCATTTCCGAGTGCAAGATAGTACAATTAACATACATGGACATTTTTCACACACAAAACTACACAAGGCAAGAGTACCGCTATCAGTACTTCATACCAAAGGTACTCGTCTCTGGATAAGGCAGAATTTTTTTTTTTTGCAATGAACCCTTGAAACGATCACATGGTACTAGATTTTACCGAGACGAGTTAATAGTCCGGTCGAGCAGTCGACAGATGCATGTATAGATGAAAATTCGTCAGTGGATAAACCTCCTTAATCCGCCTACTTAAGAATTAGTGTTACCCCAACGTTAATCTGCAGTAAACGTGGAAATCCCGATTGCGTTCACATCGAATGGGTCCATATTAATCCGAGACCAATTAGCAACCCGGAGTGATCAAGCCGAGAATCCAAGTATAGACATTTGTATACATGTGCGGTGTTTTTATAAATGGTCCATACCCCCTCGGGGACCCACACTAATTTGTACCTTAATATTACTGATTGAATCAAACGAGTGACTGACAACACATATACATAGAGGTGTGGGATTTATTTTTTTTATTTTCAATTCATGAATTTAAAAAGCTAGACTTGCCCAGGCGGTTAATTTCAAGTATTTTATTTTTTATTCAAGAGATATAGACTTTACTTTTCAATAGTCAACAGTTGTCATTTCTTTTTAAAGAATCATTTAAATCTACATGCAAAAAGAAAAAAAAATATATCGATAATATCCGATAGATTATTAAATTCAGTCCAATTAAAGATCGTCGGGCATTCAATTGCAGGTTCCTTAAAACGACCTCTCTACACAGATCGTCCTTGTGTGCAAATTGAAAAAAAAATCTGCAAAGCTTTGAAATTCGAAAACTCTAATTTCAGAACAACTAGTATACCTCTTCAAGGTTAAATTCTATACATTATATTTATCTATTTCAGTCTCGCCAGATAATTTCGTAATCATTCCAAACATATATCTTTATGGCAAAATAGGTAAAAAGGCAACAAAGCTGTTTAATCACTTAGATAACACATTTTTATAATCTTATATTGACAAAGCTCTTGTAAGATTTGAAAATTTAAAAATCGATATTGCCAATAAAACAGATGAGGGTTACACTAGAAAAACACTGCAGCATGCCCCGAAACACAATAGGTTTCTAAAACACCGAATCGGATCGATGCGAAGTGCGTCCGGAGAACTTCGGATCATATCTGGAAAGTGAGACCAGGAGAAATGAGAAAATTAAAACGATACTGATTGCTCACTTGTTTGAGTGCCATTTTGTTAGATGCTGTTAATAACTATTCTGTGTGATATCAGACAGATAATCAGTAAAATACTATGGACCGATATATTTCTACCGAAATCAATTATGTTTTCGCCTTTTGTACATCGTACACAGCAGTCGTACCTCAGTATCTAATTCGATTGTAATCCTCGTATTAAAATACGTTAAGTGTGTAAAAACTTTTTCATTAATAATTCAAGTTTTAAATTGCAGATTTTGATGGAGTCCATCAATAATTTCCTGTCATGGACCGATTTTATATGAACACTAATGTGCAAGATCACAATTTATATCGGAAATCAAAGTGAAAAAGTCGTTAACGGAACATAAAAAGTCGATAATTTACGACAAATCATCCAATATTAAATTGAAAATGGAACTAGTCTTAACACATCTTATATCCATAAGCTAAAATTAATATCAACTACAAAATGCTACAATGAAACTTCACAACTCGGTGAAAAGCGATCAGCATTGCCTGTAATAAAGCGGGGGTGCCACACAGTTCGTCTCAATGATATACTCAATAACGACCGTTAGATATGATTCTTAACGAGTCCAATACACCTCTAATAAAATTCTCGAACTAGCCCGACCTGGTTTAATTTTAACAATATGTACATGTGCAGTTAACACACATCAAAGAGATGGGATACAACTTTCGACGCAAAAGTTCCGCATTCAAACGCCGTATCACTGGGTTCATGCTTTATCCACCGAGTTCCAGAGATTAAGGTGGTATGGGACATTTGTCGATATAAATGTGGATTAAAGTACATTATAATTGAAATACGTTTACCGGTTTAGAATTTTCAAATTTTACAATATTTAACCAAAAATTGTTTTTTAAAATTATTTGGAAAGGTAAAAATTGTAAGAACCCCAGCGAGATTCGAACTCATGACTTACAGATTCGTAGTAAACCCTCTAACCCACTGCGCTACGCTGTTAGGTGACAATATTGGGAAAGAAACTACTTATATAATTACACTTTATTTTATTGTTTATTTCGATAAACAATACGTCACAACATGGAAGTGTCCGATACCACCTTAAGAAACAACTTTGTCCATATTTTTTTTGCAAGATATTTCGCGTTGTAACATTCTACTGTAAAAGTATGCATCACGGGATGCAGACCCTATATACTAGTATCTAAATTGTTGCAAATGATAGGGATAATGAATAAAAGACCTTAATTTTACTCTGTGGTTTTCTAAAAGGAAGATCCTCATTTTCTAAATTTGCGCACAATGATATTATCAACAAAACTCTTGACCTCTTTGTCGATTTTTCAAAAACATTTAAGCATACAGCAAATTTTCTAAAACAATAGTAATCATTAAACTTTAATTAATGCCCAAATTACACTTGATGGGCATGTCAATCACACCCGAGCCTTGCAAGCTGTATTAGAGTGAGAAACACGGTATAAGGTATTTCAAAATAATTCCTGAATATATTCAGTATTAAAAACAAAAGATAAAAGAGATGTATGATAAAATTGAGTTTATTAGGTGACTTTCTCCATGAGATTTGTCATAAAGTCCTCGTCTGAGGAGTCAAGTTCATTCACCCCCTCCATAACGCTGTCACTGTCTCCCCCCTCCCCCTCAACCTCCCCCTCCCCGTCTGAGGGAGGTGCGTGTTTCCGCTTGCACTGCGACAGGGCCAGGATGTAGTCAATGCTGTATTTATTGTGGTCACATCTGTAAAGAGAAACTCAACACTGCCAGTATACACAAGTCTCTTGATGAAAGATATCATTGGTGGAGTATCTTGGCCATCCTGTTTTAAAGCCAAAATAGGATGAGAACAGATTTGATATACTTCATGAATGAGAACACTCCGCTTACATGTACATATGGTAGCGTATCAAAATTGAATGATTTTTAAATGTCAGAAGAAAAATATCAAATCTTAATTCATACAAATATTTCTGTATTAAAGAAAATTTTAAAAAGGTGGTAAAAATCTAGGATTATATTTTAGGATAACCCCTTTCCCTTTATACAAGTACAAATGTACTGTAATTTTGTAGCTCAATGTGTCCATATTCTGGTACAAGTGTTACATAAGTGTTACACAACACTGGTGTTAACAACGTCTTATCATATTAATATTATCTCTCTCAAGTTACTTTAAATAGCCTAAAAAGAGAAGAATCAACAATATCTTTTGTTTCCCTTAGCCTGAATCTTGATTTTGAAGTAGGGTGGGTAGGTAACATTATGTAAATTATATTTTTTTTCCCACATATGGCTTGAAAAATATTAAAACACAAGTTGCACTGTTGTGTCAGAATTTCATATTAAACATAAGCTTGAAAATCAAAGCAGAACTAAACCCTTCCTTCTAATGAAAAAGATTTGATCATTTCAGAGAAAGTTATCTTCAGCTAAATTTTTTAAAGAAATTCAAATATATGTTAAGGACGTTGTTTACTCAGGGTTTGTGTTCTCAAATTCAGATTTTTATAAAGTTCAATGTCATGAGTAAAATTTGTTCTGAACACAAAAAGCATTAATGAAATGAATTATTATTGACATAACATTCAACATTTTTACTATATTATGGAATTAGGCTCAAACAAAATTGGGCTTTTAGCAAAACAGCAGAATAAGGCCAATATAATTAGTTTAATACTGTAAGTGTTTAGTATTATCATCATTCAACTTTTTGTTAAATTGAATCAAAATGAGTAGGGATTTGAAAACTGATAGAGGAAATTCAGACTGGAATATTTATAAAATTTGTCAATAAAAACTTAATGCTTTGTATCTATTTAGTGCCACTGCCATTCATTAACTGTATTTCATTTTTAAAAAAGTTTAGCAATTTGTATTATTTTCACAATTAAAAAAAACTCAATCCTATGGTTAATTTTTGGGGGATTTTTAAAAAAAATTCTAAAAATTTCATTGACCATTAACTCAAAAAGTAGGTCATTAATCTACTTTTTTGAAAGTGAAACATAACACTACAATAAAAGGTCTATAACACACAATAGATGGTTTTTCATTATCATCAGTGGAATTTTTTTCATTCAGAGTAAACATAATCCTTAAAAACACTTACTGAACTAAATACTTTTTATTGTATGGATTTCATTGGGTCAGTAGTGTAAGCTATGATAAACGTGTATTTTTTACCTTGGCCTATGGTAATAATCAGAGTTGACAGTAATATGGATTAAGGGAGATAATTAGTATATTCCTACACGTATCTAAGGCCAGTCATTTAAATGTCATACTCAGTGACACAATAAGACAATTGTGTGTCAGGTGCATACCAGTAATTATCTTCCTTTCAAAGAAAAGATATACATTGAAATTTCAAAATGTTTCAATGCTAGAGTGTATATCATATTCATGAATCAATTTATCAAATTGACACCTGTTCTTTATGTATTACCTGGTAGTTGAAATATCTGTGAAAGGATTTAAACTGGTTTTAATAACCATCTATCTATGAAGGGTCTAGACATCATTTCTCCCAAGTATGCATGTTGAGAGAGAAGTCCATACTTACATTTTACCTATGTCTTCATATTTCCTGTTGACGTTCTTCTGGAGCGTTCTCACACAGCTGATGATTTTCTGGGACCTCTGCTTCAGCTTCAGTCCGTGGATCATCAGAATTCTGTTCACCCACAGCAGATAGAACTCTATGTGGGCTGTGTTCTCTATTTGTGTGGCCAGGAACACTAGCAATTTGTCCACATAAATATCGGGCAGGTTTTCCACAATCACTTCAACTGCAGGGAAATATTTATAACTTTAGAATTATTATTATTCATTTAGTAGCACAATACGATGCAGCTTTAAAGGATCTGTATCAGACAAATGAGAATAAGATTTATATATATCAAGATTCATTTTAATATGAAAATAAAATTACCGGGTACCCAGGTAATCAAAATTGATAGGTTAAAACATCAAATGTTACAGTAATATATATGCAAATATAGAATGCCTAAACATTTTGAAAATTCACATATACTGCAGATCAGCTCTCAGTCAATATCTTATTTTGGCCTATAGTTCTATTTTAGTCTGATATACTGATATTGGATCTCAATGGCTTTATTACAATTACGTGTATAATGTTTACTTGATGTATAATATTTCCCATTCTCCAAATTCATTTTTGGCATGCAATTTGTTTTTATTTTGTGAAAAGTATTTCATCCTTATGATATATATGCACTTGTATTTTACAGTGTATATATGTATTTGATGCACTCATAAAAAGACATGTTGCCAAAGGATTTCCAATTGTTTTATGCTCTTACCACTAGATACCGGAATATGTTCTAAAACTTCTTGCTTCAGTTTCATTTCATTGAGTTTGAAACTGAGAATAAGTGCCGTAGAGTACTCCCCCTTTGCTAAGGCTTTTCTAGTGCTGTTAGGTGTCACTTCAATATCAAGGTCAAAAGGGTCAAACACCATACTGCTGTCCAGAGAGTAAATCATAAGACCCTCAGTGGTCGCTGCTGCCCATGCTCTGCCTAAAAGAATAACGAAATACATCAAAGTTACATAAGAGTAAAATCTATTGGTATCTACCTGTAAGCATAATATGAACTCAATAAAACATGGACATTATATTGGACTGTAAGCATATTATGTACATTAGAGTACAATATATTTGACTGGAAACATCTAACGACATAAAAGTACAATCTATTGGACTAAAAGCATATATATGTATATCTGTACTATCTTATGCTAAATAATATTGTTGGCTATTTGAAATGAAAACAAACAAATAAACATACTGTACATGTAGACCTACAAAAGAATGAAGCTTTTACAATGACGCAGACAACATACACGTGTAAAAACATTTCAACATGGAGTGACTGCACATCACCTGTGGGAGAGAACTGGATGCTGACCACTCGGACCTCCGGTTTCCAGTGACGACTGCTCATGTCCCCCTTTTTGACCCCGGGGAGACTGATACTCTGTCCGTTCCTATCTCCCTCCCCCTGATCCACCAAAGACAAGCTGCCCCATTCAGTCATTTTCTTCCTATCCAGGTATTCCTACAAAATTTGTCATCAAATTAAAATACTTAAAAAAAAGAGAAGTATTAAAGTAAAGCTGTGACATCTACTGATTCCTATCTTTCAACTAAAGCTTCTTCTTCTTGTCTGTAAAGTCAATACACAAGTATATGCAAGCAAATGTATACATCAATATACTGTAAACGTATTATATTTAAAGTGTACAATATTTGGCAGAAAATGATTTTTCAACTGGTGAGCGTGTCTTTGATTTAGCAGTATCAATATATCTACATATGTTTAACATTTGGTGATGTACTTAAGCAAAAGCCGCATTCCGCTGAAAAAATTCCTGAACAGAAAACACATTCAAATATACTATGTTTACAGTACGTCATCAGTGGACTCACCTCCATCCCATCAAAAGACATGTTACAGGAGATGTCAAACTTCTTCACCAGGAGCTGGTCGGGTACAGAGTAGATACAGACACTCTTGGACTGGCCGGCTGCCAGCAGACACTTCCCATCAGCACTATAGCAGACCGTCATGAATGCCCTAAAAGGCAAATTTGTACCCGTTTATCAAATCCATTTGAAATATTGAGTACAAATCCATTTGAAATATTAATTGTGTACTTAATGTCTCTGCCAATACATGTATTCAACCAACTTCATTTGCCTACAGGAATCTCTTACTATTACTAGTACTATAAATACTATCATAATAATACTTTCTGTACTATCCTGGTACTCTCGCAATTGTTGACTTTACGTATTTAATCCCAGTGCTCAAATAAATTAAAACTTAAATTGAATTCTATATGTTAAGTCTTTATAACAATGAGACTGAATTTGTATTGAATTTAACAATACTCACTTTCCTGCTGCAGACTTCTTAGCCGTGATTTTGTCCCCTTCTTTTCTAGAGTACCCAAGGTCATGGCGACCTTCAATGGAGTGAGTTTGAACTACGTTAGCAGGATCCCAGAATGATATCTGTGAGTCCAGTGTTGATATAGCCAGCTCATTTCCATCTGGGCGGAATCTTACAGCCAATACTGAAAAAATAGGGAAAATTCCTTAAGTACCGTATGTTTCATTTTATAGCCTGGCCTAAGCATTTATTGGCTTTGTCTGATCTTGTTCTGATTTTTGGCCCAGTACCACATATACATGTACATAAATGACATTTTCTTATCATTAAATGACTCTTACCTTTGAAACACCACAACTACATGTATGTTAGAAGCTAGATCTACCAGCACAAATGAGAATTTTATCTTAAATCACTTTACATACAACTGTTACCTACCATCTGAGGAGAGCACTATGGTTTCTTTAGCTCCTTTACTCTCAAATACATCCCAGAGTTTGACTGTTTTGTCCCATGAGCCACTGGCAAGGAGAGCTTTGTTGGAGCTGAAGCTCAGTGAGCTGACTGGTCCCTCATGTCCAGCCAGCACCTGTTATCAAATGCAAGTACATGTATACTGTGAACAGGGAAATGTTTGTCAATTTCTTTGGGTTAGGTATGGTCCTTCTAGTACAGTATCCTTTGCTAATTTGTAGACAGGTGAATATTTGAAGGGTTAAATTTTTGCCAATTTCACATCTGGAGACCAAATGAACTGTTTTCAAGAGAACTACATTTGAACATGAAGTTATAACAATGTTTGAGTATCCAGAATTATGTACTTATTGTTTCACTCTTGACAAACCTCTATGAGTCTCCCTGTCTGCATGGACCACACAAAGATCTCGAAGGTGTCCATACCCCCCGCACACACTATGTCCCCACTGTTATCCACTGTGATACAAGAAAACTGTGCGGGGCGAGGGGAGGTAAAGGTGCGAAAGTTACGATACCTTAATAAAATAAAATAAATATTAGATTGAATAATTGTACTCCTTTAAAAGCAATAAAAACAGTTTATTATGCATGCTTAGACATTAAATTAAACAATTAAAATATCTTTTTCTATTTTATTCTGTGAATTTCTAAATTTAACTTAAATGTATCACATGCATGTAAACTAAGAGCTTTGTATGCACTAGAGAATAAGGTTTCGAATACTGCAGTTAACAGCGATACCTGTTGAGATCAAATGCCCTGACCGTGCCATCTAGTGAGGAGGAGAGGACGACTTGTCCATTTTGAGTGAAGGTCACCCCGGTAACTCCTCCAAGGTGTTCATTGAAGGTCACGAAACAGAAGCCACTGCTAGTGTTCCAAAGCTTTACCTGTAAATCACAGAATTAGCATCAATCCTTAAAGCAATCATCACTACCAAAAGCACTTTGGAATTATTAGAATTTGTGGTATGTGGCTCAATTTCTATGGTTTTCTTTGGGTTCCTCATGAATTTACTTCTCAGTGAATTATGAAGCACACTATCAATTCATTTTAATCATACAAAGAAATCCATGAAATTAAATCCCTTTGAACCTGTAAATAATTGACAATCCACAAAAATTGCCCCCACAAAATCTAATGACTCCATATGTGAGTGCTGTACCTTGCCATCTTCACCTCCAGTTGCAATGAACTGTCCATCAGGAGAGTAAGATAGACAGCTGATGTTGTTGAAGTGACCCTGCTGCTTAAGGACATAGGTCTCACTCTGCCACTCCCAGACCAGTAGCTGACCCAATCCAGAGCAAGCCAGCGCAATCCAGTCTCCAGTCTTGTTGAAGGCTACTGAGGATATTGTTTGGTCCGATATACTACAACACAATACACCACATATACGGTATATAATTGAACAGATCAAATCATAGGTCAAACCTGGCTATGGGGTCATTAAAGTTGGATATGACTTTTTTTCCCCTCTCAGTCTCACATTTACTAGAGCCAAAAAAACACCCACTGATACAAGGGATGAGCACTTTCATTTCCAATATATGTAATTGGCTGTATGTAATAAGTTTATATAAATAAGAGGAATGTAAGCCTAATATCATTATGTGGGAGCCACATCACCTTATTTAACAGTTTAATGGGGAATATGGGACAATTTATTTACAATGTCTCAGCCTCATTGGTTTTAACATATACCGGTAATAGTGGAAAATACATGTACCTAAGTGAGTGAATAAGGTTAAAATCTGGAAGCTCATGAAGGTAGAAAGATCCATCTTTAAATCCGGACACCAAAATGTGGGTATCTTTCTGGAAAGCCACACTGGTCAGCTTGGAAACTTTTGCTCCTTCTCCCAGAGATTCTTTATATGAATGTCTACAAAAACATACCAATGAGATCAAAATTTACACAGAATCAGAATACAAACATAGAATTTCTCTGAAGTATTTTTGGAACCTTTGCTAGTATTGGCACTGTTGGGGTATAACAATGTCTTACTTTGCTAGCTTCCTATATTTGATTTGCTCTTCAATTTTGACTGGATTCTTTGTAACATCCTCCTGCTCTGAATATATCAAAATTGAACAATGAGTTAGCAAAATGATTGTTCAAATGAACAATTTTAGTAAAGACATGTCCCTTAAAATTCTCCTAAAACAGTTTCAATAAACTCAATATCAGCAATTATTTTTGTCAGCATTTTTATTTTTTAAAAGATTGTTCTCTTTTGTATTAATTTTATGTCATTATCTTTACCTTTTTTTTTACATCCTTTTCAATGCAGTTATTGTTGACTTCATTTTCTTTTTTACTTAACTTTTTTTATTTTTTGTCTATGTAATATATTGTGTGGTTTTTTAACAGTCCTTTTATCCCAACCTTTCTTTTCTGGTTCCTCTTCATTATCTGACACCAGCTTTGCGTCTGTCTCCATTTTTGGTTTAGTATATGGTGTCAATCCATCTAGTTCCGTGTCACACTCCCAAACACTCAGATGACCTGATCTGCTGGCAATGTACACCTTGCAGGTTAAAGAAAATGACCCTAGATTGATGATTTATAGTTCATTTACAGTATAGACAATTTTCCTATAAGGCATTTTCACTCCAAGTTATTTCCTCTGAAATCTCCTCATATTGACATAAAACATGGCTGCTGATGGGTTGATTAACTCCTGCTAAAATTGTGTCTATGGAAAACTGTCTATTGGGTACAAGTAACAACAAAGAAAGAATATTTTGTTCTCCCAGTGAATTCAAATAAACAACCACTACCCAATGAAAATTGAGGTTGAACATAATATAAGCAGAGAAGCTAGCTTTTTTTCATCATTTTTTTCCCCCAATTAACCATGAATAGATATCTAACATTCAAGAATCTGTTTTACAGCTATGTTTTCCAGGACCATTACCCAACAAAAACTTCATTCTGTAATTTTAAAGCATATAAGGATGAAATCAATCTTTTGGCAAAATTTGCAATATACCAAGTCCAAAAGTACCCATACAATTTTGTGAAATAAATAAAGGATACATTTAATGAGTCTTTCTCAAAGAAAGCCCCAATAATGGCACCACTGTGGCCTCCTATACTGTTCACAATCAGGTTGTTATAGGGCTCTGTTCCGTAAACCCTTGTATTCATGTCCTTTGACCCCACACAAAATGCCCTGTACAACACAAAGGTCAGTTAATTGTTAAAATTAAATACACGTTAAGTAAAAATTAAAAAGTTTGGTATGATTTAAATCATGATAATCGCTAAATTCATACAAATTTTTCTTCTTTATATTCAAAGAAATAGAAATCTATATTTTTCAGTACATGTATTTCTAAACAACTGCAAACTCTAAGTTTTAATACATGTATGTACAGCTGTATGTATAAAACAAAGATAAACTAAATGTAACATGTTTTGCACATCTTCTAAAGAGATTTTAAAATCACTTATAATGTACATTTTAGCATTATATACCTTGAGTCTGTGGTCCAGTCAATGCACACCGTCTCATCATAGGCCCCGTAAAACGTCCTGTACAGAACAAACGGGTTAAACTCTTTTGTTTTACCTGGGGCATGGAAAACTTGAACCATGTTGTCACGAGTGGCAGCAAACTTCCTGAAATAAGACAAACTCAAAGTTGAATGAAATATTATATTACATTCGAACTTTCTTTGATTTATTCCAACTGAACTTGAATGTATAAGAGCATCAACGCTAGCCAAGTGTCCGATTCGTTTTTCTCATCTCCTCAGATGAAAAAAACGAATCAGACACTTGGCTAGCGAAGATGGTTTAAGAGAAAGTCGAACCTACTTTGATTTATTCCAAATGAACTTCCATGTATAAGAGAAAGTATTCTATATCAAAATATGGTGAAAAATTAAACAAGCACCTGACTTTATCAGCACTTACTTTCCATCAGGACTAAACTCTATACAGTTGATGGGTCGGTGAAATTTGTAAGTGTGGATTACTGTTCTACTGAGCAAACTGCAAAGCAGAGCATCTCCCTCTGAAAAAAGGAAATATGTCATTATATACACATCAACTAATTTTCGTAAGAGCAAAATGAAATAGGTAAAAACAAAAAAGAAAATAAGGTAAAATATGCATTAAAAATATTGAAATTAGATCTCCATTATGACCACATTACAAAAATAGATTGAAGAGTGAGGGAATGAATTTTATCCAGTCATAAAAATTGGTGAAAGTTTTTTAAATATATACCGGTAGAGAGAAGAATTTATATGAGAGACTAAAAAAAAAAGAATAGTACATAGCAGGCATGGTAAAATGTCAGGTAACAAAATTATAAAGATCGATGTCAACATGAAATGTATGGGGACAAGCAAGTTCCCCATAAGTCATCATAATTGATTTTAAAGTAAAATTTGGGTGTGTTTACTCTTAATTGGGATGACTGGCATCGATATTGTCATAAGGGATCAACATCAGAATTGACTTTTTGTCTTACCTTCATTGACTAATATGAGAGTTACTCCATCTGGTGACAAAGCTATACAAGTTATGTTGGTGTTGCTCTCAATAGGGAGGGTTTCTGAGTGATTGCTACAAGCAGATAAATATAATTAAATCATTTATCATAGCTAAATGCCTTTTGTGTTTATTGGTATATATTTACATTTGCTGATTATTTTCTTTTCTATTTCTTAAGAAATATATGATTGCATTTCAAAAAGACATGCATTAATTTACAAAACCAAATTATGATCTCTTAATATCAATTTGAATGTTAAACTTTTATGTTCACTTTTTTAAAATGTTTTCAAATTCATTGATAAAAGAAGAATTAGCTGTTCCATAAATGTACATGTAACTTGCTGATAAATAACATTAATTCACTTACTCAAAATGAAATGATAAATACATGTATCAGTGATGGTCAGTATAGAAAGATTTAAAGGGATGTTAACATTAAAATGTTTTTTTTGGTGTTTTATATGGGCTAGTATGATACGATCACAATAAAAAGGCATGATTCATAACTGCCCAATTGATCAGAAGAGGTTCAAATTATGACTGTCAACGAATTTTCTGTGTTTTTTTAACTGCAATGCTCTATAGATTACATAATCTTTTTCTCTCTAATCTGTCTTCCAAACCTTTTCCTCCATAGCTACAACTTATGGACTAGTATTCTCTTTTGAGAAGTGGATGTAGGCTATGCCTTTCCACTTCTGAATTTCTCAAAAGAGAATAATGGACTAGTACTATACATGTGTATGTACTACTAGTACAAAAATTCACAATGAAGTTATACCATGTACCGATACTTACTTTTTCAAATCAAAAATAGAAACCCTATTTCCGACAGGGCTGATGACACTGTTTCCATCCGGACTAAAAAGAATGTTTCCCTTCCTGTAAACTGATCCCAGAAGGTTGGAAAACTGGAATAACAAAATAAATTTACCCAATATCAAGACCAGTGTCTTAATTATACATACATGTACTTTGCAAAATTAACATAAAGCTATGTGTCGAAGTTAAACAATCTAATTATTTCTTACCTTATATGAAAATTTCATCTTTAATAACCTCCTGCTCAGGTGTCATCCATCCTATCTGTGAAGTTCAAGTTGATAATGTATACAATAACACGTGTTTTTCGTCGTATTCCGCTGAGAAGAGTTGCGTCCCTTCCCTTGACCATAGTGATGTTAATTTCGTTCTCATTGGTTGAGTAGATTTTTGTTAGCCAATGACAATCGGGTTCTCAAATTTCTTCACATCGATCACATGATTACATGTCATACGCCATATTCACGGTGAACAAATTTTGAGGAAGAACAGTCGGGAAAAATATCTTCTTTTAATTCCTTTTTGTGAACAATTCTTTAACTTGGACAATGGCAGATACCCAACCGATCTATACCCCATTCTTTGGCTCAATGGGCGCCACAGCCGCCATAGCTTTCAGTGGTAAGATTATGTGGAAAATTATTTAATGATGACGATTGATCACCACCATCACTCGGTCATCGCCGGGTACATAGGGTAAAAACCCGTGTTAGATGAAAAATGTCTTACATTTTATCATATAACATGTCTTATTACTATTTATCAGTTACAATGAAGTATTCCATAAAAAATTAGGAAAAATTATTCCGATATCGTCATCAGTAGGATTTTAAAATCAATTTTTGGTCAGAATAGTGTACTATTTATTAAATATTTCGTTGTATATAGACTGAATGAGGTTACATGTTATTTCACGTTTATTTAAATTCATTAAAAAAAGTTTCCGGAGTATGAAAGTGTCATCTTTCTCTTTTAATTGTAAGAATTTAGAGTGAGCCCCCCCCTCTCTCTCTCTCTCTCTCTCTCTCTCTCTCCTCTTTCTTTCTGTGAGAAAATATATAAATGATGATCCTGTTTCTACATTATGTCATTAAATTGTTGCATTTGATAAGCATCAGGTAGAGTAGTTCTTTGACAGAAATATTCTTTGATTAAATTATTGTTAAAAGCATGTTTTACATTTTATATATGCATTGTGAAGTGAGCCACTCGTTTAAGGATATTCACTGATGGACAAAAAGTTGCAAATGCAATTTTGATCATGGTAGTTTTATCTGTAACACTTATGATTTCACTGCAAGGATATATGTTCAAACATTTCTGCATGCAAATGTTTTGCAGTTTGCTTTTTGCAAGGACGTAATGCAATGGAAAATTTTCCTTTCTCCGAGGATTCCAAAGTTGTCTATACTTTTGAGTCTTTTATATTGACATTGAAGTGACATCAAGAATGCTGGCGGTCTGAATTTTCAGATTTGTGTATATAGTGATAGAGTCATTCAAGAGATAATGTTTGCCCTCTTTCGTATACTTGTGTTTATAAAGTCAAGTCCAGACTACCAAGGAATTTTGGTAGAAATTGAAGCCTGCTCATTTGGGTTCCCCGTGAAGATACGAGCTGTCGACCTGTCGTGCCCCAGGATTTTCACAATTAAATATTGTTTTTGGCCATCTTAATTTGTGTGTGCATTTTACTTTCCTTGATACACCACAATGGTGATAAGTGCAATGAATGGCTTTATATGCTGTTGACTTAAAGTGCCTTGACCTATCAATTGTTTAGTGAAGTGTATGATTAATTCTAGCACATCACTTTTATAAGTTAACAAACGAGTTTTTAGTTCTAATGGTTAGATCATTGTTGGTCAATTTATTCAGGCTGTTCAGGATATGATGTTGGGTTGAGGTTTATAGCTTTTAAACATTATATGAAAAGGACATCTGCTACGGGTATATAAAAAAAAAGTCTTCAGATATAGGATATTAACTTTATATAAAATACACATATCTATCAGCTGATTTGCATAATGTTTAATCATGTGATAAAGGTTGGTCAGGTATAGCGGTAACTCAGCTAAGCAAACATCACATGAAGTAGTCTTAGTCATGTGACTATTATGAAGATCTCCTCTTACATGAGCAATACCAACAGTCCATACTAAGCGATATCCACTTATTTTTTTTTTAAGTACATGATACAGCAACATGTACTGAATGTTTAGTTGTATCCAGTAGGATTAAAATTTTACAATTTATCAGCATTTTAGTGGCTTTCTTCCTAGTTCAGTAATTTGTTACATTTTTCAAAAATCTTTTTTAGAAGTTTTTGGGATTTTTTAGAAATTAATTTTTATTTTATTATGAATGCTGTAAGTCTCAGATTTCTGACAGACCTGGTAAAAAAAATAACGCAGAATGTATGGAGTCCTCTGTGGCCTTCTCTTGTTTGGAATAGCATTGATTTCTTCCTCACTCTGGTCTGTATGGTGTGGGAGCACAGTTATTGATTCCTTCGCTTGTTATGGAGAGATCAGGGCAGGAATGTGTAGGACTGAATATCTCATTGATTGAAACAGCTTGGAACATAGTTGACGGCTTTACAAGCATCTCAAGATGAGCTGAGACAGCAATATTTATGCACTTGTGTTAAACTGAAGGCAGGTGTCTTCATTCATGTGTGTGTATGTGTCTATTAAATTTTCTAGTCTTCTATTTTAACTAAAATTGTAGGGTTATTTTATTTGTCCTCCAAAAAATTTGTATGCCCTGCGGCTCTCATCTTATTATAATTATACATTAATCGTTAAAATGCACTGGAACTTGACATATTTTCACCTGTAGTTGCTATATTACCCTGTAAATTGTTTTGCAAAAATGTGGCTTTGATAAAATGTCCCATCCTCACCTTGACCTTGGAAACGCAAAGCACAAATAAAAGTGTTTTCTACCTGTGTAAAGCAATGCGACTCATCTGAAGAGGAAAACAACATGTACTTATTAAATAAGATGTTGCAATAATAAACATTTTACTGTATCAAATAAAATAAAGACTGGGATGTTGGAAAAATTATTTATCCAGACCTACTTGAAAGATTCCATCATTAAATCATTGCTAGATCTTTTTAGAAATAGCTGAAAGTTCAAAGAGGTATAGCGCACTTAATATACGATTTGACCTCAAATATAGCACTTTCGCAAACATCAGACATTTTCAATATTATACAATATTAGTTTAAATATATTGAAAGAAACTCAAATTTCACAATCACCATGCTCTAAGAGTCTTAATTTTCTTACACGACATCATTAAAATATTCAGATTTTGTTAAGGATAGATAGGAAAGTAGTTAGTATACAATAAAAAATTGGATATTTGACTATTTGAACCACTCTAAACCAAAGACATCCGATTAAAATTATGTTATACAGGTATTGTAGTACACATTTACATTGAATTAGTTTTGGTTTAACGTGGTCTTCGTACTGAAAATTAGAGAAATATTTCAATTAGTGTCTTTTCTAATACAAGCATGTATATAGCCATAGATATTGAAAATGCATCCTCTGTTAGATGCGTGGCCTAGTGGTAACGCAGAGGTCTTTTTGATTTTGTGGTCGCTGGATCGAATCCACTAAGTAGTAATTTTTTTTCTCACTTAAATTGAAACATGAAAAGAATTGAGAGGTTAAGTTACATGAATCTATTCTTCTCTGGGTTTTTTAATTATATTGTTTAATTCAGTCTGAGTATGAGCCCACCCAATATATATAGATCTCTTCATTAACACTATACATGTACTCTATTTACACTTAGATCCATTGCATTTTGCTTGAACTTATTACGGTTCAGAATATCAACTACTATTATACACAGAGTTTCCCGAATTTATGACAAATCAGTTGTTACAGATCTAGACACCATTATAAAATCAGTACAGTGTATCTAGGTTTCGAAAATCATATTGCGACAGCAAGGTACCTGAAGCTATTATTAGTAACAGGTACTTTCCGTCCAAACACAGGTGTAGGCGAAATAATGGGAAAAGGCGCTATACCTCTTTGTCACATGCAATTATTCCAAATTTGATACAGCATTAAATATGAAAATTGACTCTAATTTAACGGTCAATTCATTACCCGGTGTACAGTGTAATACTAACTTACTACATTGATTAGTGTAAATGTCCAACCGGAAAGATTCAAGAGGGATCATGCCTCACCGTTTTCAAATGCACTACTGAATTTTCAACACTATTACTGGTGGTCAAAGGATTTTGTGGAGTTAATCCATGAAGTCTAAGGTTCATTGTAGTTACAAAAACATTTTGGGTAGGATAATTGTCCACAAAGTTTTATGTATGTTTTGTATCCTTGAACCTAAAAATTGATGCTCAACATAAAGAAAACCAAAGTATATTTGTACTTTCAGTTTCACTCGTTTTCATTTTTTAGCCCTGGGAGCTGCCTATGGAACAGCGAAATCTGGCACTGGAATAGCAGCTATGTCTGTGATGAGGCCAGAGCTGATCATGAAATCCGTCATTCCTGTTGTCATGGCTGGTATTCTTGCTATTTACGGACTAGTCGTAGCTGCTGTCATAGCCAACAGTATCGGTAAAGACTACACCCTATTCAAGTAAGTTGCTCTTACCAATATTCATTGAAAAAAAATTTTGTGGTGGGTGGGGGGAGTAGAAAATAACGATCAACAGTCTTCTTGAGTTTTTATAGTAACATATGTATTGCATTGCAATAGTTTTGATATAAGGAAGCTCTTCTATTTGATTCCTTTAATTTTGTAGGAGTTTCACACACTTGGGAGCTGGTCTTAGTGTAGGTCTCAGTGGTTTGGCTGCAGGATTCGCCATCGGAATCGTGGGAGACGCGGGAGTACGTGGAACGGCACAGCAACCTCGACTGTTCGTTGGAATGATTCTGATTCTCATTTTCGCTGAAGTATTGGGATTATACGGATTTATCGTCGCTCTAATTTTGGCTACAAGAAACGAGAGTTAATTCATTCTCACCATGACTGAACTTGTACAAAATTGTCAGAAATGCTGGTCTATTATTATTCTGTGTGTGCAAGAGAGGGGACGATCAAAATATCTCAATAAATCCTGTACATTGAAAGTAAGCCCTTGTAAAAACTAATTCATGTCATTTGACATTGTATAAGGTCTGGATGTGGTAGTGTTGGTAGAACTATGTCGTAAGTGCTGTGTAATAATCATTCCTATAGTGGGCCAGTCACTTCTATATCTTGTGCATCGTTTCTGTGATTTGTGTTAAAGTTAAACATTGGGTATTTTCCAAGTTTACATGTATCTTATAAAAATTGTTTAAAAGTTCTCTTTCTATCTCTATCCCGACTTTGAAATTACCCACCATTTTCTTTGGTATCTTTCCCATACAATACTCTTTATTATAATATTATTATAAGGTACATGTGAACAAACATGAACTGTGGAAGTATGTATAAATAACTAAAGGTATTTAATATATTGTCTGTTGTTGTTTTTTCTGTCTAGTCCTAAAAAAACACTCATGTATTTGAAAACAAGCAAATCTGAAGAATTCTTTGTCATTAGATATTACCTTATTCATGCTTTTGACACATTTAATATGTCTTGGCCTAGTTTTAACTTTAATAACATTGTTACCTAAATTTTATTAAAAGAAAGACATCTATATATGTAGAGTTAATGTAATGTAATTTCTCAAAAGGAAACCTTATTTACCGGTAGATAGATGAAATCACTATGGAGCTAGATCTAGCAGTGAATCTGTATTAGGTCATCATTAATTTTATGATTTCCACCACGCCAAGTGGCAATAAAGTTAACAAACAAGTCCATGTATTTGTCTTGACTGCTTCATTAACTTGGATTTCTATCGAGGAAATAGTTCAGGGAATAACGTATAATTTTCATGTTTGCTGCTGAATGTCGTGTTATGTAAACTGCTTCAAGAATGGGAGTGTCTAGTATTGACTATTAATTAAAATTTCAAGCATCAAGCTTGACAATTTTATTCGAATTTGAAAAATTGAAGAAATTGTATCTGCAATCCAAGATTTCTAAATGCTATGGTGAGAGACACCGTCTATGCTGCCTGGAATATTCACACTGCAAACGGCAAGAAAAGAATTGAGGAAAAGAATGACATTGATTTACTACACTAAGTTTCTTGTATGTTTTGAGTTAAATGGGATATATTTACATTTTGCAGTGTCTTTGCCTGTGATAACACTACGTATCGATTTTGTATTATAAAACCCATAAGTTCAGATGACGCTAAATTGAGGCGCCAGCGGGGTTTGCTTATTTATATTTAAATATTTAATCGTACGATGGCTTAAAATTATATAAATATAAGTAATAAGGAATCATTCTTTGAATATTATGAGGTGATAATTTCGGTCGGGGCGTGATCAAATCTATCATAAAGCCCTTCGGGCTTTATTGGATTTGATCACGCCCCGACCGAAATTATCACCTCATAATACTCAAAGAATGATTCCTTATTCCTTAAATAAGTATAGTTTCCTTATACTGGAAATTCCTTGGTTTTACAATGTTTACATCACATGAGGTCATAGATCATTCAGTGCTATAATTCAAGGGATCTCCGCATCACAATCTGTGCCCATGCTACATGTAAGTATCCCTGGGAGGATGCCACAATCTGTGCCCATGCTACATGTAAGTATCCCTGGGAGGATGCCATCCCCTCTAACTAGGTAGTCAACAAATTCTGAGAACATTTGCACTAGGCACACAAACAGCTTGTTAATTGCCTTGTTTTTATGAGGAAATACTCACAAATTGAAGTACTAGAAAAGATACAATACAAACGACACACTTGGAATAAGTTATTAAAAATCGGAAATTGACAAAATATGCCAGTCTTGGTCAGACATGTATCTAGCAACTTTGCTCTTGTGGAACCATGCTTGCAGTTGGCTAATTACATAGCTGTAAAATTTGAATATTTTTCTATAAAAAGTCAGAGCCATGATAAAGGAATGATCCTTAGTCTAAATATACTGAATGCTTTTTTATTCACACATTTTACAATATATATATTCATATTTTATTGATTGAACCTTTTTTTTTTTTTTTTTTTGGTTTATGAAAAAATGAGCAATTATTATTTTGGTCATAAGTAGTAATTTCCTTTGTGAATGTACTGTATATATATATAAAATATTCTATAGTTATTTAAATAGAATGCCTTTAAATAAATAATATTGTTATTTATTGAAATATTAATTAACAAAACAAATGGTATACATGTACACATAATTTTTAGACCATATCACATCCCTACAAAGTTTTAGCAAAGCTTTCTCTATCCAGTGGCAAGATCAAGGTTTTATCTCTTTGTAAAGACCTTTCTCTTGGATTATTTGGTAATGGTGTATCTAGCAACAAAACAATTTGTCTGTTTAATACCTGTCCTGTAAATTAACCTCCTTCATGAAAACCATCACACCACTGCTTTTATCATATCTTTTTTTTAAAAAATCACAGACAAGTTTGTTACCACATACATGTAATGCACTCTGTAAATTTAGAACTACAATATATGCTATAAACTGTTACACATACAATGCGTACATGTTGTCAACCACTCTCCAGTTAAAACATCTGAATCGTTAGGTAAAATAAGCCCTTGGTCAGGCAAGAAATGACCTCTAAAAGACTTAAGCAGGAGAAGTTTCAGGAACATCATTCCGTAGATAACACCTGACTATTGTCTTTGAGACGATGACTTCATTTGGATGATGCATATATGGAACATGTATATCAGTGTTTGTCCAGAGCTTTCTCCAGGAGTTCGTTGAGTCGATCTACCATGGTTCGAGGGTCGTCCACCAAACCAGCATGTATCATTGCATTGTCATATAACTGAAAACGAAAAAATCATTCCTTTAGTTCATTAATCTTATTATTATTTTATTGACCCAGTTAATAGACCATATCAGGTAAGGGTACAATTGTGGCAAATCGTACATAAATTGTATTAAATGTATTTCAAAAATTATTTTGCACGATATTAAACCCACAAGTTTTTGCAGGTCATAACTTAGTTGCCCTTTTGTCCCCTAGTATGAGACCAAGTCCTTTTTTTTTAGGTAGAGGTGTGTCCTACATTTAAGAGAGATAAAGGTTGAAAATGTTGACTTCTAGATAACAATCGCTACATATCTGGGTACCTATAAACAGTGAATCTCTCATCAACTAGGTACAACTGACTCGAACAAGTTATAAAGCAAATAAGTCTGATAATAATCTGCATTACTTTGAATTGAGCCTCACTCATTAGGATGAAGATGTATAAAAATAGATCTGCTAAAAAATAATGATAATTGATGAAAAATATTATTTTCATGCATGTACATCTATCAAGATGGGTGTAGGAGGGGCTGGAATATCAATGTTACAAAATTTATATAGGAAATAATTATTAAACTACGGTAATCTTTGGACAACCCCCACCCCTGAAAACAAACACCTCCCAGACCCTCCCTCCACTCCCTCTAGTAAACATTCTTAGATCAATACCTGATTTTAATAACCATTACATGGGATAAAGTATTGATACTACTGATAACTGTTTAATATCTGTTTTATCAAGGTGAATCTGTCAGTTAGAAATAAAACCTCAACTAGTATTCCATAGATAGATTCCATTAATAAAACTGAATCTCCATGCCATGAGAGATGTTACTTAATGCCGGTTTTCATGGTGCTAAGTGGATGAGAGTCATTGACTACCCCTGGATGGGACACCAGTCCAATGCAGGTAAAGCCCCAGCATGAGCTGGTACCCATTTCAGCTAGGTAAACTGAGACAATGCAGATAAAGTGCCTTGTCTAAGCTAGACACAACACACAACATCAAGTGACCACAGCAGGGCTCAACATGTGACCTTTTGGTTACTGGCTGAATGCCTACGTCCACCAAGTCATATGCTCCACTATCTATACTCCATATAAAGCATTTAATCAAATTATTGAACAAATGTAGTAATATTCAAAACAAAGTTGAATCATATACAATAAATGCTTGGCATAGTTTATATCAAAATACTTTTGTTCATGTATTAAATGCTGATCACTGTTCTGAAGATTTCATGTTCTGTGTACGGATTATGCTAATTACAGTCCTATATCATGGGCATCAAAGGGGTATTTCTGGACCTTCGAAACAATTCACACGTCATACTGGTTAAATCAGTAGATCTTATACATGTGTCATTTTTTGTATCCAATGACTGCAAACTGTTTTTAAAAAGGGTCAAAACACAGCAATGAGAACAGGATGTTTCCACCGTAAAATTTTTTTTGAATTATATATTTTTTCTTCAGAAAAAAAAAAAATAATTGAAAATGACAGTAGTATGATGAAAATTAATTTTGAAGTAAAGTTTACACATAAAAACAGGTTGCACTGGTGGGTTAGTAAAGAAATTCAGGAAAGATAACCCTGAGTTACCTGTTCCAGCACCAATCTTCCCAGATCTGGATTGTTGGTTTGCAGGGAATTGAGTTTCTTTATCAAAGGATGACTGCAAAAAAACCAACAGAATATCCATTTATACTATTTAATTTTCTTTTTGTTAACTGTCTTCTACAAACATAGTCATGATAGTGCATGTAATAACAATCTTTGGCTTCCTAAGAAAGAAATCTAAGTTGAAAGGTAAAAGTTGTATTACAACACAATATTTAGTCAAGTTCTTTTTCATTAAAGAATGGCTAAAATGGTCAAACTGTTTATTGAAATTAAAATTTAAGATTTGAAAGCAGTTGATGCAGTTATAAAAGGGGATTGTTTAAAGGTCATATGAAACGATTTTTAACACCATGATTTTCTTTAATAAATATGAAGCTTGGTATAAACGAATGTTAAAATACGTGTAGCAAGATTTTTTTGTCATTGTATTACTGAGAAATAACCGTGGAAACTCGGCATCTGAAAAAATTCTTCCCCGCTTATCATTCTTGAATTTGTGGATTTATGACGTCACACAGACCCACCGATGTAAACAATGCAATGAAACTAGTGTAATTTTACAGAAGCTTATCGATTTGATTTTAGTAATTTTTGCATATATGAACGTGTCTTTCTTTTCATATGAGATGATCCGATTTCGTAGTACAGATGACTTAGTTTTAATTGGTCGTTAATGAATAAAACTATCAGCTTTTCACCAGAGTAATATCACGATGAAGATCCCGTACTGCAGTGAAAATTTAACAACATTAACAGCTGATTAACGAACTATCCTAATCCTTTTTAAACAGAAACAACATTTTCTTTTTCGATACGTATCATGACTGAGCTACATTTACATAGAATTAAATAATTTTAATTCATTTGATTTATTTTGTGACATAAAAACGTATAAGGCAGACCAATGAAAATGTTTGAGGCATTGTGTATAGTCTGTATTTAAAAGCTGCTGTAAAATACCGCAAAAATAATCTTAAATTTTATTTTAAAAATAGGTCTATTGATATAAACTCTAATTAATTTGGCCTATAAATTTCTGACTTATTGATATATACAAGTAGCAATATCTTTAGAAAATTCTTTGTGTACACGTATAAGTATTAGCGTTTTATCAAACTAGATCGCGGAAATGTGGCATTTAAGGATTTAGAAATGTACCGGTTAAATAAATTGGTTGTTTGATAAAAATATGTGTGAACGAACGGGAATCAACATATTTCATTATAAGAACAAGCATCAATAAAACGAAAGAAAAAATTGCGGAAGAAAGGGAGATAGAAGGAATCTGTGAGTAAACACCGCACATACAAGTACACGTTTCAAAATCAAAACATTTGAAGAAACTTCTCTTAGACTAAAAATTATTAAATGGTAACATATTTGTGAATTTGAAAACGAAACAAACAATTTAATCGTGAAGCGAATGAGTCAGCATGTTGCCTGTTAAGAAAAAAAAACCCCAGTACTGTTGAATTGCATGAACGTGCAAATTGGAAAAAACGATCAGTTATTTTTGAATTTGACAATTTCATTTAAACTAATTGAAACAAAACATATACATGCATACATAAAACTTATATTATACTTGCATGTAGATCTATAAAGAAAATCATTCATTCTCGAGTCTCTACTCTCATGTACACGCTATCAAATATAGACGCATGCGATTGAATTTCTTGAGAGAAAATATACTGTCGTGGTTGATTAATTGTATAATTATATAAGTTTTTATATAAAATAGAATTTTTTTCTTTTAAAATACTGCAAAATGACATGGATATTTGTATTCACTACAGAGCGTTATAAGGCCATTGGGTCTTACTGACGTCATAAGCAAGGGAGGTAAGCCGCGTAAGTCAATGTTCCTTTTCCCGATTAAGTGATTTTGATCGACTGTGGCGCTGACATTTTGCATAAAATATCCAAAAAACAATGCCAGTCTTATTAAATAGGCACTTATGAACTCATTCCCGTATATAACTCAATATGGTCAGGATATCGTTTCATATGACCTTTAAATTGAGTCTGACCTTGGATTTCTATTGTTTTATTTGTAGTGCAGAGGGTTATAAATTAAGTTCATATCCTTTGAATACCTTGGGTTTATTTCCAGTGTTGGTTGCAGCAGCCTGTATCTCTCCTCCTGACTTTTCCCTGCCAGCGTGGTCCTCAGGAAATGTCTGGCTGATGCCATCTCAGCCACCGTAATCACACAGGGATGGGAGGACAACCTCTTTGTTACCTAGTTCATACAATTATACAGATAGTAGTTGTATTTCCATGTCTATATTTCAAAATCTTCAAGAGGACCACAAACTGATCCATCACTACATGTACATCTGTAACCTGTACAGTCTCATTTGGAAAGCACAACCCTATTTCAATATTTTGTATAGATTTATCTGGTACATATCAAGGCAGTGGCCCCAGTACAAAAGAAGATAACAAAATATTGTACAGTGATACTTTATAGGTCATGTTAAATTAATAACAGTACATATTTAATATAAAATTGCTGTTTTTAAATAAATACAATGCCACATCTGACTATAATTTTACCCATGATGCATTTAATAATAAAAACACTGACTGACCTTGACTTTGCTGACTTTGTTCATGAGGACATTGGAGATCCAGTCCATCAAGTCCTTGGCCTCGGTCCTCGAGAGGCTTCCCGACTCGCCCTCATCTATCTCCTCGTCCTTGTCCACGCTCGTGATCTCGTTCTCAATGGACTTGAGATTCTTCTTATAGAACTGGCCCAGGTTCATCAGGACGAGTTCGTCGTACGGCTCGTACAGGAACAACACCTCCTTGTCCTCCTTCTGTAGGGCCTCCAAGTATGGGGACCTCTCCGCCAGCTGCCGACTAATCAAAGATAAATGTACATGTACCACAAGTACAGAGAGAGGCATACCAGCACTGATGAGTTATTGTGGAATCATTAGATTTTGCGGTGGCTCAATTTTCGTGGAATTCGTAGGTATCTCTCATCCAAGAATTAACATCGTCCATAAATTAATAAATTAGGGTTATAAAGTCATACTTCCTTTTGTAAGTATAAGAGAATACACGGTCAGGAAATTACATCCCCACAAAACTGTTAATTTTAAACAAACCACGAAAATTGGCCCCAATGAATTTTAATGATTCCACAGTACATGTACTGACTTTGTACATGGTAAAATGCTCATTATAAATAGGTAAATAAAATAACAAGAACTCCTGTTGGAATGCTTCCTGTTTAAGAGTTAAATCTCTCATATGAAAACAATACTGTATACAGGTGTTATTTATGATCTTCTTCACTTGCAAACAGTTTTGCCCTGTCTTGAATTTGCCCAGACATGGTTGTCTTTAAAGAGAGATAGTTTGAGATGTCAAAATTCGCCCAGTCTTATATTCGTCCGCTGAAGACGAGGGCGAAAGGGGCGAAAATAAAACGGGGGCGAATATTTCCCTGTATACAGTTAACTTGTAAAGAGCATACTATTGATTGTTTAACATAAAACCAGTCAAACTTTTACAAGATGTATCTGGCTTACTTTTTTCTCTCAGTAATAGTAATCTGTACTTACTTTGGAGCAGACAGGTAGAAGATATCCCTTGCTCCGGCCTTCATTCTGTCTGCATACTCATCCAGGCCAATCAACTCTCCAGGGGCAGTCTTAGACGACTCAAACCTCAACAGCTTTGCTATTCTCTCCTACAAATACATCAAAATTTTCCAATTTTCTACATCATAACACATTGTCAAGTACTGGTTAAAAAAAAACTTCAATATTCAAGTTTTTGTAGATGGCCTTAATTTTACATTACAGATTAACATTTGCCTGTCTTGATGATGTACAGAGTTGAACAAGAAAATCAAAATCATTACCTTTCATTGTAAAGATTTGAGAGCATGGTCTACATATATTTTACTTACTAGACATTGACCCGTGCGTGCACGGGTTGACATTGCATATGATATCGGAATAATCTAATATTATTCTAATAGAATAATCTAACTGTGTCTCGGGACAGGCCTTCAACACCCATATACCCCTAAATGTAGCAAAAAACTGCAGAATCGCTCCGATTTTGAGAAAATTAATGAAGCTTTATTGAAAATAACAGTCAAATTATTCATAACAAACCATTTTGAGGCTGTAAATATGTTTCATCTAAAAATTTAATTCATATTAATGAAGAATTCAACACTTTTCCACCAACGTTTTTTACTCGCTTCTTTACACACCATGTAGACATTCGGAACTCTCGGGATTTTTCATATCAAATGCACTGAGTTAGAGTTATCTCCCGTATTTTCTTTGATGAACAGAATATATTACATGTAGCAAACTTTCAATGAAAATTTACACGTATTTGTATTATCGTTTCTGAGTTTATCCATGCAAATATGATATTGTGGAAACATGAACTAAAGAGCCTCCCGTGATTTAGCGTGAATGTAATGCGCAAGATTGTAAAATCCAAAAAATCCAGATGATTTCCGGATTTTTAAAAGGAATTTTCGTTGATTATTAATTAGCGAAGCTTGATTGAGAAAAAATAAAAACAAATTGGTAATCTTCAAGTACCAATGATGTTTAAAATTTATAAAACAAAAGACAATACTTTCCAATTTCTCGGTATTAAAGCCCAAAAATTTGAGTCTATTATTTTAATATAGTAGTATAGATGTACATGTTAATCCCCATGATTAATACACTTTTGAACTTTTTACCACTTTTTATTGAGCTCACCCTAAGATCCTGGTCGTGTGTCGTCACAATGCCTTCTCTGAAAAACAGTCCGTAGTCCTCGTAGAACTGTAGGTAGGTCTGGGGGTCCTTCTTACTCTGGTCCATGAAGAACTTGATAATCCTGGTAGTCAGCACATCATTCAACTTCCTGTGGAAACAATGATCAACATTAACAGTAAAAAGATATCAATTTGAAAAGATAGTTATCTTATTAAAATTAAGATTTTTTTTTTTTGAATTTCACACAATGTAAATACATGCATGTACAGCCACATAATGCTACATGAACATGTATCACGAAAATAAACGAAAATGAAATTTTTATTTACAGATTTAATAAAAAAAGAAGTTATCAGTTCTTGATATTAAAATAAAAGGATATTTCTTCATAAATATTCTAGCTCAGGGACATGTTAACATGACATATTGCAAGTACAGTTATTCTGTAATCTGTATGCACATGTAAAATACAAAACAAAGAATGAAATCTTATTGATTACCTAATTAAAGCACTGTCCTGCAGAAGTTCTCTGCTCAGATTCAGGGGGATGTCTTCACTGTCAACAACACCTGTTAGAAAAAGTGAAATTCAAAATCTCACAGACAGAGTTCATCACACAATTCTTCCTATCGTGCAGAGAAGATATAGTCCATAATGATAACTACTTGCAATCATAACAAGACAAACTCTTACCCTTCATAAACCGGAGCCACCGGGGTAGGATGTAGTTGGCCTTGGGCATGATCATCACCTTCCTACTGTACAGATTCACGCTCACATCTGTCTCACGACTCATGTCAAACATAGCTGTAATAGTCACACAAAAACAAAATAAATATAAAAATCAGGAAAAAATAAAAGAAATATTGTTATTCTAAATCTAACATTCAAATATTTAAATTTGTTTGTACCAAGACAATCTGAATTTTCCTTTTTAAAAGCAATCAAAATTTTTGACTGACCATACATGTATTGATAATTCAATTTGATTTGATATTAAACAATTTTATTTATAAATATCAGAAACAATGATTTTAAGTTGGCGCTCAAAGTGTTCACATACTTGGTTTATACTCAGGTACATAGAACAAAGCTCGAATGTTAAGGGGTGCATCGATCTTGTACTGAAGTACATAGCGAGGTTTGTCGTACACATTTCCGATAAAGCGATAAAACTCCTCATGCATGTCTTCTGTAATGCTTTTTGGATCCATCATCCATAAGGGCTGCATAATGAAAACCACACATATAAAATAATACTTGCTCTTTTTATCACTAAAATAGGCATTATAAGTACATGTATGTGTATTTCACTGGCTACAGTAAATGGGATGTTGGCAATTTTCAATCAATGTTTGAGCTTTAATTTTTGTAGAATTTTTTGATCTGCCAAAAAGGCCAACCTCGACAACAAAATCCAAAATGTTCTTTACAGTATGATACTTTGCATCTACTTGTAACTGGTGTATTACCTGCACAATGTTTGCCCGTTTTCCATTCAGGTAAATAGGAACTCCAACAAAGTTGCTGTATTTCTTGATAACCTCTGCAAAGTATCCATGACATCAATACACAAAAACATGGGAAAAAAAATTTCCATTAGGATCATTCACTGATCAGAAGTTCCGTTCATTTTTTTTTTTTGGCTACATGGATATGTTAATGTTGATTAACATTCAGACCTTTGATACGATCCTCCCTAGCAAAGTTGTAGCTGTCGCCTTTCAGGTGAAGGACTATTTTTGTTCCTCTCTGTACCCCCTCAGCTTCAGCTATGTCGTAGCTCCCAGTACTGTAAAGAGAACACAGCGATTATATAGCACTACTGGTTCTCACTTTGAATTGAAAATCTGTTTGTTTGGTTAATGAGATGAAGGACATGCACTACCAATCAAAATAACTACAAACTCAATTTAAAATATAATAGTTTGAATAAGTCTATGACTTTCATTAAAAAATATTGTGCAGAGACTTATTCATAACAACATCAAGCAAATAAGTGTCTAAGACAATCCAAATATGTAGTAACTATCTCATTGCATTTATCATCCTCTATGAAGTTTGCAATGAAATAGAAAATGAAACAACATTTATCAAATAATAATATGTACAAGAAAACTAGTGGTCGTAATCTAGAAATTGAATGTTATATTCACCATTTAAAGCTTTGTCACCCATGATAAGTGTCCTTACCCATCAGAGGTCCAGCAGAAGGCCTGATTATCTGGCTTGTTGGACTGGGAGTACACCTCCACCTTCTCCGCCACCATGAACGACGAGTAGAATCCCACTCCGAACTGACCGATGATGCTACTGCCAATATCTCCAGGCTTCTTGGAAATGGTTTCCAGGAATTCCTACAAACCCAGGTGATTATTAACTTTACAATAAATGTATCTACAGTATGTTGACAGCATTTACATGTGTGGTTAGTTCTCCCTGTTAGAAGAGATGTTATTCCCACAGGATAAATTATGTTCCTGTGTAAAGTGAATTGCTGAAAAATTCAAAATATTCAAATGAAATCCATTCCTAATACCTTAGATCCTGATTTGGCAATTGTTCCGAGGTTTTCAATCATTTCTTCCTTGGTCATACCAATGCCAGTATCCTACAACGTAAAGATCATTTAATATTTTAAAATTTGTTTCTTGAACATCAAAGCATAAATACTAATACTACCATTCATGAAACACTGACCATATAATTGACAGAATTGGTATTCAAATGTACATGCATATAATATATGTCAATACAAGATATTATGTGTTATGCCCTTAACTTCAAATTAATTAAAATCCACTAATAATAAACAATCAGTTAAGAATAAATATGTATTAAGTACTTGTATTGTAAATGTCTTTTTGTCTTCATCCACTCCAATGTGGATTTCTAGAGGAACGTCCGAGTCTCTGATTTCAGATTCCGTCATCTGTTGATATCGTAGCTTCTCCAGAGCATCACTGGCATTAGAGATCAACTCCCTGATAAACACCTGGAGTCAAAGAAAAGTCAGCAAAGAATTATGTGTTATCATCAATTTCAGTGAGTCCCACCAATACATTATGAAGTACAATGATCACCAGCTAAAATCTTCCTCAATAGGAAATCAATTCTAATCTGAATTCTATATGCAATTTTGTTTTCCTATAAGGTTTGCCCGTTAAAATAGTTTGGAATGTTTAACAAGTGCTTCATAAGATACATCATATCATCAGAGACTTATGTTATGTTATGTTATGTTAATTTATATACATTATATATAATGGATTTAAATTCCATTCAATTATTCATACCATGTAGCATTTTTTTTCTTGTAAATTAGAGCAAAGTTATCAAAATATTTACCTCCTTCTCTGAGTAAAGTGATCTAGCAACAATGTCCAATAACTTTCTTGTCTCTGCTTGAAATTCATGATGATCAGATGGCCCTGGAAAAAAATACATAATTGCAATCCAAGCTTAATTACATTTAGCTGTCTATCTCTTTCAAAATTATATCAAGACTAGTTATAATGAGTTCTATTTCACAGACCTCGCAATAGTAGGTTGAACTGTAATCTCACACAGAGATGAGAGAATTGCAAATAATATAAACAAAAATTTTAAAAATAATTTCTGTCAAAATTTAAAAAAAGAATGACGCATTCTTGATTTTTAATTACATTCACTCAGAGTCCCACAATAATTTGATTAGAATATGTGTGTCCTTAAAACACCCACCAAATATTGGACAAGAAGACTCACATGCAATGCATGGTTATTGAGGCATACATACATTTCAAGGAGAAACAATCACAGGTTCTATGACAGATTGTGTTCAATAAAAGTTGCACCTTTAATCACCTTTTGACCTTTCAGTGTTTTTTATAATGTTGTGGTAATCTTCCTCTTGTTCAGTAGATTCAGTTTCGACAGTATTTTCTTTGTCAGAACTGCAGTAGTAAGAGCTGGTACTAAATGAGCGCTGCAGTAATGGTTTTCTTTGGGAATGGTAAACAGGAACAAAACCTAAAATTGTTAAATTATCCATATCAACAGTTAAATATCAAAATGTAACTCTTCTGATTTAATTAATGTATTACGTACTAAGAAAGTATTAGCTTGTAAGCATAATTTGAAATTTTCTTGCAAAAGTTTTACCCCATGCAGCACACGATTAAATGAATAGATAAAAATGTGTAACAAAGCTCTGATTATACAAACAATAGATTGTTTATGAGGGATCATGCAAGAAGTATATCATGAAAGGTATAGAAAAATACAAATTATTTGTCAAATGTGACTTTTAAGCTTTTTTAGGGTGAATCTATTTACATAAGAAAGTTAATGTGAAAAATTACATACATTAAAAAATCAAAGCCTACCTGAAGTCTTTATATGTTGATTTTTGTCAATAAATGCTGCTGTGCTGTATCTTGAATATGACCTCAAAATTGACAAAAAGGATCTTCGGCTTGACAGCACACATGTGTAACTGGAGGCAGCCATTTTTTCTGCGACCTTGAGATAGTTCTAATATTCAAACCGAATACAATTTTTTCCGGATTTCTGTTGAAACAAGATTTTTTTATTGACGCAGATTCAATCATTTAGTTGATCAATATATACCACTGAATACATGTATAACAATTCGGTATAAAAGAGAAATCAGTCATGTGTTGGTATAGACTGGTCTACCTTTCTCCAGAGCAATATTGTGTGCACGGTTAAAAACGTCAAATATAAAAAATAAATAAGTTTTGATGAATTAGACATTTTTGAATTTTCTTGTAACCACTGGTCTGTTATTCTGTTTTTGTACTACTTATAGAACTGGCATTATTGAACCTCGCTAATAATAGATGAAATATATGAAAAATGCGCGGATCCAGAATTGTTTTTCCAGAAGGGGGGGGGGGTCCGACGGTTATTTGAGTTTGCCGGGGGAGGGGGGGGGGGTCCGAGGCATATTTTTGGTAATTTTATAATGAAATTTAAAGATTTTTGAATTTTACAGGGGGGTCCGGTCCCCCTACCCCCCCCCCCCCCTAGAATCGCGCATGTGAAAGATAATTGTTCATACTGAATTGTATAAAATATACTTTGTCTAAAAGTTTGTAATGATTATACTGTAGTAATGAAATTATTCCAAAGCTTTATATACTTGAAATACATTCTTCTATTATTTTAACTATATCTATTTACAGGAAGCATAATTATGAAGTTGTACAATGTACATGTATTAAGTGCGGCTAATAATTCCTCAATAATAAATTTCCTGTGATTTTTTTAAAGTAAGAATTCTCACCAATTTTAGTATATATAAAGAAGAGCTAGTGTTACAATACAATAAATTTGATTTTTTTTTTCAGATGAGTTGTTCGGTCCAATGTTCTTCTAACTTGCCTTTTCCTTGAGAACTGAAAGTTAATGAATGTCTCTCTCTCTCTCTCTCTCTCTCTCTCTCTCTCTCTCTCTCTCTCTCTCTCTCTCTCTCTCTCTCTCTCTCTCTCACAGCGAACTTCATTTTTCCGTTACATTTTAGACTTTAGAGTCAATCTTGGCACGGTTAGAAATACTTTTCCATTATGTATCATGATTATAAAAAAAATTGATGCATTTTTTTATCGTGTGTGATTTAGGGGGTGTGTGGCAACGCACTTTGAAAAAATTACGCACTTTGAAAATTTTTTTCAAAGTGCGTTAAATTTGGAAGAAACTATATTTTGGTCCAAATCAACGCACTTTGAAATATTTTTTCAAAGTGCGTTATGATTGTAGACCAACATTTTTTCACATCATGACACTTAACGCACTTTGAAAAAATAAATTCTTATTTTTTTTTATAACCATTTAGATATATAGTTGTGTTTATATATGAAATATTAATTGATATTTCGTTTTCGATGAAGCGATACGGCGATCCATTATTTCAGCAAGGGAGATAATAGTGTCAGATCGTATTGACAAGGACGTTTCTCATGCGCTGATCCATACTGGATGAGCTTCCTACATAGAACATTAATCCTACTGTCCTTTACAAAAATTTAGAATATTGGGAATCAAAATTTGTACATGACATTCATATTCTTTCCCTTCCCAACTTCGCGGGTTATAAAGCGATGATTGTTGAAATCAATATAACACCACATAAAAGAATAAACAATGAATTTTATATTCATTTTTTTTCTTTAAAAAAACTAGTATTATTATTAATAAACGTTAAAAACGTTGTTCTAACCCAGTTCATGGTATCTAAGTATAACGTCGCTAGCTTTTGAATTTAATTCAGTCGTTATTTAAATTTCGGTTCTTATATGGAGTTAAGAAGATCTTTTAGCATCAAATTATGAAAACAAAATTATAAAATGGCTCAATAAAAGAATTTATTCATTTTTGAAATTCTATTTTAACATTCTTTATACTGAATGTTCATTTCAGCCAATTGCGTTATAAAAAATATAATTTTAACTTTAACACTAAGTATTTTGACGGCTACTTCTGTTGAAATAGCCCTTCAATTCGAAAAGAAAAATATGAACTCGTACTAAGAATCGCGTAGACAGAGATTTTGAAATATTTTGAAATATGGATCTATAATATATGTATTATGTAATATGTAATACGAGCGAGGGCTATTTGTTTATTAAAAAATGTATTCTTTATGCACAAAAAAAAATAACGAAGAAAGAGATACCTTATTGACATTTATGTCTTTGTTGAAATTAAAAGGAATTAATTTGATTTAGAATTACTGCTTTAAAAAGAATCGCATGTCTATACTTAAATACTAAGTCATGAGTCACATTATCTTCACAGTAGGTAAATGGCAAATATCCATTCCTTGAGCCAGAAAGGATTAACTCGTAAATAAAAAAAAAAAAAAACTCTCGTCAGTACTTTCAGTACTTTGATATTAAAATGTAGTACCAATACTGTAATATTTAGGCGAGACAATTAATTACTAGCACACAGTTTAAGTAATGATACAACACTTTTTAAATTATATAGACAAATATTATTATATTTTTTTATGAATTTTTTTATATCAAGATGAATAACATAAAGCTTTCATCTAACGTCATTTTTTTAAATCGTTGATGCCTTGCAAACATTTAAGGATAGTTTGAAACGGGAAAACTGGTGTTATATATATATATATATATATATATATATATATATATATATATATATATATATATATATATATATATATATATATATATATATATTATTTTTTCAAAGTGCGTTAAGATGGTCCCGAATTTAACGCCCTTTGAAAATTTTTTTCAAAGTGCGTAATTTTTCGAAGTGCGTTGTAACAGGGGTGCTTACACAATAGTTTTTTTTTTTTCAATAAATTCTTCTTTCTTGTAATTCATTTTTCAGAAATATAAAAAAAAATATACTAGTATAATGCCCTCTCAAATTCAAGAACGAAAAAAAAAATCGGACATCTTTTACTAATTAAAGATAAATTCAGGAAACACTCATCGGGAAATACATATGCGGAAATTTGTTTCTATTGATTTTGAACATTTTTTGTCACATGCAGCTGCGAAAAAAATGCGCCAAGAATTTGAAGAGTCCTCACTTATTTTACTCTCCAGATAAGAAAATTGATAATATACTAGTATATACATAGATCCGGTGGGATCAAATATAAGCGACCGCAAGATCAAACCCCAACGTTACCACTTGAATTGATTACACATACAGACTGTTTTATTAATTTTCAACACGAAGAACACGTTATTAAAAATGATTTAATTCAATGCAACATATTTTTTCATGACAGGTATAACCAATCGTAACGTCACTCGGCCTTTTCCGTCAAGCCAAGATATTTTTCTCGACTTGACGGGAAATACTGAGCGATTCCTTGTGACGCACATATTTCATTGGGTTTATTCCCACTTAGCCAACATTCTGAAATTCTCAATTCCCACCTGGCCAACATTTTGATTTTCACACCTGACTGATCAGGAGGCTATAGTCTGTTTTCACATGTAAATGTATTTGTTATCAGTTACCTGAGAATAGTTTGTTGAAAACAAATAAACAAATGGCATTCAATTTTGCCTCAAACATGATAATCAGAATAAATAAATAAAAATAACCAAAGAATATCTTTTAAATATTGATAAGCAATTTTCTGCAAGATCATTACAAAAACATTTTATATGTATAAACCAATCGTTACTTGCATGAGTAAAACATTAATGTAAATAATTTATAAACTGTTTAAATTGGATGTATATATACATAAATAAGATTGATCAGCAGTTTTTAAAGAATGGACTAGAAACATGTAATATTACTATTACTTATGTTGTAATAAAATATTTAATTAGACCCTTGACATTACAATTTCATGCTAATAGCACATTTCTGTACCTCATACATGTACATGTGTATTTTAATGGTTTGACTTTGAGAGAATTATAACATATTGAAATTGATAAGCATTATATGGCCATTAATTTACAGAATCAAAAGGCTGAAAATTATGAGTTCTTAATTGTTTTATGGACTGTTAGTTAAAAGATGTAAAAAATCAAAATGCCCAATCTTCAATCTTCAGGTACGGTGCAGGTCAACTTTCTAGAAACGACCAAGGAGGATTTTATCTTCTTAACTAATGATGTATTGATCATCATACGATGAATCTTAATAAATGTGATGTATACACCATCAAAAAATACATGTATAAGCACTTTACTCAAGCGTTTTTTTGTGGTTTGTTATTATCATATTATGTAGATTGAAAATATTCAATATAATCATAGAAACCAAAGAAAATTGTAAAAAGAGAATTGAAATATGGATTAAAGTTAAAATTTCAAATGTGATTCTTATAATTTACAATATTTTTCAAGGCCAAGTTTAAGTTAAGTCAGCTTATTTAATTATCTCAATATATGATGAAAATAGACAAACCATGATATTTGTACCTTAATTAAGGGCATAAATTATAGGGGAACAGCTAATTTTTGAAGATTAAATTTCATCTGAATTAATTAGATAAAGTAAAGTACTGGGACAGAAGCTCAATTCATATTTATTCTTATGTAGGCTAACAAATATTTTATTTCTCCTACTTTTATCTGAAAACAGACTATAGCTTATCTGTAATTAAATTCTTATGTTCTCTACCTGCACCCCATTCCCACGTAGCCAAAACAGATCTACCTGTATTTTACCTGTATTTTTTCAAAATGTTGGCTAAGTGGGAAGACACCATTTATTTCATGGTATGCATACGGTTGACACAACTTGTAACGTGGGTCTGGACAATAAATACCGTCCTTATACACATTTAAATTCAAACACTTGTCATTAAAATATTGATATAAGGGTACTAATGTCGAATTTAAAAAAAACACACACTATAGATACAAAACCTTCATCAGGCGTCATGCATCATGCATGATCACGCATATCTTGTATTATTTTTCTTCCTGTTAGATGTGAATGTTCATCTTTAAACGCTGTGTTTAATGGTCACAAGGAATTTTTAACTGTCTGGTGAATCTATGCACAAAAATGCCGTGGTGTACACTGGATGTGATTTTCTTAGTATACATGTGTTTTACATGTATTTCGTCAAGTGCCCAAAACTCGCAATGTCCGGAACAATTCTGCAATTGCTCAAAACGGCAGGTATCCTGTGAAAAACATGGCCACCATTTACCGTTTATTCCGCCGATTCCAAACGATACGCTAGTTCTCAAGTTTATCGGAAATTTCTTACCCCTGATCAGTCAAGAGACCTTCCGAAATGTGACGTCTGCTCGGATCAAAGAATTGGTTCTTGGTGGGAATGGCATCCAAAAAATAACAAGTGACGCCTTCGAGGTTTTTCCATGGTTGACCTTCCTGGACCTCAGTGGAAACCAGTTTCCTGTCTCCATACTCAGGGAGAGTTTTTATGGACTTCGCCGCAGCAGACTGAAGAAGTTATACCTCATTCAGATGGCGCTTCCGGACTTACCAATGGACATGTTCGAGTATTTGCAAAATGTATCTACTCTGCGGGGAATTTCATTAAATTTTAATAATATTTCAAATTTAGTCGGGAGTGTGTTTTCGAAGATTCGAGGACTTCAAAACCTTGGTCTAAACAACAACTCAATTACAAACGTGGACTTCGGAGGCACACATTTAGAAGTTGTTCGACTCCGATGGAACAAACTAAATATGATTCCAAGATTTTGTGACAACGCAGGAAAATCATTAGCTCCAAAGCTGCGAGTTCTTGATTTAGGTGACAACCATATAGCTGATATAAACAGACTTAATTTTCGCGGCAGTTGTGTTCCACGGCTCCGTAATCTCACTCTAGACGGGAATTTGTTTAGAAAAGTTCCTAACAACACGTTTTCAGACCTCCCCTCACTTGTTCGCCTCTCCATAAAGTATCTGCGCTCATTCGATATTACGTTCGAAACCACCTGCTTCAACAGTTCATCAATGCGTCTTCTTTACATTGCTAACCACATGAGTATGTTTGATCCCAAATCAAGTACGGACTACAAAAACATTTTTCGATACTGTCGCGGACTAAATGTTCTGGACATGACAAGAATTCGACTGACTACTTACGACGGGGTGATGCTTTATGAACTTCTGCACCATTTAACCAATCTGACCAAACTGATTCTCCAGAGCACGCTGGTTCTGACACTCCCTGAGAACTTGTTCTCAAGAATGCCTTTTCTGGATAGTTTGCACCTTGACCACTGTTATTTGAGCCAGTGGAAGCATGGAGTATTCCAAAACGTGTCATCAGTTAAAACCCTTTATCTCGATCACAATGAAATTGCCACCATCAACCAGACTTCCTTTCCAGCCGAACTTCTACGAAGCCTGAAACAACTGTCGCTTGGTTATAACCCGTACCTTTGTACGTGTGATATGGTATGGTTTCGAGAATGGACCGGGAACCATACGAAGCTCATGTTAAACTGGCCCGACGCCTACAAGTGTAAATCTCCACGTGAATGGGCGACAAAACTCTTCTCGGAGTTTTCTCTGTCCTACTCATACTGTCATCCATTGAGCCCCTACGTCATCGCCGCGATATCGACAGCCGCTGGAGTGGTACTGATCGTGATAGTGGTGGGACTGTTCTACCATTACCGGTGGCACATCAAGTATTTCTTCTATCTCATGCGAGCCAGGAAACGCGGCTATGAACCGATACCCGGCGATGACGATTTCATTTATGACGTATTCGTTGCGTATCATTCGGATGACCGAGTCTGGGTAATATCGGAGCTGATTCCATGGTTGGAAAAGAAGGAAAAACTCCGGCTCTGTCTCCACGATAGAGATTTTGAAGTTGGGAAGTTGATAATTGATAACATAACTGAAAAGATCAACGGCAGTCGGAAAGTGTTGCTTTTACTATCCAATAACTTTATACAGAATCGGTGGTGTAAGTTCGAGATGGCAATGGTCCATGCTCGCAATGTGGAGGAAGACAGAAGCGACATTGTAGTAGTCATTCTGGAAAACATTAGAACACAAAACATGTCTAACTCTCTCCATGTTCTGTTAAAAACTACAAACTTCTTAGAGTGGTCAAATAAGAAGAGTGCAAAGGAACTGTTTTGGAAAAGACTTGTAGCTTCCGTTAAACCTGAAAGCTGTCAGTGACGAATTTTGTGTACATAAGCATGTGCGGATCAAATGAGGGGAGGATGACCTCCGCCCCCCCCCCCGGAAAACTTATTCTCATAGTAAAATTATTAAAAATAGGCCTCGGACCCCCCCCCCCCGGCAAACACAATTATCACTTGGACCCCCCCCCCCCTCCTTAATTCCTGAGAATTTTTTCTAGATCCGCACATGCTATGTATTTTATTTGAATTTTAACTGCAAATGCTGAGCATATTGTCGATATTTTTTACTACATGTATATATATGCACTTTACATACACACAAACATTAGAACGTCTGATCAAGAACTATAAAATTATTAAGGAGGAAGATGGATGGTCAACAACCCATTAGATCTACCCGGAAATTTTAGATATGATTTGTTGAACTGTTATCTTACTTAGAATTTATATACCTTCTTGATAAGTAGTCTAAAAATGACCACGACATCTAACCCTCTTAACTTTTTTTTATCCGTTCATACACATCTTCACTCAACGATCAGGCGATGTTAAAATCGCAATGACAGTATATTTAGTATCCTTGATATTTTCTGGCTTAATCTTTTGAAAATAAAGAGACACACTTTTATTACACCCCCCCCCCCCCCCCAAAAAAAGAAGAAAAACTAGAAACGATCTCGTTACGAGTAACGAGTAGGTCTTCCGTCTGATTTGTTTTATATGATACGATGAAATATCGATACTTTTCACCAATCTGAGATCTCTTTGAAACTAGGGTTTTTTTTTGTCTCGGAACCGAAAACGGACGAACGGAATGAAAATAAAAGTTGATATTTCTTAAACATTTGCCTAGTCAAAGACATCTCAATCAAATATCTACCATTCATAATAGTTTTGTGTCTCAATCACGTAGAGTGACTAAAATCTCGTGGGTATCAAATTCAAAAAAAAAAAAAAAAAAGAAAGCTACCCAAGATATTTGATATATCTCACCGGAAGTAGAATACGTTTTGCTTATTTAGCATTGTTTAGATACCATATATCAGATTTTATATTGATATATTCATTCCATTTAAAAAAAAAAGTGCTTCCGGTGACGTCCGGAAGTTACGAGAATTAAACAAAATAGTGTAAACACAGATACATAAACAGGGCTATCATCCCACAAAGTTTGGTTGTTCAAGTCGTCAATGTTTTTGAGATCTCGTCGATTCAATGTTTTATGCCTCTGGACAGGAAACGGACAAACGGAAGTGCTAAGTGAAAATAATAGTATTTCTTGAACATTAGACAACTGTACTTTATTGTTCATCAATTTTATTAAAATTGTCAAAGAAAAACATTTAACTTTTAAACAACCTGATTTGTTTGAAACCTTTCGGTGAGGACCGGAAGTGACGGTTGACAAAATGAAAGCGGTTAAACGAATATCAAATGTATATCATTCCTGTAAGTTTCTGTCTTGATCACTTGCACTTTCTAAGATCTCACGGGTAAAACATTTGTTTAAAAAAAGGCTGAGATATTTGAGATATCTCACCGGAAGTATTTTTTTTTTGTTTTTTTTTAACATCGGATAGATGACATATGTAAGGATTTATACTTATATTTAAAATCTATTTGAAATTAATTAAATGCGTAAAAAAAATTTTTGAAGTGCTTCTGGTGACGACCGGAAGTTATGACGAACAAAACAAAATAGTTTGAAGACATCTACTAATATAGGTCTATAATCCTACAAAGTGTGAATGCTCAAGTCCTAATCATTTTTAGGATCTCGATGCCACAAGCTTTTTGTCGCGGGACAGGAAACGGACGACAGGAAATGAATTTTTAAAAAATTGAAAAGAAAACTTCGAGATATTATTATTTTCTATTATTCCTGCAAATTTCAAGAAAATCTATTAAGCCGTCTTTGAGAAATCTTGTGAACAAAAACAGGGGAATTTTTTTTTCAAAATTCGTACCCAATTTTCAAGCCATGGCGATCTCTAAAAAATGGCGCCACTGGCGTAAAACAAAAACAGTTGGAACATCTTCAAACTATGGTCTACCTATCCTGAAAATTTCATATTCATATCTCTGATAGTTTTTGAGTTTTTGTGTGCACAAAATAGGTCGTAAAACTGTACAAAAAGGCCGATAAATCGGTACCGGAAGTGACGACAGGAAAAATATCAAAAATGTATGAAGTTCATATCAAGTCTAATTATCTGTGAAAAAATTGTGGAAATCGGTCGAATAGTTTTCGAGAAATCGCGTGCACAAAATTTGTGGAAAAGAAAAATAATAACAACAATTTTCGTGCCTAGGCGAGCTCCAAGAAATAGCGCCACTGGCGCAAAACAACACAATAGTGCACAACTTCAAACTATAGACTACCTATCCTGAAAATTTCATAGTCATATCTCTGATAGTTTCTGAGATCAACTCTGCACAAAAAAGGTCGTAAAAATGTGCAAAATGGCCGATAAATCGGTACCGGAAGTGACGACAGGAAAAATATTAAAAATGTATGAAGTTTATCTCAAGTCTCATCTTCTGTGAAAAAATGGTTGAAATCGGTCGAATAGTTTTCGAGAAATCGCGTGCACAAAATTTGTGGAAAAAAATAATAATAACTAGAAACGATCTCGTTACGAGTAACGAGTAGGTCTTCCGTCTGATTTGTTTTATATGATACGATGAAATATCGATACTTTTCACCAATCTGAGATCTCTTTGAAACTAGGGTTTTTTTTTGTCTCGGAACCGAAAACGGACGAACGGAATGAAAATAAAAGTTGATATTTCTTAAACATTTGCCTAGTCAAAGACATCTCAATCAAATATCTACCATTCATAATAGTTTTGTGTCTCAATCACGTAGAGTGACTAAAATCTCGTGGGTATCAAATTCAAAAAAAAAAAAAAAAAAGAAAGCTACCCAAGATATTTGATATATCTCACCGGAAGTAGAATACGTTTTGCTTATTTAGCATTGTTTAGATACCATATATCAGATTTTATATTGATATATTCATTCCATTTAAAAAAAAAAGTGCTTCCGGTGACGTCCGGAAGTTACGAGAATTAAACAAAATAGTGTAAACACAGATACATAAACAGGGCTATCATCCCACAAAGTTTGGTTGTTCAAGTCGTCAATGTTTTTGAGATCTCGTCGATTCAATGTTTTATGCCTCTGGACAGGAAACGGACAAACGGAAGTGCTAAGTGAAAATAATAGTATTTCTTGAACATTAGACAACTGTACTTTATTGTTCATCAATTTTATTAAAATTGTCAAAGAAAAACATTTAACTTTTAAACAACCTGATTTGTTTGAAACCTTTCGGTGAGGACCGGAAGTGACGGTTGACAAAATGAAAGCGGTTAAACGAATATCGAATGTATATCATTCCTGTAAGTTTCTGTCTTGATCACTTGCACTTTCTAAGATCTCACGGGTAAAACATTTGTTTAAAAAAAGGCTGAGATATTTGAGATATCTCACCGGAAGTATTTTTTTTTTGTTTTTTTTTAACATCGGATAGATGACATATGTAAGGATTTATACTTATATTTAAAATCTATTTGAAATTAATTAAATGCGTAAAAAAAATTTTTGAAGTGCTTCTGGTGACGACCGGAAGTTATGACGAACAAAACAAAATAGTTTGAAGACATCTACTAATATAGGTCTATAATCCTACAAAGTGTGAATGCTCAAGTCCTAATCATTTTTAGGATCTCGATGCCACAAGCTTTTTGTCGCGGGACAGGAAACGGACGACAGGAAATGAATTTTTAAAAAATTGAAAAGAAAACTTCGAGATATTATTATTTTCTATTATTCCTGCAAATTTCAAGAAAATCTATTAAGCCGTCTTTGAGAAATCTTGTGAACAAAAACAGGGGAATTTTTTTTTCAAAATTCGTACCCAATTTTCAAGCCATGGCGATCTCTAAAAAATGGCGCCACTGGCGTAAAACAAAAACAGTTGGAACATCTTCAAACTATGGTCTACCTATCCTGAAAATTTCATATTCATATCTCTGATAGTTTTTGAGTTTTTGTGTGCACAAAATAGGTCGTAAAACTGTACAAAAAGGCCGATAAATCGGTACCGGAAGTGACGACAGGAAAAATATCAAAAATGTATGAAGTTCATATCAAGTCTAATTATCTGTGAAAAAATTGTGGAAATCGGTCGAATAGTTTTCGAGAAATCGCGTGCACAAAATTTGTGGAAAAGAAAAATAATAACAACAATTTTCGTGCCTAGGCGAGCTCCAAGAAATAGCGCCACTGGCGCAAAACAACACAATAGTGCACAACTTCAAACTATAGACTACCTATCCTGAAAATTTCATAGTCATATCTCTGATAGTTTCTGAGATCAACTCTGCACAAAAAAGGTCGTAAAAATGTGCAAAATGGCCGATAAATCGGTACCGGAAGTGACGACAGGAAAAATATTAAAAATGTATGAAGTTTATCTCAAGTCTCATCTTCTGTGAAAAAATGGTTGAAATCGGTCGAATAGTTTTCGAGAAATCGCGTGCACAAAATTTGTGGAAAAAAATAATAATAACTAGATACGATCTCGTTACGAGTAACGAGTAGGTCTTCCGTTCAATATGTTAAACGATACGATGAATATATTAATGAAATTTCTGAATTCCCAATCAACCCCTTTCCTTTCAGGTAATGTATACGATTGTCAATATCCTGAACAATGCTTAACAAAGTGTTTTGCTTTTTCACATACAGCACATTAACGATTTAATAGATTTTAGTTCCTTAAAATCCCTAATTATGTCATCAATGGGTGTGGCAATGAATTTTACAAACTGATATTGTTACAATCAACAACTTTGCTTCTATAATGCATTACAAAATCTTGATTATTTTTAAGTTATTTGTAATAGAGTTTACGAGTGTCTTGGCCCCTAATTTAAGGAGCCAGCCCCTTTTTCTTGAATTCATTCGAAAGGTCTCACGAATACTCACATTTTTTGTTTTAACACCTATCTTAAATTGTTGTTCATTTTTGAGATACAAATGATTGAATATTTTAGGGGCCAGCCCTCTAGATCCTTCAAGGGGACAAATATTAGTTTTTTGATTAGTAGAATCAATTAGAATCATCAATGCAAGCATTTTCTCTTCTACAATGCCTAACAAAATATGTTTCCTTCTCTAGATATATTGCGTCAAAGTTTAAGTACTTTGGCCCCTAAAAATCCCTAATTACGTCATAAATAGGCGTGGCAATGATTTTTTTCTGTTGGATATTGCTACGATCAACAACTTTGCTTCTATAATGCATTACAAAATCTTTATCGTTTTTAAGTTATTTGTAAAACAGTTTACGAGTCTCTTGGCCCCTAATTTAAGGGGCCAGCCCCTTTTTCTTGATTTTATACGAAAGGTCTTATGACTAGAAACGATCTCGTTACGAGTAACGAGTAGGTCTTCCGTCTGATTTGTTTTATATGATACGATGAAATATCGATACTTTTCACCAATCTGAGATCTCTTTGAAACTAGGGTTTTTTTTTGTCTCGGAACCGAAAACGGACGAACGGAATGAAAATAAAAGTTGATATTTCTTAAACATTTGCCTAGTCAAAGACATCTCAATCAAATATCTACCATTCATAATAGTTTTGTGTCTCAATCACGTAGAGTGACTAAAATCTCGTGGGTATCAAATTCAAAAAAAAAAAAAAAAAAGAAAGCTACCCAAGATATTTGATATATCTCACCGGAAGTAGAATACGTTTTGCTTATTTAGCATTGTTTAGATACCATATATCAGATTTTATATTGATATATTCATTCCATTTAAAAAAAAAAGTGCTTCCGGTGACGTCCGGAAGTTACGAGAATTAAACAAAATAGTGTAAACACAGATACATAAACAGGGCTATCATCCCACAAAGTTTGGTTGTTCAAGTCGTCAATGTTTTTGAGATCTCGTCGATTCAATGTTTTATGCCTCTGGACAGGAAACGGACAAACGGAAGTGCTAAGTGAAAATAATAGTATTTCTTGAACATTAGACAACTGTACTTTATTGTTCATCAATTTTATTAAAATTGTCAAAGAAAAACATTTAACTTTTAAACAACCTGATTTGTTTGAAACCTTTCGGTGAGGACCGGAAGTGACGGTTGACAAAATGAAAGCGGTTAAACGAATATCAAATGTATATCATTCCTGTAAGTTTCTGTCTTGATCACTTGCACTTTCTAAGATCTCACGGGTAAAACATTTGTTTAAAAAAAGGCTGAGATGTTTGAGATATCTCACCGGAAGTATTTTTTTTTTTGTTTTTTTTTAACATCGGATAGATGACATATGTAAGGATTTATACTTATATTTAAAATCTATTTGAAATTAATTAAATGCGTAAAAAAAATTTTTGAAGTGCTTCTGGTGACGACCGGAAGTTATGACGAACAAAACAAAATAGTTTGAAGACATCTACTAATATAGGTCTATAATCCTACAAAGTGTGAATGCTCAAGTCCTAATCATTTTTAGGATCTCGATGCCACAAGCTTTTTGTCGCGGGACAGGAAACGGACGACAGGAAATGAATTTTTAAAAAATTGAAAAGAAAACTTCGAGATATTATTATTTTCTATTATTCCTGCAAATTTCAAGAAAATCTATTAAGCCGTCTTTGAGAAATCTTGTGAACAAAAACAGGGGAATTTTTTTTTCAAAATTCGTACCCAATTTTCAAGCCATGGCGATCTCTAAAAAATGGCGCCACTGGCGTAAAACAAAAACAGTTGGAACATCTTCAAACTATGGTCTACCTATCCTGAAAATTTCATATTCATATCTCTGATAGTTTTTGAGTTTTTGTGTGCACAAAATAGGTCGTAAAACTGTACAAAAAGGCCGATAAATCGGTACCGGAAGTGACGACAGGAAAAATATCAAAAATGTATGAAGTTCATATCAAGTCTAATTATCTGTGAAAAAATTGTGGAAATCGGTCGAATAGTTTTCGAGAAATCGCGTGCACAAAATTTGTGGAAAAGAAAAATAATAACAACAATTTTCGTGCCTAGGCGAGCTCCAAGAAATAGCGCCACTGGCGCAAAACAACACAATAGTGCACAACTTCAAACTATAGACTACCTATCCTGAAAATTTCATAGTCATATCTCTGATAGTTTCTGAGATCAACTCTGCACAAAAAAGGTCGTAAAAATGTGCAAAATGGCCGATAAATCGGTACCGGAAGTGACGACAGGAAAAATATTAAAAATGTATGAAGTTTATCTCAAGTCTCATCTTCTGTGAAAAAATGGTTGAAATCGGTCGAATAGTTTTCGAGAAATCGCGTGCACAAAATTTGTGGAAAAAAATAATAATAATAAGAAATCGTACGAAAACAAAAAGGTCTTCCGTTGGAAACGGAAGACCTTAAATACTTACATTTTTTGTTCTTACACCTATCTAAATTTGTTGTTCATTTTTGAGATACAAATGATTGAATATTTTAGGGGCCAGCCCTTTAGATCCTTAATGGGGACATACATTGGTGTTTTGATTAGTGGAATCGATTAGAATCATCAATGGAAGCATTTTCTATTCTGCAATGCCTAACAAAATATGTTTCCTTCTCTAGATATATTGCGTCAAAGTTTAAGTACTTTGGCCCCTAAAAATCCCTAATTACGTCATAAATGGGCGTGGCAATGATTTTTTCTGTTAGATATTGAAAAGATCAACAACTTTGCTTCTATATTGCATTACAAAATCTTTATCGTTTTTAAGTTATTTGTAAAACAGTTTACGAGTGTCTTGGCCCCTAATTTAAGGGGCCAGCCCCTTTTTCTTGATTTTATACGAAAGGTCTTATGAATACTTACATTTTTTGTTCTTACACCTATCTAAAATTGTTGTTCATTTTTGAGATACAAATGATTGAATATTTTAGGGGCCAGCCCTCTAGATCCTTAATGGGGACATACAATGGTGTTTTGATTAGTGGAATCGATTAGAATCATCAATGGAAGCATTTTCTATTCTACAATGCCTAACAAAATATGTTTCCTTCTCTAGATATATTGCGTCAAAGTTTAAGTACTTTGGCCCCTAAAAATCCCTAATTACGTAATAAATGGGCGTGGCAATGATTTTTTCTGTTAGATATTGTAAAGATCAACAACTTTGCTTCTATATTGCATTACAAAATCTTTATCGTTTTTAAGTTATTTGTAAAACAGTTTACGAGTCTCTTGGCCCCTAATTTAAGGGGCCAGCCCCTTTTTCTTGATTTTATACGAAAGGTCTTATGAATACTTACATTTTTTGTTCTTACACCTATCTAAAATTGTTGTTCATTTTTGAGATACAAATGATTGAATATTTTAGGGGCCAGCCCTCTAGATCCTTAATGGGGACATTCATTGGGGTTTTGATTAATGGAATCGATTAGAATCATCAATGCAAGCATTTTCTCTTCTACAATGCCTAACAAAATATGTTTCCTTCTCTAGATATATTGCGTCAAAGTTTAAGTACTTTGGCCCCTAAAAATCCCTAATTACGTCATAAATGGGCGTGGCAATGATTTTTTCTGTTAGATATTGTTACGATCAACAACTTTGCTTCTATAATGCATTATAAATTTTTTATCGTTTTTTAGTTATTTGTAATAGTCTTTACGAGTCTCTTGGCCCCTAATTTAAGGGGCCAGCCCCTTTTTCTTGATTTTGTTGGAAAGAACTTTTGATTCTCTACTACATTTGTTCTATATGTCTTAACAAAATATCAACTAATAAAAAGATACAGATCAAAACGTATGAAAATTTTGAATGAAAATTGGTACCCAATTTTCGTGCCTAGGCGAGCGCCAAGAAATGGCGCCACTGGCGTAAAACAAATACATGCTGCACAACTTCAAACTATAGTCTACCTATCCTAAAAATTTCATAGTGATATCTCTGATAGTTTCTGAGTTTAAAGGTGCACAAAATGAGTCGTCAAAAATTACAAAATGGCCGATAAATCGGTACCGGAAGTGACGACAAAAAAAATGAAAAATATGTATGAAGTTTAGATTACGTCCAATCATCTGTGAAAAAATGAGCGAGATCGGTCGAATAGTTTTCGAGAAATCGCGTGCACAAAATTTGGAAAAAAAAAATAATAATAATAATAATAAGAAACAGTACGAAAACAATAAGGTCTTCCGTTGGAAACGGAAGACCTTAATAAGAAATCGTACGAAAACAAAAAGGTCTTCCGTTGGAAACGGAAGACCTTAATGAGTCATAAGAGCGTGTGAAACTGATACTTAATTTTCTTTCCTTCCTCGTCTACTGCACTAAGGTCAAAAATGTTATTGGCCCATGTCGCATGTCTTCGTGTGAATGTTAAGTGTCTGTGTTGAGTACTCAGTATTTCTTGTGTATTCATTTTCGTACTAACCAAACTTTAAATATATGTGTAAAAAAAGTCATCAAACATAGTTATAAAACCGAGAAAAGACACAACACTTGAACATTTCCTGTTATTTTTCCTTTTACAGAAATCGTCGTCTCGGAGGGGGGGGGGGTTACTTTGGATACGTTTAGCTTATTACTTGCCGCCCCCCCCCCCAAAAAAAATGTACACACGGACGTAGAGAACCTTAAAGCATGTCGTGTCTTTTATTTGTGTGTAAAGAATCTCTTTGAACATATTCTGTATATAACACAGTACAATCGAGGTTTCAAGAAATGTTTTCCTGGTTTCGCTCCTGCCGTATCCAAACCCCTCAAATATAAAAAAAAACTTTAAAAACTAATGTATGTATACATGTTGTAATAAAAAAATAAACCCTCTCCCGAAAAGAAAAAAAAATTATTCGGGGGGAGGTGGTAGTATATACCTTATAATATACGTTTCGTTAACAAATTACAAAAGATCTCTGTGGTCCCAGGGTCAAATGCCTATTTATGGAACGCCATTATGGTGGCATAGATCTGCCACCACTTGTCAGATAATTATGTCGACTTGTCAGATAATTATGTCGACTTGTCAGATATTTATTTCAACTTGTCAGATCTTTATGTTGACTTGTCAGAAAATAATCATATTGACTATAAACTCAATACTTTGTTGTCAAAGCGTGTTAGTGCCACTAACTGCCATTTGCATTTCATCATAATATCTGACAAGTCGACATAAAGATCTAACAAGTTAACATAATTATCTGACAAGTCGACATCAAGATCTGACAAGTCGACATAATTATCTGACAAGTCGACACTAAGCTCTGACAAGTTAACATAATTATCTGAAAGAAAAAACAAAATGGCCACCAGTTTGAAGAAAATTATCATTCATATTATAAGTCGACTTGTCAGATCATGATGTTGACTTTTCAGATGTTATGTTGTCTTATCAAATAATAATGTCGACTTGTCAGATAATTCTGTCAACTTGTCAGATAATGAAGTCGACATAAAAGATGATCATGTCGACTTGTATGATCCTTATGTCGACTTGCCAGAAAATATTATGTAAACTAAATGGCACAAATTGGGCGTCGAAACTTTTTAGTGTAAAGTTTTATAACACGTGAATAAGTGATAAGTCGACATAAATATCTGACAAGTCAACATAATTATCTGACAAATCGACATCAAGATCTGACAAGTCGACATAATTATCTGACAAGTGGGGGCAGAACTATGCCACCATACGCCATAGCTGCCTTATGTGGTCATTTGATGAGAAGATGGTGCTTAATTATATTATGCTGTGGTTATATGAAGATGGTGCTTTAATTTATTATATGAAGATGGTGCTTTATTATATGAAGATGGTGCTTTATGATATGAAGATGGTGCTTTATTATATTGTTGATTTTTTTTTTTTATATTGATTTGGGTAGGGGGTATTGTTTTGCACCTTATAGTGAAGATTCGGTATGTGAAAGCAATTAATGTATTGCGGAAACAGACTCAGTATAGCTGTCTCCAAAAATGAAATCGGCGAATTCAACGACAATAGCTGCAGGTCTGAAGCTCCCGGTCTGAAAAAAAGTCCGATTTTTTTCAGACTGAAAGGTACAGACCTGCAGCTATTCTATACTGCAGTAGAGCTATGAATTTAAAACTCTCGAAGTTTCCGTAAGAAATAGAGGGAATTATACTCGATAGATGTATATATATATGTAGGATAAATACGAATTGGGAATTACTTGGCATCAACCCTTTTCAAAATCTACTACGATTTGTAGCATTACAAAACAACACTTGTCATATATTTTCCTTTCATTGATAAAAACAAATAATATCACTAATGCACACTCTTTGTGTATCTTCTCAGTAAAAGTACATGGACCGGCAATTTATTTCTCTTGTTAGAGAGGCATTGAACCTTAATGAATTTAATTCTATAGTCTTTTTTAAAGTTCCCAAAGTATGTGTTTAAGAATTTTACGGTAAGATTATTCTTTCTATGCCAAGGTCTAATAGGGTCTGATTAGGGTTTTCTCTTCATGAAAATTTTTTTTGCTGTTGAAACAACTCGAGTTATCTCGCTTCCATTTTATGCACAGAGTAGCGTGCACGACACGGTACCGCCAATACGATGTTTATTCAACAAACAGTATTTGTTTACTTTTAATCATCGCTGCAGTGGGTGTTGATGGCAATATCTCACTGGAAGAGAATTGAAACAACAAACACTGGACAAAAACGACTGGAAATCGTCAGTATCGTAGTATGGTCACAGTTTATACAGTTCAAATAACTATCGCCGATAGTTACTGCAGTATCGGCTGGCGAAGTATAATCAGCGAGGCTGAAAAATGTGTACTATACTATAACGTCTCTTCATGAAGAATCTCGCTGAGATTTGGCGAAAATATAATAGGCTAAGTAATTATAATACAAAGTTAATCTAAATATATATGAATTGTAGGCGATTAATCAATCTTATTTCAAAGCTGTAAGAGTAGACTACGTATAAATATGTTTGTTAATTAATGAATGCAGTCAATTTGCTCATATTTATAGTAGTCACCTGAAAATGAAAAAAATGTACAGTTAGTGCGTGTTGAAAAAAACCAAAAACTTTTTCTTCACGACAAATGATAACAAGACTTTTTGTAACAATTTCTGACGGCTGCTGGCATATGGTCTATTAAATTACAGGAAACGAAGAATTACATGTAACAAGGAAGAAATTGACACAATGCTATTCAGATAAATACACCCACAGCTGGTATTGTCCAAATCTCATATTCTTTAGTTGAACAAATTCAAAAATATGTCCTTGAACATTGATCTCAATTCACATAAAAAAAATTCTCCTAAATTCTAATACATGTATTTAGAAATATCTTCAAAGATTTAATTTTCACCAAAAATTTGCAGATTTCACTCATTTTCATTATAAACATGCATTTTGATCACAATACATTAATATAAAAAAATTGTGTTCCAAATTTTGAGATGTTTTCAGGTCCTTTTAAACTATTTGATATGGTAATTTGGTTTGTTTTTAGTGCTTTATTTGACAGATGACCCACCATGGTCTGCTGCTGATCACTGGAGCTTGCCGCCATGAATCGTGGGGAGGGGAGGTGATATATCCCCTATATCTCAGCGTTACACAACAGGTGCAGGTCTGTTAATGGAGATCATTTCACAGATGGATGCTTGTTTTGAATATTGTCATAGAAACCATTCATTTAAAGAAAGCATTTTATTGACTATTAGATAGTTTTGATGATTTAGTTTTTCTGCATTGGCTTACATTTTATAAAATAAATGAAAACTGGTTAATTATGATGTAATCAACACATTGTAATATGAAGAGGAATTGTATTGTTCACTGATTTCTTCACAGGTATGATCAATTAATGCTTGTTAGTGAAAATGCCATAGAATCCTAGGCCACAACTCTGAAAAACAAAAAATGTCTTGTCTTGTAATTTTTTGAGAAGATTTTTAAACATTTTCAAAAGATAATATGTTATCTCTTCCAAACACGAATCCACGCAACATACCAAACCTACTTTTAATTAATCGCTGCAAATTAGAGGAAGGAAAAAAGATTTTAGGGGGCAGATTAGCAGGTGCAGCCCCAGGCATAGATAACCCCTGTCCCCAGGGTTATCTGCTGTTTATAACTGTTGCGTTTCTGGGATTCAGTGATGGGGATAATGACACAGTTATCATCAGTTCATCAGGTGGAATGAAAAACAAACCCAGAACTTCCATCAGGGGGCAGATTTTGTAATTAAAACACTTCAAAATAAAATGGGGATTTTTTTTTTTTTCATAAAATACCCGTTGCCATATTATTATATTTGTAAAAAAATTAATACACCGGTATTATAAATTGGGGATTTTTTTTTTTAATTTAAGATACATACAGGTTTATATACTTGTGAAAAGAAAATATTTACAGATTATAAATGTGCATAGGGCTTATTCTGCACTTGGACAAAGATGTTTTATTTTGTTTGTCAGAGAAAAAAACTTATAATAAGATCATTTAAAAGGCAAGCAGACCGCAGTTCCTTGGGAGAAATTTTTTTATGAAAAATAAAAATTACACGTGTGTTGTTATCACAGAAAGTCAGAAATTTAGATATTGATTTTTTTAATTGCATGTAAATTACCACAGGAATATCTGAAACAGCCTGTTGGATGCCAAAAGAAAAGGTTAGAAGCCGTCAGCCGTTTTGGTGTGTTCCATGACTTTTTATGCTTGGCTGGAGAAGTTGCAGATATCTAGGAATCAGTACCTGAGATAGGATGCAAAAAGCTTCTGCAGGTGACCAGGGAATGCATGTTGGAAATCAACAGACCGGATAGTGAAACAGAAATAAAGACTTCTTGCATTGAAAGGTGTTAGGTTCATTGCTATCCATAGCATTTGGGATTTAAACAAACAGTGGGTATTCAAATTTCTATAAATTTTATATTTTGATTTGATATTTATCATGCCAGCCAATAGAAAGCTTTAATTTACATATGTATTTGTGAAAATCAAAAATTTTGAATTTCTTTTTTTTTGGTAATTCTTTGGGATGTTTTTTTCTGACTTTAAAAAAAAGAAGAGTCAGTTTAAAAAAATTTTGATGATGAGAAATTTAAAGAGTAATTCAATAAGTGTGAGAAAATACATTAAACTGTGTGCAATAGCTTGATATAAAGAGATACTTGACTTGCATATGCAGATAAACATCTTCAGTGGTTCTAGCATCCATGCTCAGTATCATCTTGCTTTCACTGGATGAAGAGGATTTTAAATTCGTAGATTTACGACTGTCTAAGTAAGTATGCATCAATATTATTAAGTTACCTGGTAATGTTTTATACTTTCCCTAAAGATAAAATGCTTTTGATATTGTTAGACTAATTTATATTCTGAAGAAGAAGAAAAATATTTGATTCCCTCAATTTGTTCATTTTTTGCTGAAGGTCTGTAATTTGTGTAAAAGTTGAATTATTATTATTTTTTTAATTTTGTTATTAGAAATGTTTAATAGCATTTGTATTATGAATTTGAAAAAAAACCCACACTTTAAAACCCATCAAATAAAAGTGATGATGTTTAATTGATTGATATTAATGATTAGACATGGGTACTTTTTAATCAAACATAATTGAGCCAGTTTACATTACAGGCTGTTACCAATAAGTGTAATTATTATTTATTGATTTCAAAAAGTCTCATTTTTCAATGGTTACTAAGTGATGATGTATCTTTGAATATCCCTGTATGAGATTGTAATTAAATTGTATATTCTCTCTCTCTCTCTCTCTCTCTCTCTCTCTCTCTCTCTCTCTAATAATAGTACATGATTTTTAAAAGAAATTTAGGAAATTGCCAGAGTACAAAATATAAAATGCGTACAAATTTAACACTTAACATTAGCATATAATCATTGACTAGTGATTTTCTTGCACTTTAACAACCAGCAATAAGTAAAATGTCATCATTTTTGTTGATAAACGATTCTCTTTGAAGACATCGATTTTCAAGTTTCACTTGATCTATGGTTTTTGATGACTTTTGTGTTTTTTGGATTGTGGATGGAAAATCGAGGTCATGGATGGTTTCACTTGGTAAAACAATCAATCAATGGGAATGCATATCAGGAATTTCCAAGTAATTATCATCGTTGTTGCATGCGCAACTACCATCAATGCAGCCTTAAGCTTAGTGAGTGAAGAATATCTGCTAATGGTTGAGGACGCAAAGATAAATAAGTATCATACATATACCGGTAGATGAGACAGTTACCTGTAAGGGAGATAACTGGTGGGGCTAATCTCACCTTTATGAGGGAGGTGTAAAAATGTTAGAGTGACTTCTTTTAGAACCCATTCAGGTATTGATTATTGCAAACAAAATCGTATTATCATCAACAGATCACATCATTAACTGTCTGACACTAATGTAAGATTCCAGCATTTGGTCCCGCCTGGTGTCAACTAATATGTTGTTGTATTTACACAGATTTCTTCAACAGAACGAAAGACAAAGGCAGAGAGGTAAGGAAATTAAATAACTATTTTTCTTCAAATATTTAGATTTTTATTGAATTTGTTTGAAGGTGTAAATTGCTTCTCATGACTTAAATCATTAGGTAGATCTATTTTGTCTTTAGCATAGCTATTATTTTTAGTACAGTAAATCTCTGTGTACTTGTCATTATGTGTTTGGAAGTATTTCAGAGAATGTTGAAGAGAGGCTTTTAAGTTAAGAAGAACTGGTAAATGGGTTATTTTCCATTGTGATTCATAAGTGCATGAACATGAGTTGTCTGAATTCTGAAGTTTTCGCAGCTGTAAGAGTTTGAAAGTTTTTCAGTCAGTATTTGCTTGTTATCAATCATTTTGCCATCTCCAGCCTCTGGTTTATCCATCTATTGAAATACCACCTCACCTAGAGTTGTTTTAACAAGCAAAACTACATTTCACGCATCCCTGAGATTTTGTCGTTGGTTGATGGACTAAGGAGGAGAAACATGATGGACCCCCAATTCTTCCCCCTGTCAAACTCCTTAACTTTTGAACAAATCAACAGGAGATTTTTACAATTAATGTAGAAAATTTGGATATTCTCTGCATGGCGTGGACAAGCTTTGTTTGGCATCACCAAATTGCCCTTCTAACCTTAATTGTTAGGGTGGTGCATTTAATTAGAACAGCTCAGTTAGCCATTGTCATGTCTAGATGGCCAATTCATGAACATGTTTAATTCCTTTCACAGCTCACTGGAAGAAATGATTTGCTTCTGACTTTCTGTGACCACGGAAAGTCAGTTTTGATTATTGTAAGATTAAAACTCCATTAGGAGGTTGAAAGAAGAGCCCCTTGTCCCACCGAGTTTCTTCTTATCCTCCCTGCATGACATTTCAGTTCCATGACTAATTGTGACAAATGGTCAAAATTCTGTACACTGGTCATTCCAAGGAAATTTCTCAGATTGTTGTTTCTGATACAGTGAACATGAATAAGGTGTTTTTGAGAGGAAAGGTCCGGAGAATTAGGGAAGTGCTATCTTTTATGGCTACATAAAGCTGATTTGGGGTAGATAGTGATCTTAATTATAGGTGTTAAATCTCGGACCTTTCAAATGTCTCTCCTTATCCCTTACACAGTTACAAGGTCCAGCTCTGCTCTATGATAGCTACCAGTCGGAGTACATTATATTAATATAGTGAAGATTTGTGCAAGTTTTGGATAACCATAGCTCAATCATTTACACTGGTTAAACTTAGCAAATTCATGATTTTAGTACTCAAAGAGTATGATAGTTTGCTTTGACTTGTACATGTATATGTATGGTATCTAGATGTAAAAACCACATTTTATTTTTGCTTCAAGTCAAACATTTTAGCACTTTAAATAAAACATTATTAACAGAACTGATCTTATAGAGCTAGAATATGCTTTTTCCTGAATTGATTACAGAAAAATATATTACCCGGGAACTGGAGTACAGGCATACTAAAATCTATAGCGTTTTTAGAATGAGGTTTTCTTTGTTTTATTATCATTATGGGTTTTTAGTTACATAAAAATATATTAAACCAGAACATATGTGTCAGTATTCTATAATTTATAGCTTTCTTTCTATTTAAAGAAGTACATTATTCTTTGTTTTAGGATTACCCTGTCTTTAACATAGTTACCATTTCAATATTGCAAAGTGTGACTGAATTTCATGTATATAAACATGTGATAAGACGAGACCGATATGATAGATCGTTTAAATGGTTTGCTTTTAAAAATAAAAAAAAGTGCATGTCTAAAAAAAATGTCTTCTATTCAATGATTGTATTCAGTGTGTGAAATTAAATCCAATAGTTAATATTGCATTACAATAAAACTTGATAAATGTAAGAATTATCTTGACAATATGGTCTTATAAAGGAGATATTAAAAAGATATTTGGGATAGAAATTTTATCTGATAAATTGCAAATTTTCTAAAATAGGAATTTATTAAAGGTTTAATATCATTATTTTTTAAGCAAACCGAGAATGCCATGATTTGTACATATTGATAAAGGATGATTTCAAAGATTAGAAATGCATGTACATTTGTATAAGGATTTTGTATATGTTGCAAACTTTCATTTACATTGACTTAAAATGTCATTTTCCGATACATCAGTAGACTTAGATGATAATGGCCATATATTTCTAAAGATTGTTGTCGACGTTTATAGTCTCACATACTCAATAGAAATTTAAACAAAAAAAACTTAAATACTTGAAGAATTAGATTTTATGAGATGAAAAATGAGTTTGTTACTGCCCTATACCCGGGCCAGTTTTGACCTTCTGAACCCATGGTATCTTATCTTCATCATCAGGGGCAGAGAAGGCCTTTGTCTTGTGCATTGGAAAATTCATGAAACTAGATTTGAATTATTAATTAAGATGCTCAGTTTAAGGACATTATTTTACAATCTTAAGTGTCTTCATGGTCAAGCATGGCTGAGGTAATGATAGTCTGCTTGACTGAGGATAATCCACTACAAAACAAATCCATTTCTAGGAACACTCTTTACGGGACTTTCCAACTTACCTTTGAGGTCTTTGTTATGTATCGCCATGGAAACGGTTTTCATTGGGTTGTTTTTTTTGGGTTTTATGGAACGTTAAAATGAATGAGCTGCATGCAAGGTTAGATCAGGGACTTAAAACGATCAATAAATGTGACGAGTTTCAAAAACCAAACAGCTTTTATAATTTTAAATATAATTGTTAAGTTGAAAATGGATTGCCATAACCTTCTCTTTGATTTAGATAAACACAATAATTACCGGGTACTGAGATTCTAATGCTTCATGAAAGCAGAGAAATAATTCTTTTAACACTTAGAGCTATCAAATATTTTGTGGAAAGATTTTGCGAGGAAAAAGCCATTATTACCAAAAAATATTGATTTTTGTTCTCATTAACTCTTATCTTAGAAATTATCTAATGTTTAAAACATGTGGGGATTTGCGGGAAAATGTTTCTTTGTACAAACATCACACAAGGTGGGGGGGGGGGTGTGTGCATTATATATTGTAGGCTCTTTAGAACACCTTGAGAATTTTTTCATCAAATTGATGGTGATATTTTTTGCAAACTGCATCAACACCTTGCATTATCTCCTCTTATTACAAGATGTTACATTTTACAAAAGATTTACAAAACCCTGTTTATACCTGTTTCATTCTACATTTCATTGCTGACAAACTTCCTTAAATAGCACATTTTGTTCGTAGTTTTCATTTAACTTTAAAAGACAAAAAAAAAATCAAAACATATTTGAACTTGAATCAATATTTTAGAATTTGGTCCATATAGGTAGCATCTTGTTTCAAAATCTCTTTGTTTAGAAATTCAAAAGGTTTTGTGGTTTGTTTGAGAAGATGTTTGGCTTTATTGTGAAGAAGACAGTATAAGGTCCCCCAAGATTATTGTTCTCTTGGGACACTGTATCTATAAACCCAGACTCTGAATTCTTCTTCCTTCATCATGTAAACAGACTGAAAACAAAGGACATTTAACAGACATGGCTCCCGTTGGATCAAACAGTGGGTCACCAAATATTGTTATTGATGTATACAAACACAGACCAGATCTCCTGACATTGTTTTTTAATATTCAATCTGGAAACATAATGAAGTTGTCAGCACTGATTTTAATCAGAGATGCAGAGTTAGATAATTAAGTACCTTTAAAACCTCCGTGCTCTCATAAAATAAATGTGTATACATCGAGTCATGTACCTTATCGGCTTCTTACAAATACGAGAAATATAATATGCATAGCATTGAGCCGGTACCACCTACTGTTGAACAGATTTGGGGGAAAATCTTTTGTTTCAAAGGAAGTTGATTTGTTTAGACACAGTAACATTTCAAGTTTAGTCACAAAACGTAGTCCTTCTGTGAAGCCATCAGGTCATGGGATTTTGCAAATTTTTGGTGAGTTAGTTATAATTGAAATGCCATTAATTTATTATTTATTTACTAATGTAATTTACCTTTATAAAAAAAAAATGATTATATTCCATTGTCTTGGGTTAAAATTTTTGGTCAAGGGATTTTTCATTTTTTTTCTTCGTTAAATTGGTCATTATTGATATATCATTTACATTTATAACTTGAAATAGTAAAAAAACAGTTCCATCCAAGTTATGATATTATTGTTAAGTCACCTTTACGGGCTATAATTAATGTTTAATTAGGCTCGACACCTCTTCAGCAGGGCTTGATTGATGATAGCTAATGAAAAATTCTAGAGCACACAGTAACCATCTTTCAACATTTTTCATGAATAATGAGGCTACTAATTTTTATGAAGTGCTTCTGTATACAAGACTCCAGACTAGCAAGGGTAATTTGGGAGTGAACCCAAGAAATGGGGATTTAATTGACCACAAGGGAGGAATATGAGAAGAAGTAGCCAGTTAGCGGGGATATTTGTGGTGTCATTTCTGAACATTTTAAGATGCGGTGTTCATGGTTTGTTGATCTGTTTGCAGTCTGATAATCTGTTTCTGACAATTAAATCATTATAGGATTAAGAAAGCATGCAGCTAATTGACAAGAGATTTACAAACTCTTCCGGGCATTCACAAAAGCTATAGGCCTCTAATTATTCATAAACTTTTATAAACTTGTTGTTTTTTATTTGCACTTTAATGATTTAAAAATAATCTTCCTTTGTCCACTTTCATAGTAAATTACTGCATATATTCTTATAAATACATTGTAACAATTATAGTTTATTTTTTATATTCAATAGATCTGATAAATTAAATATTGTTCTTTATGTAAACTGTAAAAATATGATTTGGATTTAGGAAATAACCATCTTTTGTCCATTTGCTGTAATTAATCTGTTCCTTTTTCCCACGCAAACTTTATAATATTCAATAGATCTAATAATATATATCTTTATGTATAAAACTGTAATGTATACTATTTGAATTTAGGAAATTACCATTTTGTGGCTATTTGCTGTATCAATCTCTTCCTTTTTTTTTTCTACGCAGACTTTATATTCAGGAAGATTTCATGCAATGCCGTTGATTTTTATCAGTCACAAGGAAAATGTAGACATTAACTATATATGAATGATATCGGCAAACTTTGGGAAATTTTTTAAATTATGAAAAAATCTGCAATGAATTATCATCATATAGATAATTCCTGGCTGATTTCTTATATTAGACTGAATGACTAGAAAATATATTTTTTTGCAAGGACATTTTTATATCGTGATTGTTTATTTGATAAAAACATGAAAAAGAGAAATCCCCTGTAGACTCCAAGTCTTTGATGTATGCAGCCACAGTTTTAAGTGAATATTCTGTTTGCCAGCTGATATTTACAAGAGGCAGAAAATTATTAATCAGATGATGACAAGATTTGGTAAACATGTTCATAGTTTATCTTTTAGATACTCAAAACCTGTTCTAGGCTAAGAGGTTCCTTTGAAATTGAGAAATGGCTTTTTCTCAAGCATGTCAACTCTTGGCCTGAGGTACTTCACTTTTGAATTTTGCATTCTGAAGAAACTGGATTCTGGAGAGTGAAAAATGAGATTTTCTTATCTGATAGATATACATGTAGGGCTAGCCCCAAGAGCATATGGACAAGAGTAATTAGCAGTGTAGAACATGATGATTTTATAGGCCAGGGATTTGTTTAATAGTTTAATAAGTGTTGCAGGGACACATTGAAAATTAATTTCCAGCACATTAAGCTGTGCCCAGGTGTGGCTAAATTGTTGGACATTTTTATTCTTTCCATTACTTTTCATAAATGCTTGGATGAGATAACAGCTATTTCTAGATGTAAGTACTTAAAAATCTTTTCTATTATTAAATCTTTATTTAATTTCAGATTTGAAATTTGTTGGGGTTTTTGAAATAATGTTTATACTTTTGCCCCCTGCTCCCTCTTTTTTGTATTTTTATTTTTGGAGGGGGAAAATATTTTTAATTCCCCCTTTTTTTATTGGTCTCGGTTTAGTTGTCCTCATACCTGTGAGGTGTTTAATTTTATAACCACTCCGGTTTGTATGCCAAGCTGTTCCATATCCATACATCACGTTGCTTGAATGATCAGAAAACGGACTTCCCTATCAGGCAATAGTAATCGGAAATACAAACAAAACAATACGATACATCATTGTCTTAGAAGCGTGTCCCTATCCCCTACCCATGGTGTTACTCAAGTTACCTCTTGTGTCACCATTTAAGTATTTTGACCGTCTGGATTTCATCTCGGAGATGCGTACTTGTAAAAAATTAGCAATTTACTGTTAGTAGATAAGTCCTATAGAGAACTGATTTCTGTAGACAGAAGGTCAAATGGTCAGAATAGCATTTGAGCTTTCCTTGGAGTAAAAAACAATTTTTCAGAGGAAAACAATGGCAGCTTTAGTAGCGGGTGTCTAATGCATGTATCTCTCCATCGCCGTAATCTCAGGATAAATCAATTATCGTAATCATTTCTTTGCATGCTTTCAATTAAAGTTTCTGTTTTTTATTGTGGAAAATCAGTGAAAAATTTAACAGCTATCAGATTGGGATAAAATCTTTTGAGGGCAGATAAAGGACCAACTTTTGGCCTGGTTCGCTCCTGTGTATTTGGTCAATGAGCCGAGGGGCCTTGATTTGACAGATAGGGGGCTTCAGGTTGCTTCTCCTCCAATTATCATCTGCAGTGGGAGGTCCCCCAAACTGTATTAAATCTGCAACTCTATATTTTAGGGATTTGTTACACTAGCTCCAAAAATTCCCAATATACCACTGCATCTTCCTGGGGATTAACTTAGTAGATGAAGCACTATATCTAGCGGTTAGTTTTCTAAAGGTAGGGGATTAAAGTTGTCATGTCACACGGATAAATCTTGCAGCAGTTTTATTAGAAATGCCAATGTTTTGATCTTTTATTCCGCTTTTTCCTTCTCATTATTTTTTCATTTAAAATAAAATGGGATCATTTTTAATGTCACGGAGTGGAATGATCAGTAAAGCGGAATAACCTCATCGAATATATATAGAGGAGTGTCTTTGAGGTGCGCAGTGTTCAGCACAAGTGAGAGGAATATTATATTCTTTTTGAAAAGTGATATATTTTTAATGATCAAATTGACTTTAAACAATTTTCCGATCCAGAGTTAATCCCAAACTTGCAAAATAAGCTGTGGCTTTTTATATTAAGGATCTTTATTCTGCAGAATTAGCAAGGTAAATTTATGATATATTAAAGTTTATTACTTTTAGTGGTCATTTTAAATTACATTTAATGCTTTGATGATTTTTCTGTTTAAAATTGTTTTTTAATTCAGTTAATGTTTTTGTTTTTGTTTTAAAAGAGATGCATGTATCTCAAGTATTTATTATTTCAATCCTGTTCGTTCTGGGAGATATAGTAAGATAACAGAGTAAGAAAGTTTTTTGAATCCTTGAATCCCCAAAGATTACACTGGCTTAACCTTCAAATACTCTCGAAAAATCTCAAGTTTGGCATGTTGCTCTTAAAAAACTGGGGAGAGGGAGTCATTTTGCAAGATGAGTTTAAAATGAAGCATCAAAGGCTGAAGTGTTTCCTCTGGGTCAGTGTAGCAATCATGTATGCCATCAATTCTGGAAAGTGATCAACTGAGAGATAACAAAGATGTTAAAATTGAAGAGCTACTTATAACCCTGTATTTTTTTGTTTTGCTTAGTGAGATTGCTTATTCTCAAAAAGAACATTTTTTGAAGACTAAGGGTGCATTAAGGGTAGTTTTTTTTCTCTCTCACCAGGAATAGATATTCTTCACTAAATTTCATTACAGAAAGTGCTTCATTTATCTCTTAATTTACTAAAAAACAAAGAAGCCAGCTCATTAAGAGGATATTAGTCATTAATTCTCTAAGTTCTCATTTACTTTTTCATGATAATGTATAAAGTCTGACATAAAAAGATTTCTTTTCGTAGACGTAAATTCGGAAGTGAAATGTGATCTGATTTATTTTTTATAATTAACCAGCCTCTCTTGAGATAAAAGTAAGTGATATTCGTTTGATTTCATCATTAGCTTCATTAGAAAAGGCATTTAAGATATTTCACAAGTGCAGTTGAAATCACTTCTATAGTGACAGAGAGGGTTCTTATGGTTGTGTTAATTTTTAAAATATTTGTTTGAGCTGATGCATAAGAGAGTCCCAAGTCTGGAGAAATCGTTTTAGCCCGGGTGAACTTAAGAAACATGACTCTTCCCCTGTCTTGTCGTCATCCCCCAGTTATGACAGGCGTTGATTGTGTTTGCGAGGGGAACTCTTTTGATTGGACGATTTCCCGTGACAAGTTTGTTCTGGGATTTAAAGAGATCAATTTGTTACAAACCTTTTTTCTTCTATCCCGCCAAATATTGACCCTCCTCCTCTCATTTCTGGATCAACTCGTCAATATTTACTTTCCGCTTTCATTTAATTGGCGAGATCTTACACCAAAGACAAGTTTATCTGGACAAAAATATTCTCCGTTTAAAACTGTATTATAAATATATTTGATGTTTTGAAACGATTTAAGTTTTTGAAAAATGATCTCAACAAGGGGATTTGAAGTATATCCTATAGCAAACAAACAGTGGACCTCTTTTAGATTTGCATTAGCCACCCAAAAATTTTCCCTTACTTGTATAAGTTTTCTTTATCCTTATTAATATTATCTTTTCTTATGATGTTAGCATTTTGGCAAATTGTCATTCTCCAAATTTTAGAGAGAATTCTTCAGATTAATTGGTTTATGAGCTAATATTTGAAAAGTAACATTTTTGAGTTCAACTACAGTACATGTACTACAAAAAAAATTTCTTTTAGTTAAGTAATTTTTCTCTTCTTTGCTTTGTATTAAAGAGGGAGGAGGCCTATACAATTATTATTGGCAGGTAATATCAAGGGCATGTGAAATACTAATGGGGGGAAATAGTTAAGTACAATTTGATCTCTGTCCATATTCCTACAGAGCAGCTCGGCCCCTAATCTGTGTAACTGGAATACATTGTCATTACACAGTGTAGGTAAACTCATTCGAGATTTTAAACAAATATTGACCTCCTTAATACCTAGAGTAGCTGACATAATAATGAAGTGGCTGGCGTCTTGTCATCAATGGTCAGGTGCCCCTCCATAAGCTTAAGCTGCAGGAGGCTCGATCGGTAGTCAAATTTTTTCAAAACTACCTCGGTTTTACACAGGTATCGGGAGTCAGAAAACCAAGGTCTCAACAAAGCAAGGTATCTATACTGTGTTAATACTTCTTCTTTTGAAGTTGGGTCTTTCTGTGAAATAGAAGTCATCATTCGAAGGTTGGTTTCTGTGGAATAGTGGATTAGCAAATGATAAAGTTTCATCGGGTCTTTAGGGATCTTATAACAGGGAGACAAAACAAAGTGTGTGCTCAGTTAATCAGTCTTGATACAGGTGAGATATAGGTGAGAGGACTGCATCATTGGCCTGTACCTGCTTTTGATGTCCGTAGAATGTTATCATACCTGGCATTGTGGCCAGTGTGAAAGCTTTGATTAGCAGTTATCTGTGTTTATTTACCATTCATTGAAAAAACAACAGATATGTTAGCAGGCTAATCTTGGGGTGGACTAAGGTGTGAAGTATGCAATCAAACAGCACACATGGGGACTGAAGCCACTTCTTTGGGTTTGATGCAAATCTTCAAAAGTCTTAGATCTCTGTACATTAAAAGGTTTCAGAGAAGGTTGCGAATTTCATACATCTCAGAGACTTCATATGAAAGACAGGTGCACAGTAAGTTGTTTTTATTTTTCAAAAAAGGAACTGAAAGCATGGAAATAGAATTTTTTTTTCCACAAGTCGAGAGAAACTTGTTAATGGCATTTTTTCCACTCGTATTCAAGCATTTCCAAATTTTTTTTGACGTCATTGTTTTCTAATGTTTCAATGTAATTTTTATGGCTGAGGTATATGTATTATAGGAGATATTCAATTGTATGAGACTTTCCTCTTTAAACTACTGTTTTTTATTTAAAGATCAAGACATTAAATGATATACAAAAACCACATGCTAAAAAATTATCATATTAAATAGATGTTGGTAATTTTAATTTTATTAGCTCTGTGGTCATAGGGGGTAGGAATATGGCAGCAATCTTTCCTTATCACAATGTGTTGTAAAATAATTCTACCTGTTTTAGACGTCATTAACATTGCTTGCCTAATTAATTAGCCAGTCTTGTTCTTTGTGACTGACCAGTGGAGAGGGGGTCGTGGCATTTTTATTGTGCTTGTTTTGGAAGATGTCACCTGTGTTTGTGTAATTAGTGCTCCTTCAATGATAGACATGGAAGTCTTCATGCAGACACTTCTAATATTTTCTGTGCATGTGCTTGATTAGTGATTTGGACTGGAATGGACTTGAGACTATGGGATTTAGAGGAGGTGACTTTATAGTGATGTTTCAGCTTTGGATTCCTGCTGGTAACCTGTGGAGGGACTGTTAAAGGACTGATGGCTTTGTACAGGTGATCCTCCATTTCTTCCAATTTATTACACGTTAGTAGAATTAGATACACCTAATTTAAAGAAATCTACCTTTAATCTCAGCTAGGTCTTTAAGGTTCCCCATGTTTTTTTCTAACCTGAGGTGTGTGAAATCCTAAACACTTTCACACCTTACCAAGATTTTGGGACTAAAGGTTCCATTCCAACACCTCACTTCAAAGTGTTGCATAATTTTGATAAAGCTCCATGCAGATTGAGAGAAGGGCAGATATTCTCTCTATAATCTGTTCTGTTCATGGGAGTTACATATGAATTATAATCAGGGAGTTGCTAATGAGGGTCAGAGTTGCGGACCTATTTCACGCCCCTGACCACTGAGCTTCATCAGGTGGGTTGTCATTTTGTCACTCCACGTTTACTGCTATGAATTATGGGAGTTCTTCTGCAGGCTCATTTGTTTCTGTTTCGCTGCTCCGACATCACAGGTGCATTTTTGTGAGCCTTGGATTTTTTCTCTGTTACAATCTCCAGGTATGATTTTAAATTTCAACTAGCTGTTTGGATTTTAATCTTTTGTTGTTTAATTGTTAAGAAATATGTTTGAATTGATTTGGCTAAAAATGTCCATATCAGTTGATAATTGGTAATAATTCTAAATGATTCAAAGATTTTATATTAAAACCAACAGCAAAAATTTACAAAATTAAAAACTATAATCATTACCATGATTGCAGAATTGAGAAAGTTGTTTGATTATTTCAAAAAATTAATTTGCTTGGTTCTGAAATTTTCTTTATATCAAAATATTTTGTCGCATTATTAATATTTCAAAGTACATTTTTTTTTCTCAAAGAAATTATAAATAAATTAACGGAAATTCTTCAGTCTTTTATAGTAAAGATTTTATCAAACTGCTGAATATTATTTTTTTTTTAAAATAGAAACAGTAGTAAAATAAAGCAAGAAAAAAAAAATTAAAAATAAGTAATATTTTATGTGTTGATTCAGTTGAATGTGATTTATAGAATACTAGTACATGTAGTATTAAGGTGAAAAGAGAAACTATATTTAGATTTTATATCCCAATATGGAATCAAGGATTTTATGTTCATATTTGGTCCATCTGTTAAAAGTAACCAAGTCAAATCTGGATGCAACCACAGTGTGTTTGTAGTGAGGGTTTGATGGAGGGGATTACATTTTGATGAAGTGTTTGTTTTGAACCTCCTTTGGAGGGAATTATGAAGATGTATGATATGTCATTAAAGCCACTGGTGTGAAGATTATAGCTACTGGTCAGTGAAGAGCCCTGATTGTCCCATCCTCACCTGCACGTCATAAAGCTACGGTTTTACTTCAAGGGGATGGAAATATGCTGGTCAGTGACAGCTCTGGCCATTAACGCAAGGTTTTAATTGCAGCAGTAACCATAACGAACGATGGGAATTTTCTCCCGAGTTATGTCCCCTTTTAAGCTAAGAGTATTTTTTTTCTCTCTCGCTCTCTCTAAATTAAGATTTTAATCAGTGTGAGTAAAAATGGTCTCCCCCTTTTTATGAGGTCAGTTATCTTTTAACATTGCATCTATAAACTTGGGGTTTGTCAATATCAGAAAAAGTTTTAAGTCTATGTGTTTGGATAGAATAATAAATGGCTTGATATTGAGGACATTTATTGGTGCCATATTGGGCCCTCTTTCAAAGTTTGGCAGAATTTTGAATCAGCGCATTAATGGGAGGACAATTAATTACAAATCCCCATATTTCCCCATTTCCCGGTGTCCAGCTTTGATGTCATTAAGACTGTGTTGACAATGGCCACCGATTTCTATCTTATCTGTATGAGTTTGAATTAGCCGATGGTGTTTGGTCGCTGGGCAATATGGAGAGAAAGGTATCTAGGGTTGCTACTTTATAATCAGGAGCCCCATTATTTATGCCGACACCATGTGTCATATAACTGGAATTTTTTTTTGAAATGCCTGTCTTTGAAAGTTTGAGAAATTGTTCAATATTTGATAGATAAGGATAATTTATTTTGTAAATTATAAATTGAAAATCTATTCCTAATATTTAATTAAGGAAGAATTGGAAAGTAAGAGTTCGGGGAGATTTTTGTTAACTATTGGTTAGTAGGTATTCAATCAGGGATGGAGGGATTGTTTTATCCGTTGAAGTGATGGATTATGGGAATGAATCAGTGACTCGACCGCTCAGGGACTGAGAAGAGCTTTAATGGCAGTTAGATCAACCCACGACCCTTTGTTTTACCTGTGCCAGTTCAAGTATGGGCATCATTTGTCATTCAGGGCAACGGATACATCTTCATTTGGAATTTCTTAAATGTTCAACTAGGTCTTTTTTAAATTCTATGATCTTGCTGGATTTATTTTACTAAGCTGCTCATGGGAAAAAAATCATTTTGCAGGTAATTTAGCACATGTTATTTTGATTGTTATTTACGTATTTCATTATTTAAGATCTGAAAATAATAATTTTATTTATATTTGAATTATGATTTGATATAATTTCATTTAAAAATTTAATACCCCCAGTATTTGAAAATTATATGTGTGGCATGACGCAGTTTCCTATAAAGGTGTTCATACTACTGTGTATAATTATGATTTTAAAAAGATATATTTTATAAATATCTCAAGATAAAAAGTAGACATTTAATTGCCAAAAAGCTGGCCATTTATAATTTTTTGACTGTTTTATTAGAACAAAAAACATTTTTTTTAAGGTGGGGATTTTTAGGGGAAGTTCAGAATTACTTCCCTTTTGTTATGGGAAGTGATAGGACCCGGACACTTTTGTAGGAGATGTCAGAATTGTGTAATGGGCAGTGCAGTAATTGAATTGTGTGGCCATAAGTATCAATTAATGTTGTCCTGCCTTGTCATAGCTGATAAATGGCCATGCAGCGTTCCCCAGGGGTCTGACAAAGCTGTCAAGTCTGTGACTAGTGGGGAATTAATGTTCCCGAAATGGGCTAGCAATAGGTAAAGGGTCAAGACAAAGGTCATATAGGTATAAAGGAAGGACCATATGGAAATTGCATAACTGTACATATCGGGTATTATATAACAGGCCTATATTAAATATTTTTCAAACTTTTTAGCGGGCCTTTAATATTTGAAATTTCTATCTCATTGTACAATTACCTTATATATTCATGAATACATTCATTTAAATGAAGTACTGTTTAATTCCAAACTATGAGTTTATCTACAATCTAAATTTTAAGATTTATTTATGATAATATTTCTGACAAAGAAAAGATTTTCTTTTCTATGAGAATGTTTCTAGATGGTTTAACTAACAATATTTGCCCACAACTACTTCAGCTTCTTGGCTGTGAGAACGGCCAGTTTGTGGTCATTAGAGTGACAAAGGTGAAATGTTGACTAATTTACCTGCAGGGGAAATTTGTAAATAAACAATACACATCAAGTGTGGATGAAACAGATTATTAAATGCCCTGCATGTCTGGGGGGGAGAGGAATGACGCTGGAATACCCCCCACTTCAGGGTACTCAGGGGGCTCTTCATGGACAAAGCTAATATTGACCTCCCTACAGGTAGTAGGGATTCTGGAAACGGGGGTACCTGTTTGCAATGCTGGACAACTGGTCTTCATTATTTTGAGATTGTCTGCTCAGGGACAATAGGATAATTTGTCCCGCACAGGAAGATAAATATTTGGTCTGTCTGTTATTGTCACGGCTAAATTATAAGAAAATATTGAGTGGTCAGATTTGGATGATGTTCAAAAAAATGGCCTTTGCCTTTGATGTGGATTACTGTGAAAAGTTACACTGAATGCTACTGTGCACAGATGATTTCTTTCACATTTTGTTTTTTTAAGGTTGACAACTTAATGTAGAAGATAATTGAATCATTTGCATCATCTAGAGATTTGGTTACAGTGCGTTGAATATGATATCATAATTTTGTGCCAGCACACTTCTGGGTAAATTTACCATAAAATTGACTATTGAATGGACATTCAGTCATTGACCACCATTATCTGGGTGGATGAGGCAAATCTGATTGACTATTCATCTATTATTGACGAATTAATTTTATAATCCCATAAGCATCTGGAGTTAGAGGGCAGAGCTGAGATTTTCCCATCATTAGTAATAACTTCAAACATTCAGCACAGGTGCATGGCTGTTTAAATAGAAATTTCCCAAAACAAAACAACAATTGGAACTTAAACCTTTAACCAGTGTTTTGATAATCTTTTAAATCAATTAAGAGCAATTGGATTGTGATAAGGGTAAAATCAATAGAAGAGCATTATTCAATCAAACTCATCAGTGATGTAGGTTAGATGCTATCAGTCTGAATTTACCTGACTGCCTACACACACCTGGGCCCAGGTATTCGCTGAGACACCCGGCCCTATTGTGTCCGCAGTGACATGTGGCGAGGCCTGATCACTGGTTATAGCCCGCTCTGCGATCGGCATGAGGCTCATCAGCTCATTAACCCTGGTCTGCCTCAAGTGTCATGGATGTTTTTAAAACAGTGTGACTTCTCCTTGCATGGTCATGAGAAGTAAAAATAATCCCCAGTTTTGGTAAAAGACTTGTCTTACAGTTTGAATAACAAAAATCACTGCAAAATTTTTTATGAAATTTTTACTCATGGAAATTTTATTTTTATTTACAGAAATGACAAGATAAAAGCCTGAAAACCAACATGGAGATGCTATACGTTCTGCTGAGTATTTTCTCCACAGCTGTTGCACAAAGCCTTGTGACTTTTACCATTAAGGAGGATACACCCAGACTTCACTCTGTTGGTAGTATTCCTGATGCTTTCAATTTAACAGCAGATCTCTCCAGAGACCAGTTTGATTCCCTGAGGTACCAGTTTCTGACAAACCCGGAAAATTTGTTTGATATTGGAAATATTTCCGGTGAACTTCGGACTAACACTTCCATCGACCGTGAGAGTGTTTGTGAATTCCAAGCTAACTGTCAAAAAGATCTTGCAGTGACTGTCAGGTCGACAGTATTTTCATACACAAAAATTTTTAATGTACGAGTGATTATTGAAGACATCAATGATAATTCTCCAGTTTTTGAACCATCTTCCCTTCGTCTTGCTATTCCTGAACATAGCAGTATAGGTACATCCTACAAAATTGACAGTGCTACAGACAAAGATGTGGGAATCAACTCCATTCAGTCCTACCAGATTATACCAGAAAACGGACCATTTGGACTGAACGTGACAAAATCTCTGGATGGGAGTTTCTTTGTCCGTGTTGTGATAAAGCAGATTTTGGACAGAGAGATCAAGAATTACTATCAGTTCAACATCCGAGCGCTGGATGGTGGATCCACTCCCAATGTTGGGGTCCTAACAGTTAACGTGGATATTTTGGATATAAATGATAATTCACCAGTGTTCACGCATACATCTTACAATAAGTCTGTCCAAGAAAACGTGACTGTTGGAACAAATATTCTACAGTGTGTTGCAACGGATGAAGACATTCTCGATAATGGGAAAGTTTCTTACAGATTCAGTTTGAGATCTGATTTAGAGGCGTTGAAATCCAAATTTAGTATAAATGCAGAAACTGGACAAATTCAAGTGATTTCTCAGTTAAACTATGGTGAACAAAATCTGTATGAATTCTTTATTGAGGCCTTTGATCATGGTGAAGAAGTTAGAGTGTCTCAAGCTAAAGTTACAATAAATGTATTAGATGCTGGCAACAATCCTCCTTATATGCATATAACTTTCTTTGAGGGAGGAAATGGAAATGAGTCTGTTAGTATCAAAGAGGGAACCAAAGAGGAGGTCTCCATCGCCCACATCAAAGTGTGGGACAACGATCCCGGTCAAAATGGACAGGTGGACTGCTCCATATCAAATCCTGCTTTTGGGCTTCAAGAAATGGGATCCAGTGGTTATGTGGTGGTGATCAAGTCATCCCTGGATTACGAGACGGTGAAGTCCTATCAAGTTACTGTCACCTGCCAGGATCGAGGTTCTCCCTCTATGTCATCCACCAAATCATTCTCTGTTAACATTGTGGATGACAACGACAACGCTCCTAAGTTTGTACAGAGAATCTACCAGGCGTACATCCCAGAGAACAAACCTTTGGGCATGAAAGTAGCTGAAGTTCTTGCCAAGGATGCTGACTCTGGAGTCAATGCAGTCATCAGATATTCCTTGGATGATGAATATGGATTGGTCATCGATTCCACTTCTGGAGTCATTGTCACAAGTCGTCCCTTGGACAGGGAGGCCACCCCTCAGATTACTGTCAGGGTTCTGGCCGTGGACCAAGGGAACCCCCCTCTCACAGGCACCACCTCCCTCTTTGTGAATGTCCAGGATGTCAATGATAATGCTCCACGATTCAATGTCACACAGTACAGTTTTAATGTGTATGAAAACATGAACAACATTAAAGTGGGCACGGTCCATGCTGTGGACCTTGATACAGATTTGAACGGTCAGATCCTGTATACAGTGAATGATGATACCTTTGAAATTAGAGGTGATGGGACCATATTTACCAGAAGACCCTTGGATTATGAAGCAAAAAGGATCCATACATTCACAGTGACGGCAAGAGACCAAGGCGAACAAGTTCAGTCAACGAATATCAACGTGATAGTCCATGTTATCGATACGAATGATAACGCTCCAAAATGTGTCTTCCCAGATGAGTATAACCATACCGTCAGTCTTCCATACTTAACCAAGATTGGTTCTCTCATCACGACTGTTCAAGCTTATGATGCAGACTCTGGCAGGAACAGTCACCTTAGCTTCCAGATCCTCAGTGGAAATGGACATCAGACTTTTAAGCTGGATTCTAACTCTGGAGAGCTTTTCTATGACAATACTTTTATTATCAGAAAGGACTCTGTTTTCAGGCTGAATATTTCTATTTCTGATCAAGGGGAGCCCTCTTTGAGTTCTACCTGTGTTCTTGAGGTGATGCTCACACACACCAATATGTCCATGGAGCCATTTTCCAATGACGACGCCAACAACAAATACGTCATTATCTGCATCATTGTTGTGATCATCACCATTTTCTTTTCTACTGTCCTCATCACCGTGATCATAATCATACGAAGAAACGACAGGCGAAACCGGGAGAGGAAAGCTCAGCAAGAAAAGATGAGGAATCTTCAGCAGTTCCAGGGCATTGACAAGCGGTACTACCAGAATCAAACCCCCACCTTCCCAGAGGACCTCAGCAAAAAGAAGAAGAAGGAGGTCAGCTTCTCCCTGGAAGATGACCTTGACAAGTCCCTGGACATCTCTGGCCATTCCATCTTAGATGACCAGGTAATTAATGCTGATACTTGTAGCATTTTATCAGATAAATTACTTTCTGAATCATATATCCTTTGGATTGGCGTAAAAATTGGTTGAAATCAATGCTTATAGGGAAGAACCATTAAATGTAATTACCGGTAGAATGTCTGATCATAAATACTTCAAGGTTTTATTTCTCGGTCTCAAAAAGTCAGGTTGATATGGACTTCACTGAATATTTTAAGATGGTCCTCTAGATATGTCAATCAGAAGTTCAAAATAGAAATAACCCCTAATATAATGTTTGACTCACTCCCTTGGCATACTTCTAAGTAATAAACCTGGTAATTGTTATTAATCAAGATATGATTTATTCACAAAATCGAATTAAATTGCCATCATATAGCCATAGTAACCCAGTTAATGGATAAAAACTGGTGGGAGAAATCATGAGAAAAATTTGCTACTTTGATTTGGGGGGGGGGGGGGGCAGAGTGTCCTTTGTAACAGTAGGTGATTGTATCTTGTTTTCTGGACTGTTAACTGGCTGTGTGCTGGTACTGTGAGACTTTATTGACACCATCACACCGGCTCTGTATGTTATCAGTTATGTAAATCTAGTGGACTCTCAACTCCTAATGACGAGATTCGCGGATAAGTCACTGTTATCCCCTAGTCCTTTTGTTCCGTGGCCACAGATTTTTGTGTGTTATAGACTGACCCCAGGGGAAATGTTACGGGTTTTGTGTATTTTCAACAGGCTCCAACAATGCAGAAAATGTCTATTCTCCACAAATTACACACTTGCTACAAATGGGTATTTAATGTCATTCTCTGATTTTAACAGTTATACAACAGTTCTGGATAAACACAAATGATGGGATATAGTGTAAATTTTTCTCACACTAAGTCCCTTAGAATTCAAAACTGTCACAGTTTTTAAAATTTGTAAATGTATTATACATGTATGTTGTTTTGATCAAGAAAGAATATCATATTTCAATGAGTAATTTTGTATTGAGTTTGATTCTCTGATACGCCAAACTAGTTCCCTATTCAGTCTCTTAAACTTTTTGCCATCTTGTGGTTAAGGTTTCCCACAACTGTTTTGTTTTTAATGAAATATGATGAGAAATTTAAATGTCTGATCTCTGCGCCTTTTTGATGCATTTCTCATACCCGATATGTCTGGTTAGGAATCTATAATGGGATGTCAATGTGACATGGTCCAGTGGCATTCAGTAAAGTCCACTATATCAGAGAAACTGGAGACGGACATGATTCATACATTGGACTTCATTTACAGAGCCGACTGAACATGTCAAATTTTAATTAAACCCCCTCTTATTCTTCGATGAAAATTCAAAAGGTGAAAAAATGATTCATTCTTTCTTAATATCAGCTCAATGCTGAATATTTTGTCAAACATGCAATTTTTGTTGTTGAAATGTTGTAAGTCAACTATTTTATCAATATGAATTTATGGTGACATATTTTGCACATCAGCAATTTTGCTTATAAAACCACATTAACTGTCAACTTGATATTTATTTTATCATGGTGGTTGTCTGGTGTTTTTGATATATGTTTCATTATAATAGTTTTATTCACAATCAATATGCCTTCAAACATACTAGGATTTCTTCCTTTGTCAAACATTTTTGAATTATTGATAGAGGATCCGAAGTAAATTCGAACATTTAACATTTAATTGTCATCTCCACTCGATTGTTCAGCAGAACATATTGTACTGTATACACAATGCAACACTCGTGTATAAATTATCACTCAATAATTGATAATGTTTTGTTATTGTAATTGTTAATGTATATCTCGTATTTCTAATTGCAGCGTTTTAATTTGTACCACCCTGGACCAGAGCAAGACAAGCTTAAACATTTTGACCAATTTCTCATCAATCCAAATGCAGACAATAGAAAGGTACAATATAAACATCCAATATGTAATATATAGGTACCCGTGTATACTGTGAACCAACTTTTACAGCAATTTTTTTTACGATTTACTATTACACAGATAAACCTATCAGGCCCCACCGTCACCAACTTTCCTCAAGTCAATACTCAGCCTCAAGTCTAAGTTTTGACCTTAAATTTGTGCACTTTTCATATGCATGTATTAAGGATTTGAGTTGAGGACTGAGTTGAGAGATTTGAAAATTTTGGTGACAGCAGGGCCTGATAGGAATAATTAAGTGCATAAAAGGACTGGTTAGCATCTAGAAATAGTAACTAGGATATTCTTCCAATTCTCAGAAATTTTCTAGCACATGAATAATAGTTGGTTTACAGTATGCAGTACATGGTTTTTTGGCACATCTATGAAAATGAATATTAGTGGTAAAAAAAAATCATCTCGAACTGTAGTCTGATTAAGAACACAGCCATTAGCTTTGATGTCCGTTCCTCTCTACATGAGTTTCTCCTCTCCAATTTTCCCTGTATGACCCACAAATCCAAGCATTAATGATGACCAAAGGACCCAGAAAAAAAACAGAGAAAAACTTTTTGGAGCAGAAATTGTCATTTTGTTTTTGTTACTTTGTGAAGGTCAGACGAGAACCAATAATTAGGGTACTGATGTATTGATTGTTGACCTATAATTAGGCAACCATTAAATTCCCTAATTCCTGACCTCCTCCCCATTCCCGCAGGGTTTTTCTATTATCCCCGCCCCTCAGTTCATGGCTAATGGTCATCTAGTGGGTATAATGACCACATTAAGCCAGGTAAATGAACAAGCAAACTCCTCCAGCCCTCTAGAATAATTGTACCAAATCGAGGGGGATATGTGATCTATTAATGTGGGAAACTGAAAGAAAACATTATACCCTCCAACATTTAGAGAAAAATGGAATATCGGCTTAAATCGCTGGGGATCCCCTTTCACTTGATTGGTTTCCTCCGAATACAATTCCTTTTAAATGAACTGAAAACTGAGAGTTCCCGAGTTGCTTTATTTTCGATTCTTTGTTATTAATGGCCTTGAATTTTAATTTTCCAAATTACGATCGCTCCCATAACTCATGTTGCATTTCTATAACAATACCAACAGATGCGAATTTGCCGTGAAAAGGACCAACATGATTATGCTTCTGGTGCAACAAGATAAATATTTGATGAAGAAAAGATTCACAATAAGCAACAAATATGGCACCGTATTTCAACCCACGATTTTAATTAAAAACTTCTTTCAAAGTACATTGTGTGTCATAAGAAGTGCGAAACACAATTTCTATTTGTACCTCGATCTATATAATGTATGATCTACATGAGATATTCTCGGGATGTTTATCAATCAACTTTAATGTGTTGATCTAGGATTGGGCCGTGTTTTGATATAATTATATCAGGTGATTGGTCAGTTGCTTCATCTGAAAGCTCACCTTGCAACACCTGTCTCTGTTATCAATCACTTGGATTCGTTCCCTCCATTTCTAATTAGCCCAGGAGGAGATCCTATAATTAAGCCTCCCTATCTCCATGTTTTCCTAAAATTACCATTCTCTGAGAGCAATGCCATGATAAATACCACATCTACAAGCTGATATCTTTGGTTTTCCTCAGCCTCTGATTATTTATATGGGTAATTTGTTCATGAAGGAAGTCTTTGAGTTCACTGCGAACCGTTGTTTATTTGATGTTTTCTGTCTTGTTAAGTAGATTAGAAGTTAGGGGTTTTTTGAGGCCAAAATTTTTTTTTTAACAAGGTTTAATCAACATCAAATATGTGAAAACTGAACTGGATAGAAGAGATATCTTTTGAATATCAATCTAATAAAAAACATGAAAAAACACAAAAAATAAAATTAGAATATATTTTTGTCCAGGCTTAGTAATGAGCAAACTCACTGATTAGGACATGAAAGCAGTCATAATAAATTTGTACTTGTGTCTTATTTGCAGAACAACCTGCTGAAGGGTTCCCACGATAGCAGCAGTGACACGTCTACGGATTTGACGGCCAGTGACAGTGGGAGAGGGGGGAGTGACGTGGAGATGCACCACTCCTCTAACGCTCCAGGTAATGGCTGCTCCCTTCAGTAATGGCTGCTCCCTTCAGAGCTGTAAATCTCAAACGTCTTCATAAAAAAGAAAATCGGGTGTTACTTAATGTTCAGAAAAAACCTGCTGTTATTATTTCATTTTTTTAACACCAAACATTACATCTACAAAGTAGTCATTTTAAAAATATTGGTAAATTTTACCATGTAAAAAATATCCATAATGTCATTGTAATATAGATATATTAAAAAAATTTAGTAATACCTGGGTATATAGCATTTGAAATATATGTATCTTCTCCATAATTAATATATGTATGAAAATGTAACAAAAATGTAACAAATTTTTTTGTATATAAAGATAGTTATTAATAAGCAAAACTTTTTGATTTTTCAGATGAAGAAAAAACCTACAATTTATCAAACCCCTACACACGGGCTGCATCGTTTCCCCCTACAGTGTACACACCCCCCGACCGGGGAGGAACGAGAGCCTCCAACAAGTCAGACAATAGTGCTAGCAATAAAAAAGACTATACAGGGCTCACACCCCGAGAGACATTTGAGAAGAAACATGGAATCAACCGGCATTCTCAAGAATCCACAAAGTCCGAGAGTTGCCTCCCTTCTTATGTCTGACCCTTCCCTCAAATGTTTCTTTTTTTTTCTTGTGATTCCGGCAGTGGCCAAAGAAACTGGACACAAAAATTTTGTGAACTTTTGACGACACAATACAATTTGTTCAAATCCGTCCTGGAATATGTATACTGTGTAGTAAATTTGATATTTTTATCTGCTTTGAAACAAAAAACTGGTGGATTTTGATCTCAGGGATTGTGTTATCCCCACCCTTTACTCTTCGCTTGAAACTCAACTGCCAACCAATCAACTGCTAATTCTGGTCAACAGGAAAACCCTGAGAGGAAATCGAAAAATTGGGAACTTGTTCAAGAGATCTAGATAGTGAATAGGTAAGTTGTCTGCAAATTTTCATTCAGTTTTTTCATTCACTGGCAGAAGCTATCAATTAGAGAGTGTAACAGACAGCTCAATGGATAAACTTGCTTCAGCATGTTTCTGATATCAGTGATATCAGATACCAAGATTTATCACTGGTATATCTCCTGTAATTTGACAGAAATCAGTGACATGTCTTATAACTACATCTGTCTTTTTCAGACTGTAAACCTGTCCTCTGGTCGAGATAGCGGTGGTGAAACATTCAGGCGGGCCCACCCTGAACCAAACACAAATAGGAGATTGAGACCAAACGCATTCAGTAGTCTTGCCGATCATTTATTTTGAAGATACAGACATTTTATCTCATCATCTGATATAGAAATCTATTTTTAGTAAAGGTCACAATAGGGAGCAGTGGTATAGGTAATCTAAGAAAAACCAGAATATCCACCCAAACACTCTTCTTTGTTTAGTATACAGGGTCTGCTGTTTTATCAGGGTGCTATTTTTGTGAAATCTATGTACATGTACAGAGTTTGTAAAGTTGGACATGCTTATTGATGTATGTAAACTGTTTATCGTTTATTGACATTCGTGTCAAGTAATGCTCAATGTTTTTTTGTTAACGATACACAACTGCTGGGTGTTATATACATAACAGATCTGAACTTTTTCCATGAAATACATTTTTATATATGTATGAAAATGTTTGCAATTTTTTTTATTATACATATCAATAAAGAATAAAACCAGTGTATTTTATTATGCCTTGCCTTTTTCTCACGGCCCCAGGAGAGGGGTTTCTGGAAGGGGGGACCTGTGTGATTTCACTCACGGTCTGACACGTCTGAGGCAACCGTCGTCTGGCTCCCGGCGCCCTCTGGAGGGAGAACAGTCGCGCTTTTGTCTCTGTCAGTCTTCACAGTTTTCTCGGGTTTCAGAGACCAAGGAGATCATCGTGATGGCGGATACACGTGTATATATCGGCTGCCAATCACGGTTCTGTGAACTTTTCAGAACACAGAAAGTCTTCCAACTTAGATCTGAAGCAAGGTTTTTCTTGGTTACATGTACTGAACTGGAGTTCACTTTCCGAATGAACGTATACATAAACTCTAAGATAAACAGGCAGTCAATAAAAATTTATATCTCATAAATCCGTGCAAAAAAATTGGATCTTTCAATATATATTATTTTCACAATGTACTAGTAAAAAAATATTAATTAAGATTCTAATTTTTGTCTGGAAATTAATGATATGTTGAAGTAACGACAATTCTTTTCTCTATGTTTTATTGAATGGATTAAACAGAAGGAAACTATCATTAAGAGACAATTCAAAATCATTGGACGTATAAATATGTGATGAATTTTAAATGATTTAAAGAATTTTAATAAAATCAACATTGGAAAAAAAAGACAGTATATCATTTATAAATGGGATCGTTTTCAAGCATGTGGGTCTGTATACAAATGAATGAACGAATGAATGAAGAGTAAATAAAACAGGAAAAGAATATTGTTTGATTCAGAAGCTCAGTAACTCAACAGACCGGGTGTTGAGGCGGCGGAGGGTGTAACTTCGACAAGTTGCCGCGGATTGAGAAGTTGCAGCATCTATCTGTTTCTACTCCGTTTTCTGAGAGAGAGAGAGAGAGTACGGCAACAGTTAGCCATCCATACTATTATATTGTTTTGCTAAAGAGTTATTCCTTGCCATATTGTTTTTTTAAAGGTTTCTATAAAAAGATATTTTTGTTTAAATACATAATCCATCATAGGCTTAATCTCCCAAAAAAGCATTTTTTGTTGTCCATCGTCAATGAGAAAAGCGGAATAACTTCGTTAGGACACGTCGCCTGTTTGAGGCTACTTGAAATACTATATACATCAGCGTCAGAAGCAAATTGAAAGCCGGTTCCGACGCCTATGATATATACTATAAAAGGAATGCCCCCATGGAATGCCATCGATATAAGCTTTGGGTTATTTTAAAATTTTATTGGCATGCTTTTGTATTTTTGTTCATGGAAAATTGAAAAAATATGTGGAATTGCGTCTTCAGTATTGTTCCTAGAGCATCATCCCTTGATGTCTCCTATTGACAATACAAGATCTCCTAACATTATACTATATATTTGCAAGTACTTTATTACTGTATTATTATCAGCATTATTAGGAGGACACCGTTGAGTTGTTCTTCAGTTGAGTGGAACCAGACAGTTTGTAACTAATGAGAGAAGCGGTATTTCTTGGTTTAAGGGAGGTAACTCTTATTTGTCACCTTTATTATTTTTCAGCTTTACCTAAATGGACGGTTCACATACAATGTTTACATATCAAATCTTTATTCATCTCACTGAGCACACTCTTTGTAATGTTTACAAAACAAGCAAGTTGTAGTTATATATGTTTTTTCCCAGTGGGTCTTTGAGTGGCAATTAAGCTCAATTCTATTCTATATATACGTCTAAAAAATTAAAAGAGATAAGTTTAAAATAAAAAAGAGTATATTCATTTTCAAATTAAACAATATAATGCTTTCTCTAAGGTGATTCATGCGGTATTAAGGGAAGACACCATGTATTTTTCTCTGCAATGATCGCTACCTTCATAACCCGCACGAATCATCAAAGAAAGCATTTTATTGTTTATATGTAATAGGATGAGATTTATTAATTATTATATTATTAAATCTAATTACAGTATTGATAATGATTAGTTAAGATATACATGTAATATATTTTGGCAATACATGTAGTTCTATATTAAACAACCCAGAGTAGAACACCTATGTTTACCTGGCTTAATTAATGCCCTAAGGATATATGGTCCTTATATGGTAGGTTTAAAGGTGTGTTTTTATGAAGGAAATCTATTGGTTTTTAAGTTTGTATAGTTTGGTTTTATTGGTTGGTAGTTTTCCCTCCAAGAGTTCTTTGTACTGTTTTAAGCATTCTTCACATTGAAGCCTAAGAGACAGACTCATATAGACATTTTGTAGTTGACATTATTTCATCTCATATAGGTAAGCTAACATTATTTATTTCTAACCATAACAGAAGTGCTAATATTTTATTAATAGTATATCTATTGTAATTTAGCAAATTTAATATATCCTTTTGCACTTTATTAGTAAGAGCGATTGTTGAGTGAAAGAATATTTATTAAAGTATATTGAGCTTTGAGAATTAGAAGTAAAACTAGTGAAAACCTTATTTTAAAGCAATTTGTATTTTTAATTAGTATTACTTATGGAAATATATATAATTTGTAGTCTGTCTCTGCTGTGTATAAAAGCGCACACTCATAGGGCGTGGGATTGCCCATTCCCATATGAATGGTATGGATTATGTTTTTATCATTAATGTATGTCAAATATAAAGACGTTTCATAAAAAACGCAAATATATCTGTACTGTAAAGCATTTTATAATCTGTATGGATAAAATGTGTAATTACATGTATAATTACATATAAGAGTTATTGCCCTTTAATAAGAGTAAAACATTACCGTGTCTATAGTGTGTTTTATACCTTAGCATATTACTTACTATTGTTATTATTTCATTTCAGGGCTATTATTTATTTATTCATTTGTTATCATATCTGTAATCACAATATCAAATAAAAGGGATGTCTTGAACCTTATACAGTGTTTCGTATATATGAAGAACCAGCACTGTTTCATATATTTACATCTTTATTTTAACAAATTAAAGAATCTATCGTAAAGAGTAACAGTGTTAAATAAAATTAACTAAATTATTGTTAAAGTATATCAAAGAAATATAGCCAAGTCGTCTTCATTTGGAATTTGAATCTGACTTCCTGCAATTCGTGATTTTTCTAATGTTGATGAAGGTTTCAACCGATCAATATACGGGTCGTGTAGATTTCGGCCCTGTCAGCTTCTACAGAGCTATGAATTACAATCAATTTCTGTAAGTAATAGAGTGAATCATACTCGGTGGATGCAAATATATTAAAATACACAGAAAACCCCCCGATAACTTCGAGGAAGTTAAATGTACATACTTTGTAATCTAAACGAAAATCTGTGTATATAAACGGGAAGTAAAATTATTTGCAAGGATTACATGTATCTATCATTTTCAAGTTTTTTGAAATTTATAAAGCACACTGAAGTGTTTATTTATTTGCTCTCATGGTCACCCCTGCGAATGTTATTGTCATTTAAATTTAGACCACGTGGTTTTATTTGACCCTTTCAGTTTCCCAGTAAAAATCGTGCCTCGTGTTTATAGTTTATTTCCTAGAATCTACTAGGTATAAAATCTAGACGTTTATTGATTTTAAACTTTATCTTCATGAATTGGTGGATAAAACAAGTTCTAGAAATAAATGTGACAATAGAAAATAAAGGTTTTTTTTCTGCTGTTGCAACAATTAACATGCTTAGTAGCGATCCACCCTAAGGAATAATTTTCGATCCACGCCTGACCTAGAAATAGCATCAATAATGAAACAGACTATACTATTTTATGCCGAATGTTACTTGAAAATGGCTCGATATACTAAGTTTTTATAAAAAAACAGACACCAATTCTTGTTTAAAAGCATGGTATTGCACACCAAAAGCGTAAAATAAGGCTTTGATTTTATCAAGCAACCCAATGTCACGTGTAGAGTGGTTAAACACGAACGATAACTCTGTTCTGAATATCATCGTTTAGTTTAAATAACCGCTAGATGATGAAATAAGACATATATCTTAAAAGATTTTCATGTTTTAACATAAATCAAAGTAGGACATGATATGAAAAACGACCAGTACTTACGTATTTTGAGAAAATTATCCGAACACTTATACTTCCGCTCGAATTCTCATAGGAACTGAATAAATCTCGGCGAAGTCTCGTGAACTTTCATTCGAGCACCTCTGGATTTAATACATACTTAGCAACGATAAAAAAAAACATTCCGAACACATTCGCAGGGGTGATGGTGTTAACATAAACAATCATTCTGAGGAGGCTGGATGGTCAACAAATTAACCATCAGATCTACCTTAATTTTAACCATCAGATCTACCTTAATTTTTCAGATATGATTTGTTTAGCTATTAACTATCATTTAGTAAAGAAAAAATCCGTATGTTTGAACTTTTTAATTTGGGTATTTTCCTATATTTTTTATATAGAGCTCTTCTTCTAAAGGAGGTCAATACAGTCTAAAAATGGTCATGACCTAAGTGAGATTCACATGAATTACATTTTCACATACTAATAAAATTTAAGTTCTAATTCAAGTTTGTATTTATTCTTTAATTGAATAATATTTTCCAAGTATTAAATAACTTCTGACAGTTCTTAATTAATACATTTTCTAAAATACATTCAAATTATGGTTTTTTTTTTTTTAAATTCTCTATCTCTTGTAATGTACCGAGATGCTACCTAATAAAACTAAGAGTTATCTCTCTTTAGCTTGAACACGCTAGCACATGTTTATAAAACAATGCCTATTTTGGACCAGATCAAAGATGACATCTAATCATAATTTTTAAACTGACGTACGTTCATTTTATTTTCCTGAATTTTAAATGATTATTTCAGATTTCTGTTGTTGTTAGATTTGTAATATTAAACAAAAAATATAAACTTGGACCTAATATCTAAGTTTGATTTAAAGTTTTAAAGACGTAACTCATTCAGTTGTAAGAATGAGAAGACAGCTATCAAATATAGGAGTGTTGGGAAATATCAAGTTCTCAGACAGGATGCGATTCGGTGTCAAAGCACTGCATTGAGTACAAGGGTGTGTGCTCGTAGACCAAGGTGTAAACAACTATAGAAGGTACACTACAAGCATCTCATTAAAATCAACTGTTTGAATTAGATTTGATATATTTATTTTTTAAATATATAAAAATATAAAATCTCAACAAATAAATTATCTTTTAAACCTCGTTTGTGCAGAAAATAAAAAATCCCTATTCCATGAAAGAAGAATATACATGTAAAATTTTGTTGTGGAATTGACTCTAAACTAATAATTTATTTTACGAAAAGAACGGTTGGTTTAATTATTATATTTCACAAAAAAGCGTAAATGTACACAGACGAAGAGTCATTGGAAGTGTTCAGACGATTATGTACGTTATATCAAAGTTCATAACGCACCTTTAACCCCCACCCCCCCCTTCACAAAAAAAATAAATAAATCGATAGATAAAAACAAGTGAAAATCGGATGATAATAATAATAATTTACCGTTAATAAAACAATATAATTTCATATTATTTGATAGAAATATCGCGGTCCCTGCAAGAAACCTCTGGCTCAACCTTGGATACGCTCTTATAATTTGTTGTCGATTCATTTCACGGCGACCAGGAGACAAACAAGCAGAGCATGTTATTCTTTTTGCGCCATTAATCAAATATAAACTTTGTTTTTATTGGGACTCTCTTTGTGTGCAAGATACGCGTCCTATATGGGCGCCATCTTCATCATAATTCATTGTCTGTTTCCCGAGCCATAACAGTAAACAATCGGTCCTGATAGACCTACAGTATCAGTTTACAGCCCATTTCCCCGGGACCACCGAAATCAGCCTCGCGGGAGAAAATAAAATCTTTTTATAGTGTCATATTCAATTTTCTTGATTTTAAATAACAAAAATATGAAAGAAAATCGAAGGAGAAAAGCAGTTTAATTCCTGACGGTGCCTGTTTGCCCTCTATTTCACGTACTGTTGGGAACTCCATTGTAATAATCCGACGAAATCTAAGACTAACTCTTAAATCTCTTGTTTATTTTGCTGCATCACGGTCTTCAACGAGTTTATTTATTTATTTTTTATTTATTCATTTTTTTTTTTTTGCTATCTCCCATCACAAAACGTTTTTCAGAAAATTGTATAATAGGAAACCAGAGAAATAAGAGGCAATAAATTTGTGCAAAAAATGTGTGCAAAATTTGAACGCATCCACTGAAATTTTTTAGAACAGGAATTATATTTCGCCAATATCAAAACAGATAACAAAAATAAACCTCCTTAAAATATCAGCGCAGATGTTTTATTTAAAAAGTAAATTGAAGGCCTCAGCTAAAAGATAAATAAATTTAAAAGTAAATTCAGCTGTGTATTGTATCCACGCGGTGAATTGTTGAAAAAGAATCACAAATAAACCGCAAAGAATTAAAGGCGTTAAATATTGGATAACAATAGCGCGCTAAAGTTACACAAAATACAGGAACTTTCTTTCTTATAAATCTCATTTACGCGTTAATCGCAACAACGCAAAACCACGCCCCCATTAGCGTTGACACATTATTTACATCTCGCGTTATTGTCCACCGGTAAAACCCCCCGTTATTGGGAATCTTTAAATATTGCTTCCTTTGTGTCCCTATTACTGCAGAATTGATCCCGATCATTGTTACAAATTAATGCAAAGAACTCAAGGATCAAAAATAATGTTGACACTCTGTGTGTAGACACACACTTACCGTATAGCGCCATTGTAGAGGCCTGATTAGCGGGAGGACAGGGGACCCCTTTCACGTGAAACCCCTCGCTTTCATCCTAACTCGATACAGCTCGAGTACATACTCAACAGAGAGTGAAACTATCAATTCACACCAATCACAAAGACTGAGCCTCCCAGAGTTTGAGTTTTTAATTGCAGAACAAGGTGCCTTACCTGGATCTGAATCACACCTTTCACAATCCCCGAGTATGCACTGAATTTGCACCTTGTTGACATACCGAAGCTCAATAAGCAAGCATTGATAGCAAAATTATCTTGAGATTTTCTTTGAAATATTATATGGATGAATTTTCCGATATAGAGCCCACTATATTGACCACTGATCTTTGTGATCTGTATTGTTTCCTTCTTTTTCCTTTACTCTTTTTGATGTTTGAGGATTCTAGCATGAGATACTCTGATTACATGTACTCACAAATTAAACAACAATCTCAGCAGCAACTACTTGTATGTTTTGATTCTTTTTTCCATGAAACGAATATAAACCAAGCAAAATACATTATTTTGTTCTTATTTGTTTTTATTATTATAATAACATGTAAAATAATGAGCATAAGTTGTAACTTGGCATGTAACAAATAAAACAACAAAGTTGTTGCCTCCAATAAAGCCTTTACACAGATAAAGCTTAATGGAATGGTCCGATATAACACAAAGCTTTCAAAAATCCAGGAATGAAATTCTGAGAAAATGAGCAAAGCAGTTCAATAATGGAATGAAATTATGCATCACAGATTAAAGCTTCCCCAGCTTTTGTAGATTTCTTATGATCAGCTCTAGTTTTGTGTCTTGATCGTTTAATACTGGCATAAAAAAATTGTTCCTGCATCATCTGAATACACTCATATTTAGATAATGTTTTTGGCAGGTCTGCATATACAAAGTCTTGACTACGATCTCTGGTACACAGTACAGTATGGTGAATTGTAGTACATGTACTTGTAAAGCACAGTCATACACACACACACAAAATGACATCACTACACAATGAAGTCGTTAGAGCATCGGTAGTTAAGATCATCGTCCAGGTCCTCTGGGTTGATGGTGTAGCTGCCCGATGTGGTTGTAGCTGCATCGTCATCGTCCTCCCGCGACTTAGTGGTGCTAACAAGGCTGCCTCCGCCACCAAGATTGAAATAGTCTTTGTGAACACTTGAGTTATAGGGGGACTTCACATAGTCCCACGGGTCTGAGTTATTATGTGAGGAGTATGAGATGGGAGAGTATGGCATGTTATGAGCACTATGAAATGGAACAGCTGAGTGTCTTTTATCACTGCTGCTGGGAATGAGGCAAGGGGGAGGTCTGGGGGGTTTACTGTCCTTTCTGGGCAGTGATGAAATAAATGAAGATGGAGACATTGATTGGCTGTGGTAGAAATCAAATGATCTGGAATCATCTGAAATAGAAAGAGAAAAGAAATCAATATAAAGCTATTGTATCCTCCAACAATTGTGTTTTTAAATCTATTTTTTTTTTAAATTTCAATTTCTTGGCAGCTGCATTAACATTACTTTGCTGATTGTAAGAACTCCTATGAACTTTTGTTTTTTGGTATCTACCTGCGGTATGTGCAGTACTTGGATTGTCATCCTCACTGCCCCCTCGCCCGCTGTCCGACGGGATTGTTTCCCCTGATGTGTCGCTATTACTGTCACAGGGGTGGGCTCTCCCGTTGGTAGAAACCTAAAAATAGAAATAAATAAATGACTACTGAATCGAGTACTTCACGATCAGTTATCACTCATATAATAGAAATGGACTCTACATTGTGAGTTCTATTGATTGGAACTCTGTTAGATTCTAGCCAATATATGTATCGGTTGTTTAGGCCTATTCAGAGATATGACAATTTATGAAAATGATATTTTACTGTCAATCAAATGAAGACTGCACGTAGGATTCTGTACAACTGAATTATTGATCACAGTAATTTAGAAGGTTCATTTTTGTCCCCGTAAAAGTTTATCTGCAGGAAGCATTGTAACAGCTGCAGAGACAATGCCATTGTTACAGCAGGGTTTATGGCAGAAGCATGATGACATCATATATTCATAAGGAGGCTTCCATCATGGATGATAAAGTCATCAAGCTAAATATTTGAAATGTCTTCTATTATTTAGATTATAAAAAAAAAAGTTTTATACAAACCTGGTTGTCTTTTTTCAGGAGAATTTGTTGAAGTTTCATGGCTTCCATGTTAGAATCCGATCTCAGGGAGGAATAAGATGGGGGCTTGTCATATAAATTCTGTAACAAAACAAATAAACGAATAAACACACAGAAGGAGAATCATTTCAGAAAAAAAATAAGGTAATAATAGATGATTAAGGTATTGAATTAATAAATGTATTAATAATGTTAAATTATTTAATCATTTTTCTGACTCAGTTATTTCACGTAAGGTTCACATATTCTTTTAAAAGAAAGTTTGTACAGGCATGTACCACTTAATTCTCACAAATCTAGACAGGAAATACAGTTAGATAATGCTGGCCATACACTATAGAATAGATTTTTCTTTGGTGAAATAGTAAAGTCTATCAAGTTCAATTGCACATAATAATTGAAAAGAGAATATATTCAAGGACCTTTGGTGTAAACTATTCTTAAAAATTAGGGGGAAATAATTATCTTTTGATAAGAAAAAAATTAAATACATTATACATCATAAGAAAAATACTGTCTGCATAAAAAGATAATGATCAGATTCATGCCATTTTAATTGCAAGCAATCTACTTTCGTGTCACTTGATATTTTTCTCCATTGAAATAAAAATCAGGCTAGCATTTTAAGAAACCATACGGCAGGTCTTGGATTTTAATTTGTCAGTGGCTTTTGTGAAAAGGTGAAATTGATAGCTGTTGGTTTTGGACTTGCTCTCCATGCAAGTTTGCTCTGTTCAAATATATGACTACATCCTTAAACAAGTTTAAACCGTAAAGAAAACTTTGCAAATCTATTGCTCAAATAATTACATATCCTGGACAATTTCAATAAGGTCCCAAAGAAAATATTTGTCGAGTTTTATAAACAAAGTGATTTATTTTTCTATTCAATAATATGATGATTATTTCTCGGGTAGATGTGGTTCTTTATGAACGGCTTTGAAGACCTCTAGGTTAGAAAGGTTGAGCTCGCACAAAAATTAAAAACACACTTTAAAATATGAAATGTTTTCTTATTGGTAGATTTTTTTTGAATACTTATAAGCTGTTTTTACAGTAATGAATGGAAAGTACCAACCTAAGTAAAGAGATTATACTTTAAAAATATTGTATGGAGAGAGAGAGAGAGAGAGAGAGAGAGAGAGAGAGTATTAATTTATCAACTAAATCCTGAATATATTTTTTGTAAGACCAAAGGTTTGAGTAAGAGGAATAAATATCAATTGTACTGACATTATTATACCCATTCACAAGCTTATTTCCCCTATCTGCAATAATTGCACAGAAAGGGATGAATTAAATTCATTTATAAGCACTGATTTATTAAAATAAATGCATAATCTGCACTGCACTCTCCAATAAGATTGCTTTAGTGCCCCCTATAGAGGCACTAACCTAATCACCAATTCTGATCATAGACAATGATACACCCACAAAACCATTGCCACTCACTCCCTCTAGGCCAGAAGACATCTTTTTTTTTTTTCAATTTGGGAAAAATAAAAATGCCCATGTTTAGTCCGCGCGATTATTTCCAATTCAAAGATAAGATTTAATATTCTTTTTTTTTTTTAAATCCTGATTCCCAAAGGTTGGACTAATTTCATAATAAGAAGATTAGAGGATGGTTAAAAAAGATTGATGCCGTAAACCATTTGGATTATCAAGGAACCAATGAAATGTCCTATTGTAATCCATTCACCTCTCCCAAAGAGAATGACCCTATTTATCTAAAACGCTGTATCTACAAAGAGCAGCCATTATTCCAGTTATGGTGATATCTTTTAAATGGGAGCAATAATGCATAAAAAACCTCAGCTAACCACAAAAAATTATGCAACTTCTAATGGAAAATAATGATCCTGCCCTTTCAGAAACAATTCAGCTTCTATGATTCATATCCGTTACTAAAAGTATCTATATTAGCCATATGGAAAAACAAATCGGTGCATTGTCCAGTGTGGACCCCAGATAATTTATGATCAAGAGTAATGCAAAAAGACAAAGTTCTTTAAAAAAGATATGGTGACAAGTAGCCCAAGGTCAGCCCATTTATCTCGCTCTGGAGAGTTAAGGGTCCATTATGACACCATTTCTGACATCTAACATATTTTTCTCCTGTTTGTGGCCTTTATTAACCAGATTCTTGGGGAGTGACATGCACGATACATTTTTCCGAGATCGGTATCCCAGATACACACAAAACCCTACCATTGTACGAGGATGCAATCCTAGACACCTGACTTTTGACTAAAATACATAAAATAATATTACAGATATCTCGCCTCAGTGTAGTTTATCTCATAAGACACTGCTTGCGTTATGAAGGGGGCACGGAATTGTGATCTGAGGTTAAAATGTCAACTCTTACCGAATTTCATTAACCATCGGTCATGTAACAATAATGTGTGTTTTATTTGTGTTTGTATTTTCACTACAGAATCTTAAATGACTCAGCCTGATGATTTTGGATCAGGTTTTTCCTAATTGCATTAGAATTTCAAATCATGGTCATTAACAAGTCCACATGGATTTTTACCAAAATAGAATCGTTAAAAGAAAGTTTTTATTAACCTGTTTGCAATCGGGCTTTCCAATGTATGCTTGCAAAGAAATAAAAAAAGAGAAACATGCTTATCTATGACCTGATAAACTTTTAGTCTTGAAAGCCATAGTTTAACTTTAAAAAAAAAATCAAATTTTTGTTGATTGTTTTGAAATTTGTTTGTGTCTCCTTAAAAATGGAATTAAATAATACAAGATGTTTAAGAAACAGTCACTAACTGCAGTGTACGTCAATACATGTGTACTTACATTTTGTGAGATGTTGGAGCTGTAGTTATGGCTGGAGCTGCTCAGACTTCCCTCTCTACTGGTTCCCGTGTTGAGCGTCACCTTCTTCCTCTCCATGTACTCTGCCTCTGGGTGAGAATTGGGGAGGGTAGAGGTACCAGTGGGGGCGTACCCACTCTGCATGGGGACCCCGAGGGGACCAGGACTGGACTTGTATTTCTTGCGCTCATTGTCTTTCTTCCTGATGACCAGAATAACGACCACGATGCCGGCCGAGATGATGAGAGTGAAGATGATGACGCCAATGGAAATGTAGATATACTTATTGTCTGTTTCAGGTTTCTGAGCAGCAACAGTGGCATTATTAATGGACACCTCTACATTTAGTTGGGTACATGCTGATTTGACTGGAAGCCCACCATCTTGCACACAGATGATTAAGCTGACGGACTGATCGGTCGTGAACTGGTAGTTACGGTTCAGGAACAGTTCTCCTGTCTGTGAGTGTAAGTTGAACATGTTTTTGTCATTGCCGGTCTGTATGAAGTAGGTGAGCTGCCTGTTGATGCCGTCGTCTTTGTCTTCTGCTATGATCTTGGTTATTGGTAAAGTAGTCACAGTGGAGGACACAGTGTTGTTCATTTTGTTGGGGAACAATATCCTGGGTGCGTTATCATTAGCATCCATGACGTACACTGTGACATAGGCGGAACTATTCAGAGAGGGGTTGCCACTGTCCCTAACATACACCATGAAATTGTACTGACCCATGTACTCTCTGTCAAGTTCAGCCCTGGTAATCACAGTTCCATTAAGAGAGACTTCGAACGGAACATTTCTGTCTTGTGAAGACATGGAGTACTGTAGATAGGCATTCTGTCCCAAATCTGGATCATGTGCAGTAACCGTGCCAACATGGGTGTAAGGGTCGCTTAATTCACTAACTTCAAAAGTAAAAAGGGATTTTGTAAATTTGGGTCTGTTATCGTTAATGTCTGTAATGTTGACAATAACTGTGGCAGTGCCAGTTTTGGGTTCCTTTCCACCATCCACCGCTAAGACTCGGAATAAATAGTCACTAGTGGTCTCCCTGTCGAGTACCCCAGTGGCGTTGATGACTCCGGTGATTCGATTGATACTAAACGAAGACCCAGCATCGCTGTGGAGAACATACTGAATTTGAGCATTTAGATCGATGTCAATATCAGTGGCCGAAACCTTAGTGACAGTAACTCCAACGGGGTTATTCTCTTCTATGCTTGCAAAGTAGGTCTGCTGGAGAAACACAGGTTTGTTGTCATTTTCATCCCCAACTTGTACAATGAAACTAACAGAGGAGTATAATGGGGGTGTTCCTAAGTCATGACAAGACACTGTTACGTTGTGTTCACTGGCTGTTTCTCTGTCCAAAGGCGTTTTCACCACAACTTTGTAACCCTTACTCTGCAAAGGCTTAATGTCAAAAAAGGAGGAGGAGATGGAGCACACATATTCTCCATTTTTCCCTGTGTCCGAGTCTTCCACACTGACATGAGCCACGAACGCGTCAATATTAATCAGTTCAGATATCAGGACTTTCCCGGCACTCCCTGACACCAAATTGACCTTGACGACCGGTGGGTTGTTTCCAGCATCCTGAATCTGTATGTTCACCTTGACCTGAGCATAGTTTGGAATCGCCCCTTTGTCCCTTGCTTCCACAAAGAAAGAAAAGATCTCGTTTGGTTCATAAACTAATTTCTTAAGAAGCGAGATTTCCCCAGTTCGATTGTTGATGGAGAATATATCGCTGTAGGCTCCTTGGCTGATGTGATACTCCACCTCTCCGTTCAGTCCGGTGTCAGCATCAGTGGCCGTCACTCTCAGAATTGTGGTTCCGGGCAGGGTATTCTCAGGAACAGTCTTATTGTAAATGGACTCCCCAAACACAGGGGAATTATCATTATCGTCCAAAACATTTATATTGACTTGTAACGTCCCAATGTTCTGTTCTGCACCTCCATCTTTTGCAAAAATCTTACACATATAAAAAGCTTTTCTCTCCCTATCAAGATTCTCAAGCAACACTAATTTTACGTCAAAACTTCCATCCAGTTTCTTCTTAGTCTGCAGTCCAAAAGTTTCATTGGCGGGGAATATTTCGTAGCTCTGAACTCCATTATGCTCCCCTGTATCTAGATCCACAGCTGCTGGAAGTTGAACAAGATGGCCGATGCTAGAAGTTTCCGAAATGTTAATTGTTATCACTGATTCTGGAAATCTTGGGGCATTGTCGTTGATGTCATTGACATGAACATTTACCGTTATGATTTCAAACTCCACCAAATCTTCTGTACTTGCTGACACATCAAATGTTAAAGTACAACGAATATCTTTACACTGAATATTCTCCCGGTCAATGGTTGTAATTGTTGTCAAATCCCCATTAGACACACTGATGCTAAATACATTAGAATATGCATTATTTTGAGTTAGATAATTATATTTCAATCTGTTAAAGTCTGCCAACGAAAGATTTGCCTTTTGAAAAAGATTGCTTTTTGTTGCAATATTCCCAATCAGTCCTGGGAGTTCTTGTTCATTTATCGAGAAATCAGCAACATACAGTTGTGAGAAAGAAGTCTCGAAAATGGATAAAGCACACAGTAGGAAGAAAGCTGCCATATTGGAATGTGTTTATCCTTCACAAAGGCTGGGGCTCCTTGGTCATTTCAGTCCCGCTGGGTTTCCAGGGGTTTCTTTATAGTGATACCTGAGCAATAAAAGAGAAACAAATTAAAACCATTAATGCATTTATGTTTCATAAATCTAGATTAAGTTATAAAATCCTGACGGCAAGAAAGGACTGTCACAGGGATAGAAATAAAAATAGCATTACCCAGCTTCCTGTGAAGTTTCTGAAGTTTTCGCAACACCTGTTAGCAACAGGGCTTGCATTTAAAAAATTCAACTTTTTCTAAATATGTAAATCTAAACATGTAATTATTTAAACTAGAATTTCCTTTAACGGAAAGGAGAAAAATAACCCAAATTTCTCTAAATTTAATATATAAATTGGTGACTCGATCACTCTATTTCAAACAAATATTGTCCTCTATATTGAGTACATGAAGAAAATTAGAATTTATCATACCAATACTAGATCCTTAAAAGTCTGCTTGTTAATTTAATGACACACAACAAGAAATGGTCATATCATTTTAAAAAATCTTCCAAAGTTTTAAAAAAAGAACTAATGATTAAGATCTGTGGTCTCAAAGATAGAAAAAAATTCACTGCCTCTCATTTCAAGTCTTTAAATGTCACTTTCATTCCGGAGACAATTTTTAACTCGTTAAATTGAGTAAATATATAAAGTTCCAAATTTATGAGAAGTTACTTTATTAGAAATGCATTCAACACTTCAAAAGACTCAATTGCACCTTGCCACCTGATATTTCAGCAGAATATAGAAACACACCCCCTGTCCTCACCCAAAGTGAAGAAAACCACTTCCAACTGTAAAACTGTTGTATAGTTACCTGTGTTTTATGCTGGTGCATTTCTTTTGAAGTCAATATTTACCCATTGTAAATTACACTCTCATTCAGAAACACCCTGACGCAAAAGCAATATTTCTCCATGTTATAAATTTAGTCCCCCCCTTGAATTAAGAATGAAATTTCCTTTGTTTTTAACCTGAACAGAGAATTATTAAATTTTGGTATTGGATTATTTCAATGAGTCTTATCACTCAAATCATTTCCTTATCTGGATCTGTTTCATCTTGTCAATGTAAAAATGTCATAAAAACCCAATAAAATATGACAACTTCTGATCAAACATGCTCATAACAAAAATCTAACCACTTGTCAACATAAATCAACACCCTTTTTGAAAAAAATATTTTCATTTTCTTGATAGCTCGGTACTTTTAAAAATTAAATATGAAGTTTTGATCATTTAATAATAATTGTTCTTCAATATTGATAAAGTTTAGCTATATTATTTTTGTTTATAACTCTCAATGATTTTTAATTTGCCAAATGCAATAAAAAAAAATTTTAAAATGATTTTCAGAAAGATATTTTAAATTGATATTCTAAATACTGGGTATATCATTGAAATCACATTATTCCTATATTTTGATACCTAAATTAAAAACCTGAAATAAACCATTTCTCACCTTGTTGTAAAACAGAGCGTTCCTTAAAGAAAATAAATTAAAAAGTCCAGTACTGAATCACAATACGCTATGCTAGGTCAGTGTGTGTGCGCCTGATGTTTATATTATTGTCCGCAAATCAGGCTTTATTTATCTACAGCTTAGCTCCTTTCTTAGTCAACACTGCAGACACTTTTAAAACCTCATGCTTCCTCTTGTATGTAAACACTGAATTTTCAATTTCTTCTCCATTTGGAAATTCTTAAGTTACATTAGGGCATGAAAGTAATGATGTGCCCATTGTCCATCCTCCCAGTCAAGGATGACGATAATCTCTCCGACAAATATACCCGCTTAAGCCGTTAAGACAACTTAAATATTTCCCCTATCACACTAAAGAGTTGACACATCCGAAAAAGGAACCCTGTATTCCTGACCATTCCACAACACTGTCGCACTGACTCTCAATAAAGCTGGGCTGCTCGCAGCGTCGCGGCTGAGTGACTAAGGACTGCCTACTATGTCACAGACAAGCTAGTCGGGATGTCAGTAAAGTTGTGATACACATGAATGTTTGTGACCTCCTTAATAAAATTGGGGGAGATATCATCATAAAATCAACAGCTTAACTTGATCAAGATTAGGCAGCTTTTTTAGGGATGATAGTCATATTTTTCCAATATACAGTTTTCAAAGAAAAGAGTTTATATATGTTCATAAAAATGAAAATTTTTAGAAGTAATATCTGCATGTTGTAAATTTATTAAAATTTTCAATTATTTCAGTATTTATTATTTAGAATGTTCAAATGTTATTCTAATATAAATGAAATAAAATATTTTTAAGTTTAGATTTAAAAAAAATAAAATGCAGCTAGTCTCTGTGACTTAATCTTATAGTCTTTTATTCAAATAATTATCTAAATGCATGTAACTAAAAAATTAGAAATTTTAACACAATTAACTATGATAAAAAAATTATTATAAAAGTACCATTCAAATTAGAGACTTGGTAGCCTATATGTAAATGAGGGTGACATATGATTAGGTCCAGTCTGTGTTCACACCAATGGATGCCAACAGTTACAGGACTGACAGCTCAACATGGCATCAGCTGTGAACAAACCAGCAATCAACATGTCTATCTCTCTATCACCACCTAATTATTCCTTCAATCTCTCTATCTCCCAGCTTATCACTAGATCTATTCCCCCAAAATTTATCAGCACCCCCCATCTACTGATATTAATTATTTACATACCTAAGGATCTTTAATTACTTGGGGTATAGACTGTGTTAATTTGTTTCAAGTGTCGATCTGCATGGGTTGTGCAAAAATTATCAAATGTCCATACATAAAAATGTCGGGTCGGGCATTGTTAAGTACCTGTGACAAACTTGTTTCTTGTTTGTTATAAACCTACAGGGCCTGACAAACAGTCCATCGCAATCTCAAAAGCTTCACATAGTTCTTTTTTATCTTAATTATAGCAATAAAAAGCACTGATTGCATTTATTAAAACTATAAAATTTTTCTCTCAAAATAAGCTTTCTTATCGAAAATGACACAACCTATTTAGGTCTGCCAGGGCATTGCATTGAGAAAATTAAGACTCTGTAACAGCTAGGAAATCAAATATTTTGTCATAACGCAGGTGAGTTAGGGGAGATGTGATAGAGAGCAGCCATGTATAATCTTAAATTAATGCAGAATTAATTCAAAAACTTGCAAGCATAAAATGAAATAGATAGGGGGCTTAGCAGGGCATGAAATAAACTCCATTATACTTCAAATAAACATGCATACTCCATCCTGTGATCAAGACTATATAAAAATAAAAACTTAAGAGGCCACCATATGCAAGCCGCATATAACATTCTGTTGCATTTACATCTATCATTTTCTGTGGTCTACGATTCAAATAGAAAATATCAATCATTGCAATGACAAAAACAAAATTATTCCGGGCAACGACATGCACAAATGCAATCATTTTGCATGTAGCGGTAAGGTGTTGACAAATTGCATCACTGAGCAAATACTAGCATGGATCCCCAACAAAAGTGGCTTCTAAATTAAGTATCTTTACTCCTACTTGACATGGTCAGATGGTATATCATTATCTTAAGCTGCCTCATCATCTGACGGAGAACGATCAGAGATGACCATTGCTTATCAGATAGGTCTAATTACAGTAAAAACATGAAAGAGCTGCCTGGCGTTGGTTTTTGGGGATCAGACAGCCAGATAATGGGATGTTTGCTGATGAAATAGGTAGATCCTATAGACAAACGTCCGTGTTGATGTGACATATGTCTGAATCACCTGCCCAAACAACCTGTTTAACTGGTCAACAACGGCACTGTTCTACCTCGGTTCTAAATCAATATTAATTACCCTAAGTTTGATTTCAAAAGCATTAACTCCCTCCCCCTTTCCTTGTACCCACAACTAAAAAGTTTGGTTTTTAAAGCATTCACCCTCTCCCCCACCTCTCCTTTCCTTGTAACACCCCCACCTCCCTCCTCCCAAAAAATTTAAAATGAAAAATGGTGCACTTAAATTCATTAAGAATTTATATGAAAAAAACTAATTTTTGAAAGGTTGAAATGTTTTGGAGGCCCATATACTGCATTACTCTGCCATTGGACCTGCCGGCTTAATGGAGCTGCTGGTAGTGCTAACATGAATCACGCTGCAACCACTCGCAGATTGTATGGTCTGTGCAACTGTTAATAAGCTAGGAGACAATGGGAGAATCAAGGACAAAATGCCACAATTACTCCTAATAGCTCTCCCAGAAAAATATGTTACATAATTCTAATCAAACTATGCAATAAATAGGAGGAATATGATTCAGGGGGAACTTCATTTCCCAAATGCAGATATTTTGTTCACAATCATCAAACTAAACCATAGCAACTGAAAATCAATTTAAATAACAATAGCATCTGAACCCCTTCATCAATTGAAATGATCGATGAACCAATGGGAATCCATAAAACATATTTCTTGAATTTCTCTTTTAAGGATATTGCTATATTTAAAAATATATAAAGTCAATTAATTGGTATTGACGATGCATTGGTAATATGTACATCCAACACATGTTAAATGTAAATTGCGTCAATTAAGACGTCAGTATCAATATGATCATTGTCAATAACAATGCAGTATCGTATACAAAACAAACAACAAAAATTCTGCCTCGACATTCAAGTCAATACAGTATATCAGACTCACCATGAAAAAACAAATAGTCCTGCTACTAAGACAGCACTTGTAACATGTTCCCCAGAAACTGAATGTATCAGCCTAACTCTCACTTAGATCATATACCTGTGGACCGATGATCAAGGGCCTTTACAGTGTACAATAGGGTTATCCAACACAACAAAGGGAGATTATCACCTCATCAGAGTGGCCACTTAGACACATAGGCCCTCTAATATAGACGTATAGGTGTGATTAAAAATTACAGGTAAAATCTGGCACCCCTACCTAGCAATTCATCTATGCCCGACTCTATCAAATAGAATTAAGTTGTCCCGGCTCAATGGCTTTTATCTGGCCCCCCATACAACAGGGTGACAAAATTGTGATTTCTCTGTTTTCTAGTAGATTCATGTAATATTTTGTATAAACATCCTTATCATTAGGCGAGGTACACACAATGGCTGGAGGTGCTAAGACATGACTTGTTAATACAACATGCTATCTAAGCCACCTCAATTTGATTTCCAAAGAATTAATTAAATATTGGTCTGCTGAAGTGTCATTATGACTTTATATTTAATTCGGTGTGTTCATAACGTAGGCAAATGTTCTATTCTGATCAAGATTAAACTAGAGAGACAGTGATTGAAAAATATTCTGTAACCAAGTTTCAAATTACAAAAATATGAAACTTCTATATCTTTTATATATATATAGGCAGATAAAAAACTAAACTCATTTACATATACATGTATTTTTAACAAATTCCAAATATAAGGAAAATTATAATACATTTTATTAGTGTTTAGAATAGGAGGCATTTTTTTTTGTAACTAGAATGACAAATGGACAGAAGGTTTAGAGCTTTCACTGAGAGCCATAACCAAAAGTGTAATCAGCCTAACTCTAGAAGCTTTGGTGACTGATGATGATCGAGGGTCACAAAAAACGCTTCTGTGATCACTCGACAATGAGGAGCATCACGTTCAATGTATCTTACTTAATACTGTAAGTGTCCACACAAAGGAACTACATGTATTTCCTAACATCACGGAAAATACTGACGTAAAAACACAACTCACCAGAGCTAAATCTTATACAGGGGAAAATCCAGAGTATATTAGATCCCAAGACTAAGAGACGCCACGAAAAAATTCTTCTCTCACACCTGTTATATAGGTAGAGCAGTGCTGGCTGGTCAATCTGAGATAATGAAATGATTCCATCTCAGAGAAAATTGATTATTAATAGATTTTTTTTACATAGATAAAATCTATGACAATTAGGACTTATAAATATATGGAGATTTATGGACTTTTTAATGGCTGATTTGATACACCTAAAGGCAACAAGACAACCTGCACTATAAGTGTCAGTACAATCACTGCTACATGCTAGTTACATAATAACAATGCCTTTTCTTGCCTGGCTTCATGTTTTATCATAAATCACTGGCCAATAAAAGTGCCCCTTGTTAACATCTAGCCAGTTCTGTCAAACCCAGGCAAAAATTATCATAAATTGACAACAGCAACCATAAACCAAACTAAATGTGACTCCTTTATTTGGAAAGATTTCCTTTTTTCTGCAAAAGATCAAAGACACAAGTCCAGAATTCTGCTCCGAATGAAGATTTGTCTGTCAGTCACTCCTGCAGACCCAGACTTACATGGGATTATGGGATTTCACAGCGGGCATTATCTGCTATTTGCACATCTTCACTGACTTATCCTTAAAACTGTTGTAATGCTGATCCTTGACAAGACGGGAGATGATTATTTTGGCAAAGTAACACCTTGATCCTAGCTGCCAAGGGTACTTGGGTCCAAAAAATAATTCCCTAATCCTTATAAAGAGGCATTAAGCCATTATCTGAAGATAAACTTTGAGACATCCTCAAATACTTTACTATGCACCCATTTTATCATTGGATTATTGATTCCTTTCCCCCAGTAAACATGCAAAATAAAGACAAACTGACAGGGACATACCCCCTAGTATTAGATTAATTAATAAGACAGTGGTGGTTTGGCACCATTTTCGAAAACAACCACAAAATCGTTAAAAAAAATCTGCCAGAATTCGCGCCTGTTAAACAAATTTAATTTATAATCTCAAAATAATAATTTTCAACATATTAAAAAAGACCAATGATCTTATAATTTTTTTAACACAGGAAATTTTCTTTTCAAATTTGACAAAATAAAATTGTATATTATGTTCAAATCAGGGAAACAGGAAAAATGAACTGATGGCTTCCTTATCAGATTTCAGGATTCCCAACATGTGTCAGATAGTCAGACCATAAAATCTCCACCCCAGTCCCCAAATGTTGGACCACTACAGAGACAGCAATTATGGAATTTACTGGGCCAATGGAAAGTCTTACAAGCCTAAGGTTTATGATAAATCATTAAAGATTTTATGATTAATTCTGAAAGGCTTCATGGTCCACGACCCCTGACCTCTGTAATTAGAACAATTTTTAAAGCCATCCTTCCAATTCCCCTTGTCTATGGAATTATGGTGTAGAAATAAGTAGCCATCCAACCATACCATTATCCAGTCCGAAAGGGCCTACATCAACTTAAAGAAGACAAATTGTCCGATGAAAAAAAGGAATCAATTCAAATGGAGCCCAATAAAAACCGTTCTGTTGTGAAATTTTGATTGGCCAGTGACATAAAGCTTGATAGGATACCCCACCGTTTTATTGAGATGTAAAAAAATATGTCATCTTTGATCCAATTCATGTAGCCACAATTAAACCTGACTTCTCATTGCTTTGACGACCAGTGATTATTTCCAGCATAAGGGCAGCGGGACTTAACACCGAGGGTGTAAGGATATAACTGTGTTAGGACAAACACTGGGTCAGAGTATCAGATCTACCCGACATAATGACCAACCAGGACTGTCCACACATTGTCTTTGAGTAGTTTTATTTTATTGTAGGGTGTGCTCTATCAGTTTTATAATAAATGTACTAGGAAAATAGAGAAAAATCTGTTTCATTTGAAATTGCAAAAAATTGCACCACAGTAAGGCATTTTCTTTGCTATATAATTGCTTGGATAAAAACTTTAAAAAAAAAGTTTCAGTGAAATAAATCTACATAAAGAGGAGAGAAAAAAAAAAAAAAACTATGGATTTAATATAAAGATATCATTTCATAGTTGAATATCAAGTAATTAGTTAATATCAATATTTTTTAACCATTTTTTCAACCAAACCATTTAACAAGAACTCAAAACTTCATTAAAAATCCTACAGCATTTAAGGTCTGCCAACGTACTTCTCTACAGAGAGAACCAGTTGACAGTGTTTAACTTCTCAAGTTTAATTCAATTAGAATGAGACACTGAGAACTCAGACATCTTAATGAACCTGTTCTCAGATTTAGAGAGAGAAGGAGACCATGTTTGCACGGACCCAGAAACGCATCAACAGCCCAGCAGGTTGTATTCAAAGATACACTGGAATTTCCTGACAATGTTCACACTAACAAACAATCAGGCATGGTTATGGCACACAGTGAAAGCTGCCTCTAAAAGGAATGATATAAAAAAAAGTGGGAGTGTTCTAACGATTCATATAGAACAATCAATAAGGTTGCCCTTGTTCAAACCTTACCCCGGCTAAAGTTAAAAAGCTGAAAGTATTGTATTTATATCTTTTCCATATCTCAAGACAGCATTATTAATTTTCTCTTTCTCTAGAAATACAATCACATCAATTAAAGTTTGAGTTTCGGGGCCATGAATAAATAAATATGCTCCTCACAATATGGGGTTCTGCACACGCTCTGTCAACGCAATAAAAGGGACGGCCTCCCGGGTCTGTTTCAAGATGTCAGCCCAAAGATAGATATTAGCACTCCAACAACAAACAGACCAAAACATTTGTCATTATTGAAAAACACCAATCATGCCAACAGACCTATTGCAAACTATGAACAAGTGTTTCTGTTAAGTTTGTGTCACTGAATCAAACAATGCACCCAACTTCTGCATGAAACAGATCATATTCTGATTTCTAACAAATGGAACAACTACATCCGTCCGAGTTTTTTTCTCTGCATTGTATTCTTTTCTCCCGGAGACCTTACATAAAATTAAGTCTTAGACAGAATCCCGATTCTGGCTCAAACCTGCCAATAGTAATCAGATGTAACAGGCGATAAAACCCTCGGAACCAATCACAGACAGGCTAACTAATTAATATCGGGATTAGCGCTGATAATCTGTTATGACAACCAATTTTTCATTTCTTTCAGTCGACCCTGTGTGGCGTATTGGATGGCCGTATTAGAACAAGCATCAGATAACATATAACCACTTCGGAAGTTCAACAGCCCTGAAAGACATACAGCACACCCTTAATAGTTACCGTAAACTGCATAAAAATGTTCTCTTCCATAAAAAAGTGGTGAAAAGCAGCGACTTGAAATTTATGCAAGTTATAAATCCTATTTCTGCTATATGACACACAAGAAAACATGTTAATTTCTAATTGATTGGAAATGCAACTGATATTTCATACTGCCATATGCAAAATTTCTTGGTAGAGAATATTAATGCAGATATTTTTAAAAATGGTAGTGAAAGGAGGTTTTCATCCTCAAGAAGAAGAAAAAATCGAGCATCAATTTTTACGCCTCTTCAACAACTGGTCATTTACATGTAATAACCATTAACTTAGAATTAATCATTTACCTTTCTTGAAAAAGGTTTAAAGATTGCTGGTGCTGACAATGGATGACAATACTGCTTTAGACGCCTTGTTAATGCCATATTAATTTGCACAACAACAAGTCTCGTTTTTTATAAGTCCTATACCTTTCACAGCATGCCAGATAAGGATCCTGATATCAGTGTGTATCATCTTACTGTCTTTGTCAAATTATTTATGTGCTTCGTTTCTTTACCCCATTATTCCCTGGGTCCTAGGTGAGCCGGTGAGGGACTCTGCATCCATTTGTGTGTATGGAGTAAGTCCAGTTTTTAATGTAGACAATTAATTCTGATGCTCCGAGTCTGATGTGGTCAAATCTCCAAGTTCACATTCATATTAACCTGGACAGCATGACATTCCATTAATAAATCTATATATCAAGTCTGAATATGGAGAATTTATACACCATTGCTCTGTTGAGACAAATCATATTTGTACCAAATCCCCCAACACAACAGTAGAGTCAGTGATACCTAAATCCGTTATTAGAGAGCCATATACAACTGTTTGAGATTTGTAAATACATACAATAACACCATTTCTCAAGCTGTGGAGGTTAAAACTCATAAACAGCCATAATGATTCATAATAACGATACACAATTAAAGTAGAAGAAAAATTTAAATTTCAAATTTGGTCGTAAATCGCTTGAAAAGATGGAGGCATAAAGAGAAATAGGCCATATCAAATGGGATGCATCGGACCATTATCTAAGCATTATAGAAGAAGCATGGGATATTATTGAAGTTTGCTGGCACTAAGCGCCCAAAAATATCAAAGAGAAGAAAAAATTACTATCTAATAACACTAAAAATATCTGAAAGCCTTCCGTAATTTGACAACTCAATTAAGAGACCATTTATAATAAAATAAATGAAGTCTTTGCCTCATTGCTTGATTTAAGTTTATCAACATATAACTATCATTGTAAATAAGTTAATTTGTATATAAAATGACATCTGAGAGAGCAGGCTGCATGAACAATTCTTTTTTTCAAAATGGAAGAGAATAAACAAAGTGTTTTTGTATGGCTAACACAGCATCTGTTTGCAAGCAAACTGAGATGGATTGCACATATGATACGGAGAGCATGCAAAAATACAGAGTACATACATGTATAATATTACTGGAAACAAACATTTGGGAGGCAGAGCAGGAAGCTTAATACATTAAACCACCAAATGGTACATCTACAAAAAATTATGAAATTTTTTGAAAATAAACAAACTGGGATGAAAAGTGAATAATAAAGATTGTGTATTTTTTTTTAAATTCATTCAATTTAAATTTGTTGATGAGAAATTTAATAAGCGGCTGTTGAAACATTTGATGATGTGTAACATGGCCTCACTTAAATAAGAAATCAAAGGAACGAAGAGGACCATGATGCTCTGAAGTTCTCACTCTACTGGGATATATAAACTGAGGTGAATGGCTCTCATTAATATTTGAGTGAAATTTAATTTACTGTACATTATTTTGTTACGCATCATGCTATTAGCCTTCCCTGGTCTATATTGCTCTGCTTATGGGTCAGGCATATTAATTGCCATTGTAAGTCAATATGCCAAGTCCTGGGAAGATGTGATTCAACTTTTGTATCATAACAAAGACTAGTAACGGAACACAGCATAATCAACATAAATTAGAACCTTGAAATTTAAATGCGCCTCACAAAGTTCTTCCTGATTTTTCGAGTTTTCAAGTTACTACCAGTTTACTGGAAAACAAATTCAGCATTTAATCTTTAAAATGGATAGTTAAAATTTGAAGGCCACCATATGCTACCATTGACAAAACTCAAAAATTCCCCCCAATATAGCTGAACTAATTGTTTGAATTCAGATTGCCGAGCACTTAAGTCAATTACTATGAGGGCACAATTTGTTTACACATTAACACAAGCTTTAATGATCTGACAGTGAATGACTGGAGAACGACCAAATTCCTGGGGTGCTGTTTTTAGGTGTGACAGGGGCTTGTCGTAGTCGATTTCACCCCTCCATAGGTGTAAAACATTCTGATGTTTATCACATTATTTTCCTGTCTGGTGACAACATTCTAATTAGTCTTCTGTATCATAATTATGTCAAAACATCTCTTCTAGTAAAAAGAGAATTTAACCATTTTTTGATGTTAACTTACCAAAATAAAAAAAGTTGAAAAAAATTCTAAAATAAGATTTACAAGAATAATTCTTTTCCAGAAATCACATCTAAAAATAGGAATTCTTTTCCCTTTACCCTTTTTGAATAAATTTTAAAACTTTTATTAATTCAATTTAAAGTGTAAAAACAAAGTAATTTAGCTCATTTGGAATAAAAAAAATTACAAAATTCTAAATTAAACTTCGATCCTCATATAAGTATGAATCTTTTTGATTCAAATTAGAGATATTTTTTTATTTAACAAATAATTTTCAATTTATAAGAATAATGTATTGTTTTTACTAAAAAGACAACTTTAAGCTTAATCATCATCAAACTTTTTTTATATACCGTGGCGTCTATGTAAATAAGAGTAGATGCAAGAGTAAAATTCTTTCAAAAAATAAGAAATTTGTTGGAATATTTATAAGTAAAAATACATTTATTTACCAGAAGTAGATTTTCACTTACATTCAACAGATTGAGGAAATGGAAAACAGTGAACGCAGGTAATAAATATATTCCCAAATTATGGAAGTCCAGCTAAATTTAGACAAAGAAGGAGAAAGTCTAAGTGTGATTGATAAAGTCCCGAATTTAATGATATCAGAAAAAGGAAAGGATACATCGGCAGCGTCCTGATAATTCTGTGATCCTTCAGACATCTGAAGAAACCCAAGCTGACCACAGATTTACACTAAACATCTTACTCAGACATAAATACATCACATTGAAGACATAATTTGACAGATCAAAAAACAAACTGAGGGTCCGAGCGTGTTGGCGAGGACAAACTATCGTCAGTTTTCCTCTGCCTGATCACACGGAGATACAGGAAGAGTCGATCCCGTCAGCCAAATCCCCAGTAAATGTCAAATAAAAGCTAAATACAGCGGGAATCGCCTTAAAAGTTTTGGTATCAGGTATATGCAGACTGCCATATTAAGCACACACATTGACCAAGTTCTTTTACGAAATAGTAAAAAAGTTTTGTTTTCATCTAAGTGCCAAAGAAGACGTTGAAATTCAGTAAAATATTTTATAACACATCATATTTGATTATCAGTACTTTAGACTGAACATCAAAACTGAATTTTAAAAAAAGAAAGAAAAACGGTAAATGTGTAATAACTTTGGAACGAACCTAAATATCGATAATACTTGCAGATTTAAAGTCAATCGCTAAAAAATTGAAAACCATCTCTCAATTCAGCCAAAAAAACCATAATTGCGTAGAATATGCCCAATACCTGCACTTTTGAACCTTGTAGTCTGAAAATCAATGATGACTTTATTGCAATTAAGGCTCATAAAAAATAATACGACACAGAATGAATTTAACCCCAAACTCTTTGCCTTAGGTAGCTTTTGCACATGAAACTCTTTCTAGTGATTAAAAAAAAAGTAAAGCCTCATTAACAGATGAATTATTAAAACAATGGTCCATTTTCAAAATCCACTACATGTCTGATTGGTCCATTCTTATGCAAACTATCAGACCATGTGATCTTGATAATCTCCACTTCACAAACAAGAAATTTGCAATTAACAATAACTAACATTTCCATCTATCAAACCTATTTTAGGTTAAGGTCACTTAATATTGTGTGATTAAATTGTGTTTCTTTTTCTGGACTGCAATGGCACACTATATAAATAGTGCCTGTTTGGGAGGGTACCAGTTGAAATTGACACCCCGAGAAAACCATTGTCAACCGACGCGAAGCGGAGGTTGACAATGGTTTTCGAGGGGTGTCAATTTCAACTGGTACCCTCCCAAACAGGCACTATTTATTTTATTATACTGAATGTCTTAATTTTTATAGCAAATTTTACTGCTTTTATATAGAAAAGACGTGAATTCTACGGCGAACCGTACGCGCATAATTAACGCGCATGTAACAATTCGTTCTATCGGCCCGTTGCTAAGCGTGCGAGGGAGAGAGAACGGATTGTCAACTGCGTCTAAACCAATCAGATTGCAGTATTTAACATGAAAGTATAATAATTGATATTGTAGTGCATGTAGTAACAACTGATTCAATAAAACACAAGTTTGTTACTAAAGAGAAGAAAATATTTGTCAACCCCACCACAAGATGGATATCAGACTTTAAACTATACACACAATATCATCATCAACAGCGACATCTGTTTGAAATACGTCGAATAAGTGATGGGATGATCATCCATGATTTAGATTTAAAATTGATTGGTGTACTTTTTCTTATTATCAATCTGAAAATTATAGTACCCAGGTAACTGCATGGGAAAAAGTAAATTATTAATATATTGTAACTCACTAAAAATTTCAGTTGAATATTCTTTCTTCTTTTAAAAAAAAAAAAGAAAAATTTAATAGGTTACCGGGATGCCAATCCACTTTAATTGTGTACGAATACTGTAGCCATTAAGTTTATTCCTTGAATACCTAAAATTATTACTGCACATGAAGGGTACTAAAATTCTAGCATCCAAAAGCATTTAAATTACAGAAGAACTATTAAAGTACATATTATATATACAGTAATATTTAATTTTCAACAGCAACTAAATGTATTCTATGAATTAAAAATACAGTTATTTCTCCATTTCTTATTATTATAAAATAATTCTTTAAGCCAACAATTAAAACAACAGATTGTACTTGCCAATAAAACAAAACCCAACTATGATGAACACTATCACAGCTGATCTTCAGCTATGACAAAATTTCATCTATGTTCCAGCAAAATCTTTACGGAAACATTTTAAAAATTACAATTAATATTATGAACGCATAATATATATTAAAATATTTAGAGAATTTATACAGCAATAACAAAAAATTCCTTGCTTTTGAAATTGTAACATATTTTTTCAATCATATTTGGCAATTGCTGTAAAAGGAACTTAAGCAATAAAATTAAACAAATACTTTAACAAATTAATCATACTTTTATAACAATTTTGTTAAATAAAAGAGAGAAAATATGACTAGCTTAACCTACTGTAAACGTATTACATTTGGCTGTGTATTCTATTTAGCAATTTTGGCGGAAATGCGGCTTCCGCTAAATCAAGTACATCGCTAAATGCCATGCAAATATGTGTAAGAATAGTCGCATTCAGGAATACGCTAATTCATATCCACACCAACTTGTTCAAAAATTATTTTCCGCCAAATATCGTACACGCCAAATATAATACGTTTACAGTATATTGGTTCATCCTCCTGTTAAAATTTATTTACATGATTTCAGCACATCTTCTTTTCATACATACCTGTATGTAGAACAATATTTACAAAATTAACTTAATGAGAAAATTATGAGGGAAAAACAGCGAAAGCATGAGATTACATTAATGTTTTGAGAAAATATGATGTATCACTTTTGACATGATTAGGGTCTTTATTATTTTTAAATTAATATTTATGCAAATGAGCCTGTATTATGATTGATGTTTACGATAAATCTCTGTGTTTTTATTCTTTCCCAAGCCACAAGGATATCCCCCAACCCACAATATTAGAATCTCCGTCTCTGACGTTTAGTGTTGGGTTCCTTGTAAAGTCAAAGACGGAAATAAACAAGATTAATGCTGGCAACAGAAAGTTACAGCCGAAGATCCGTTCGACGGAACCCTTGCCTCAAGATCATTGTGTACAGAACTTTGATGTGGAATATCAACAATGTTCAACTGGACAAGAAACTCGGGTCATATCTAATCTATTGATTACAGGTAAACACAGGTGTTATCATCAGCAGTCAACATCACAGAACAAAAGAACAAAACAGAGACAATACTATGATGCCATTTTCTCAGAAAGGAAAAATGGCCATTACAATAAAAGCAAAACATTTATTAACCAATTTTTCATGAAAGCTTAAAAAAATTAAAGAAAAACCTAATTTCTGATTAGATACCCGTATGTACCATTGTTATCCAAATCCAAAAAAGATCTTTCCAATAACGAACAGAAAATCTTGGTAAATAGTAACTGACTAACCTTAATTGAAAAGGGGGAAAAAAAAAATCTTTGCTCTCTTTCAATTTAGATCTTCTTCAAATTAGTGATGCCATGCTTTCCAATCCACTTCAAAAATAGACACACATAGTGAAAGCTGAAGACAACAATCGAAAAGATTGATCCACGAAATCTTAACACTTGGAATCGGCTGATTATCCAGCAAGTATAAGAGCTTTTTCAAGAAGTCAAAGAAAAATCTTCTGACTCAGGTGAACAAAGCCCGAGAGGAAATAATTTGAGAAAATGACATGTGCAAAACACTGTCTTTACACTTTCATCTATAATCGCATCGACCAGACATTGTTCCAAACTCATTTATTAAAGAGATTACTATTGGAGAAATAAAATAATGAATTTCATTTTGAAAGTTTGAAACAAAATCTATACATCAAGTGCAATACTTTTTCCATGTAGGAGAGCTTTTAAAAAAAGAAAAAAGCAAAAAATACATTTATAGCTACAAATAAATTTACGTACATGGAAAACATTGCAACATGAAACTGGTGAGAAAAGTCAATTTTTTGTAATAAATATACACACCAATCCTGTGAACACAAAAGTGTAGTTCTTCCTAGCAGTCCATAGCACACAGGTACACAGACTGACACCTGAAGTCAAGCCACATTACACCTTGGTCAGGTAACTACCGCTGTAAGTTTAAATGATACGTCAATTTCACTTCAACCAAATCACATGATCACCCGCCACAGTGAAAAAGTATGCACAATACACAACTCCCTGGTGCTCGGGATCAAACATTCCGAGGGCAACAATCTGATGGCCCCGGGGCAAGTGGGACATGCATTGTGCGTGCGTAGGTCACTGGACAATTAATGGGACTAACCCTATGTCACAATTCATTCATTAACGACTCGTTTTAGTGTGTGCAAAATGACCAGTCATCTGAATGCTATTCTACAAACACCTCTTGACAATTATCACCTTTCTGTTTTAAAGGATTGTCAACCAATTAACAAATACATGGATTTTCCTGTGTGCAAATCACTGTTTTCTACAGGTGTCTCAAATGACAAAACAAATTGAAGAAACATTTTATTTCATCAAAGCATATATATAAAAACCATCATCTGATGGTTCAATTCCCTCATTTTATTCTGCAAACACCTGTTGCATCCAAAAAAAACCTCCGGGCAAAGGGAGTTGTTGACTAATGCAGCAAAATATAATACATGTATAAAAAAAACCCACTCTGGAACAAATATCGTAGCAATATTGCAAAACTTAAGCATGGACTAAATAGAGGCATCAGTTATAGCACTGTAATTATGCAGATTTAAAAATCATTCTAGCTGCCATTAAATTTTGCTTTCAAATTAATCCTTCTTGATATACATATATAAGAAAAGAGAATGGTTCACAGATGAAAAAAAAGATTTATAATGATAAATGGCACAATACGTTTTACACACTTGAAATCTCCCACAAAAAATAAATGGCCTCCAATAAAGTTATCTAACACTTCTGTCAACAAGTTCTGTGTTATCCAGCAAGCATAAAATTGGAAAATTTTGAAATCAAAGAAATAGAGAAATTAATGCAAATTGGAATATAAGATATAGAGATCTTTATCGCTGCCTTCTCATTATGTGAAGATAATGGACAGTGGTGTGCGTATACCAAGACTTTATTGGTTCTGTCTACAGCCCGAGACCTCAAAAATCACGAACAACAGAAAAACTGCAAGTCAGAGAGTCACTGCGAACTTATCTCTGACGGCAATCAAAAATGATATCTGCAATTTAAAACGTTCTGCTTTAAAATTCAAAAGAATAAAACTGATTTTCAAAAAAAGTCTCGAGCAATTGAAGATTTGCCCATTTATCTTATCTAATATGCCCATAATCATCTCATCAGGAGCTGCCTGACAAATTACCTCTTGGACAAAGGCTTAGAATATAGAGAGACTCGCAAGTGGGTAGTTTACTACACGAATAACACACAACATAATTAACTATATATAGTGCTGAATTAACGGCACTGAATACCAATTGTTCCAGTAGTTTTCATTTCATTGTCCTAAACTATTAGGAACATCAACATATGCTTCACTGATAGTTTGTTGAACAACAATTGTGCTGAAAATTTCTTAAATCCCTCATAATTGCCCTTTTTAACAACTATAAGGTTCCTTTTCAATGAAAAAAAATCATATCATTGAGTTGGACACATAATCTTTTTGACCCAGTTTTCCTGTATTGAACACATGTACAACATTCAAAGTAGAGTAAGTTCAAAACTCTTCAAATTTAATGGGAATATACATTATCTCTAATGATGATAAATAATCAATACCTTTATAAGTAAACCTGTCACCATTATCTATGCAAACGGAAACAAAACCATCATTTTAAAGAAACAAACAATAAAATTGAAATATCGAGACTTAAAAAATGTAATGCCATTATTATGACAAATAATCAATGCTGCTGATGCTTCCCACTCCTCTTCTCGATGACTAAAAAGTAAAATCTTTTGTCTCAATCAGGGAGACATGATATCGATTCCAAATTGACAGATATGTTTATTCCGTGAGAACTTTGAGCGGCGACAGTCTTTACCAGGTATGAGAAAATATAACGAAATGGTTTCATTTCCAAGCAACACATTCTGGCGGTAGAATATTGAGGGTTTCCTCCAAATGAACTTCAAAATTGAGCATTACTCTCCTAAGTTCATAAATCATAGAGAAAGTTCTCTTAAAAAGCTTATACTCTTGTAGACAACTGTTTCTGTTAACAAAAGGATATCTATTCCTACTTATTACATATCTGTTGGATTAATATGGTCTATAAAGCTGTATAATGGATTTTTATTACAAAATGTAGCAGCTTACTACCTAACAACCTAAAAAGATCCAAAAATAAAATATTGCATCCCCAGAAAAAAGTTAAACATGTACTTCACAGTAAAGTGGTAGTATTAATTAATTCATGATAATGACCATGGGACTTAAGTGATAATAATTTTGGTGGTTATATGACTATACACAATTTTTCTTATTTATGAAACACCATCTGGAAAACTCCTCCAAGGATTTTTTGCTCCCAATTTTTTTTACAGCCATGGACCAGAAGTTGCCTATTTTCAACACCCTGGCTGGTCATCTCTGTGACCTTCAGTGTTTGACAAGATAAATGGGAAATAGGATCCTCCCGAAATAATGGTCTTCCAATGCCACATATCAGCTCAAGCCATCAAGAGATGCCATTTATCCTTTAACTTTAGTCAAAAGGTCTCCTCATTAAAAGCTTTTAAAAATGTTAATTGTATCTGTTTAAGAAAACAGTGATTTACATCAAGTCTAGATGAACTTCTGCTATACAGCCCGTATGACGCTCAACAAATATTTCTAAATCTCTGCAGGAAAAGGAACTATAAATTTTATACAGGGGCAGATATAAAAGAAGCCTCCTTCAGTAGCTTTACTAACTTTTTTAATGCGTTTTGAATTCTTCAGTGTGTGGTCTTTCAGTTTAAGTTGGTGGTTCTGTGTGTAACAAACCACAAAGCCAACATCATGCAAGCAGGTTCACTCCACATAGCTAGATATATATCCTTATAGGACGGAATCTTTTTAAAAATCAGGCTTGCTCTGCACAAGGACAGAGAAATTAATGTCTTTACACATGCATGAAGTGTCCTGAATGCCCATGTTAATTCAATTAGAAACAGTAACACAATTTCTGTTTACCATGAAATGACAAGCAAACACCTTTTCACAATTGCTGACATTTCAGTTAATAGGAAATGTTTAAATGAGGCACATAATTAATGAGCAAAAGAACACAATCTTTGTACAAGAGACGTAGGAAATGATGAGTTACTGACAAGTCTGAAGTGGTCAAGAATTGGGGGGGAGTTTTCCTGGAGAGGCCCTGGGTAAATAGTCCAGACAGGGCCATAATGACCATCAGTTGGAAAGGGTAATCACGGGGCACCGAGGAAAGGGGGGACTCGCTAACTCTACTGTCACTGCTTAACAGAACCAAAGCGTGAAGAAACCCTGAAGTGTAACAAGAACGTACGCGCTGAATTCGGGCTTTTGTTGGTCAGGGATGGGAGATGAATTATTTTGTTCATTACTCATCATCCCACCTGTGCTAAGCAAGGGTGCTCAGTCAAAAGTCGGCCATGTACATCCAACAGAAGAAATCTATCGTGCAGGCGAATTAAATCATACAGCATGAGTAAAGTACACCCAATGAAAGCGGAAACCTATAGCACAAAATCGCCATTCTCATACTAAAGTTTGGAGACGTTAAAATGTGTATTTGATCTCTTGACACAGAAAACTATTTGTATGGGGGTATTTTCATGGTTTATGATACATACAAAACAATCCTTATAATGTTTCTTAGATGACGGTTTGTCACAGTGGTATAAATTATCATTAAGGTGACCCTCGTCGAAGGCAGCACCTCAAACAAAAGAGAGATGCGTGTGAAACACTTGGCAGGAAACTGAATCAGGAAGATACTGTAGCACATCTCGGTCTAGAGTAGCGCGATTCTGGGGACGTCCACAAAGCCCGCAGTGTCAAAGGGCGAACACAATTACGACATTCGCCGAACTTATGAAGAATAATCATGAGATGAGGATATCATAGGAGTATCAGTCGAACAAAAGCCAAGTTCACAGAAACAATTCAACGGGAAATTACAAAAACATTGCGTAGCCTATGAGAAGATGAAAAAGTACATCAGAATAAAGTGCAGAATTAAAACTTGGAGACATGATGTCGAGGGAAGGCCATTGACAAACCTATTTGATGAAATTGAAGCCATCATGATGCACTCTAAATTAGCAATGCAATATTTTTTACAACATATATTAAAATAATACAAACAAACAAATTGTTTTCAAATACACATAAACACACTTGAAATTAAATATAACTCTTTTGAAAGGTGATTTGTTGTTAATTGTCTGATAAAGTAGAGATCTTACATGATCATATTTGCATACTCTCCCCCCCCTCTATTTATACATGCATATCAGCTTAACACTAGGGAAGGGGGTAGTTTACAAATTTTAACTGTGATAAACAGAGACTCGGTAACTCTTTCATCTAGACATCTACCATTAACCAATCTCTCTCATATCATTTTTGAAAAAAAAAAAGCTTCTAGGAACAGCTTGGGACATTTGTTTTATTCATGAATTCTGGGAAGTTATTGAGTTATTCCCAACTACTTTAATGGAAAAAAAAAACCAATATGGATAATACTTCTCTTTTTGCAATCTCTAATGCATCCATTACCCCTCAGTGATAAACTCAGCCTAGTGTTAGCGTTAGTATAGTCAATGCTTTAATGGATAACACTGATTTACGTTGTCTTCTCCGGGCCTGTACACCACTTACAATAAAGACTAATCACTGTACTTCTGTAAGTACTTATTGGAGAGTAAAGATACAAGAAATGGAAATCACACCCTGAATCAAGTTTCTGTTTGTAGGATCGAAACTTTGTAGGATCAAAACAAGAATAAATCTTGTAAGCATTATATACCTGGTACATTTATACTTGTACTAGTACATACATGGTGTTAAGTGTGCCTTTTCAGAAGAAAACAGGGTTTCAGGGCCAGCATTTCACAGAATATTAGAACACACTGTATACAGGGAAATATTCGCCCTCGTTTTATTTTCACTCCTTTCGCCCTCCTTGTCAGTGGGCAAATTTAAGACTGGGCAAATTCCATTCTTGCAAATAATACCTCTTTTAACACAACTGGATCTGGGCGAATTCAAGACGGGACGAATCTGTTTGCAAGTTTAGAAGGGTGGAAATAACATGGGGCGAAAATTACCCTATATACAGTATGTAACTGCACTTTGATAGAGTTCAATACATGTACTATATCATTTGCATCATTTTTAAAATTTAACTTCCTCAATTTTTTCAAAAAGCAGAAAAATGCATTGTGAGTATGAAATGTGGAGCTTGAAAATGCATGGAGATTCATAAAAACCAAATATACAGACCAAATGCAAGTACATATATGGCAATGACCTTGACAAAATAGCAGTAAATGATCAAATGATAGGTGGTGGTCAAGAAAGGCCATTGATGGGTTTTAGTGAATTTTTCCCATTTTCCTTGGACATGTTGGAGGACCAATAACATTTCAAAGCACATTTAGGAATACACTGTACTAATTACTGAACACTTATATCCAATATCAAACAGGTTATGTGATGATTACTGGTATAAACATTGCACACAACTTTACCAATCAAGTTGCAAACAAAGATCAGATTGCAAGCTTCCATGAGAAATATCCAGTGACAAACCTGAACTGTCTACCTGAGAGACAGGGAACCATACACTGTATTTACCTGTAACATAGCCCCTTTATACCAAAGACACAAACAGGTGACGGCCCAAATGATACATAAAGGGACATAATCCACCAGTTTTAGCTTCTGTACACCAAATGCGCAATTCCTGTTTATTTCCGTTTGTTATTTCATCCAAATGATAGAATTTCACTAATGGTAATAATCTATCATCAGAGTTTGCCTCTGTGTTCAGAAATATGAAGACCAAATCTTTCCACTAGTTTTATTTCTGTAGAATTAATGAATTAAACATGAGGGACTCAGAAGTAAATTTGAACCAAATTGCTCCATTATCAAGTTATATACAATTTTAAAAAAAAGGTTTAAATGTAAAAAAAAAAATTGGTGCTTTTAATTTATAAAAATCCTGTCTTTCTGAAGAAAACACATGTATCATATTACATAGACACATACATTCTAATTTGAACTCTCTCACGTTACAGTATATTTTAGCCAAATAAATCTTAAAAAAAAAAATAATAATACCGGTAATACATTAACATATACTGCACATATTATTGTATATATTAGCTAAATAAAAGGCTGAAATCATCTCCGTCTACATGCTTTTTACAGTGAAAACCACCAGACAACTACTAATTAGAAAAGAAAAGTTACCTGATTATAACCTCATAAGGATATGTGCCTATTCCTTACCTACTGACATATTTTTCACACCACATATTTAGTTCAATGCATTCTGAGAACTGTCGGGATGAAGAACAATCATCTGATGTTACCCTTGCTTTATGGGGTTTTCGTTGTTGTTGCGTTAAAATGGTTAATGTCAAAGCTTTTATATATCATCTAGAACCTTGTACGGTACATAATATCAGTCCATTTACACTTAAGCAAAGTTTGCAGAAATTACCATATGATAAGTTAATTTCATTCCAATTAATATAGAAGCATAAAAGTACATGAAATTGACCTAAAGAAATATTAAAATTTACAAACAATAAATAATATGCAATACAAGATACATCCCACACTTGTTATGATTGGGAGAACAAGAGTGCAAACGTGTGATGAAATTGGTGAATATTGGCTATATACAATGTATATGCAATAAACATATCGGTACTGGATATTGAGCAAAACTCGTTTATACCGAATTTCAAAGGACCATTAAGAAAGACCTTACTGTAGTTATAACTGTAATTTATTAAACTTATAGCAACTTGCGTAATAATATAATCAGCTGACAGTACTTCATGCTATCATAACTATAATAAAATCAATATCACTGCAAATGTCAATATAACCTTTTTACTTCAATTTAAAAAAAAATATTCTGTAATATATTTAAATTTGAGCATTTTATATTAATATGCATCTTAAAATTTCATTGATCTTCCATGAAATTTGTTATGGAAAATATTCATTATATGAATGATAAAATACCTTAAAAGTTTGACATCAGGGGTCTTAAAATTACTTCTTTTAGCCGTAAATTTGCTGTATTCATGTTTGTTATATTCAAGTTTTGCTATATGTGAACATGCAGTACATGTATAAAAAATTCAATACTATAACATATTTGTAATTTTAAAGTATTTGCATATTTGCAATATTAATGGCATTACAACTTTTTTCTGAAAGCTACAAGAACGGTAAGTACATGTATTCACTGAATCGTATTATTACTGATAACAAAAGCATGTATATCAAATGGAAAAATTCACTCATTTCTGCTTGCATTTCTACATTATATATACCGGTACATTGCTATATTGGTGTTTGGAATATTTAGAAACTCTTGAAAACTTGAAAAACCTTTCATGAGAATTTTTGCTTTATATATTTCCCCCCAACTATATTTAAGCCAAGTTTTCCAAAACATTAAAATATTCAATGTGATAATTAACCTTCCGGAACCCCCCCCCCCCAAATAATACTTCATTAATTGTTAATACAACTGATTTGTATATATTCAGAGAAAAAACATCAAGAATATGCACAAGTACATTTTGTTTACCGGTACATGCTGAACAATTCAGAATTCATATTACAAAATACAAGTAAAACTATTAACAGTTTGACTTGAAAGGGCTAAACGCCAGTTAAACTTCTACTGAACAGTACTGTACACAGATTCATTTTTTATTGTTCATGTTGTTTAAAAACAATAATTGTTATTTATGTATCAATGATATTTTTCCTCTTACTTCTATTAAATGTATAAACATGACTACATGTACCTCATTGTATGCCGGCCATCACTCCATCATCCGGAACTAGTCTTCAGTTTTTGACGAAAGTACAAATCATAAGCAAAGGAAATGAAACTCCTAATAACCAAAAAATATTTCTTCCATCATGAACACCCAAATATATATACCATTCATTGCAATTGCATTAAGTCACTGTGAAGTGAATAAAGGAATTTGGCTGGTGACTAAATCATTAAATATTACCATATATTTGGTAACTAGATTCTACGAGTTTGACCAGAAATGGGCTCTTTTCTTTGTTTCCGTGTGTGTATGAATTACATCTAGCCCCTCATTACATAGCTTCAATTTCTGGTTAATTGACATTTTGGGTATCATATGATAAAATGTCCGACCAAGTTACTGGGTATACTTTGAGCTCGGCCTAAACTGAAACATTTAAATCAGCCAAGCTTTGCCCGCAGATGTATTCCCTAGAGTATAGGGATCATTGTTACAAATTTGGAGTATGACCAACATATTATTCTCCATTATAGCTCTAAACTTACACAAACTCTTTAAGAATTTGTTTATTTTTACAATGTACTCTTTTTTAATTCTATTTTCCATATCACTAATTCAAGGAATCTTTAATATCATTAAAAAAAAAACTAGGGAAGAAAAAATTGGCCACAAAACTTCTACGAAATCAAGTTTTAAATTTTACAACATAAACACACAAACGCGTTTTACGGAGAAACTGATCTTTCCTTCTGGGAGTGAATTTAGCAGCAGTTCTGTCATCGGATATACCCAATCTTAATGTCTGTGGTGAAAAAGGTAGTAAATATTGACTTAACATGAGACCATGCCGCTAATTGATTTAGGACAAGCCTATCATTACCGTATTGTCGGGAACAAGTTAAATACCTGGTCCATTTCACAGCGTCATCGGTATTACTGCTTACCTGTCATTGCATCAAGATTTATTCCAGAGACAACAATGATACCCCCAGCACTGCACATGTCCCTCTTTCTCGTTAACCTGAAATCCAATATATATTTTTATAGAACTGTTTACAAAATTGAAGGACTTAAATAAGGTGAATTTTATTTTCTCTCGTTTTCAAAATAAGTGCAGTTTTAAGTACCGATGAGTAGAATATTTTATATTGATAGTATAAATGCATGAGGCTTCCTTTTTGTACCGATGAGTGGTTTAATTGTTCCATACAATTGCAAATTAACAAGAACTATATGCTAATTTTAGACCCAGGGGTCCACATAGAAAATCCCCATCTCTCCACCTGCTCCAGGTCCCTCCCCAACAATCAAACGGGTCCCCTAACCCTTCGTACATTGTCCCCATCATCTCAAATTATATGCCATATACAGAAGCCACAGTTCTGCATGTTAGGGCACTGAAAAGATCCATAGAAAAGATATTTCCATTGAAATTGGTCAGGTGATCAATAAAATTTGATGACTATAATCAGCTAGTGTGACTGGTGAATAAATCGCCTACAATAGTCCAATATGTTCCAATTAGAATTTAATGACACCTTACTGTATTGGAATATTCAACATGGACAGTCGGATATGAATGATGATGTCTTATTTCCTCTTTACCCTTTTCTTTGATCAAGTGCATGTAGGAAACAATCGAAATTCTACAAAAGGGACAAGATGCTACAACTGCCAGACCTGTTTCATATTCCACATTATAAATTATACAAAGATGGCAGAATTTAACCGAGCAAGTCAAAGAAAACCAATTTAGACTCGGTGCAAGTATAATTTTCATGGAAAGCAAACACAGCTAGCAAAATGATAAAATCTTGGGAGAAGATGAAAAAAAATATGATAATTAATTTTTGAATTGTGGACACAAATAAAAGAAATCAGATTTCAGTATAGAGAATTCTGGGGTGGCTGGGTATCAAATTGGCCCCCAAACTTCAAATCTAATAAGAGACGCGATAACTCACCGAATATTATTAAAGATATCCGATCAAAAAAAAAGCACACCGAAATTACCTGTGCCAGTTCTGATGACTATCAGCTAGGGGTGATTTACTTTGTGTCACGGCTGCTAGTGGTTAAGAATCACCATTCAGATTCATAAGGTTTATCTCTATTAAAATCTCCCTACAAAAAGAAAGTGAAATCCAGATCAGAACATCAATTTCCACAGTTTTTGATTCAGGTAAATTTATGGGGAAATAAAACGCTTTATTAAGTGTACATTTGCATTATTACTCTCGGAATTTTTTTTAAAAATATTTGACCACTGGAAGCAAAATGAGTGCAAATTTAAATTCTTTTCGTTCAAAACAATTGGGTAATGTAGTGCTAAAAACAACCCTATACTATCAATAGTATCTATCTAGTTTAAATTGTCTGGATATCAAATGTATAGTTACCGGTAATTATACAACCATAACACCCCAATGTGAATCAAATTGGCTAAATTTAGGATCTAAAATTTTGCTTGTATATTGCAACAGTGAAAATAAAATTAAAAATTCTTAGTATTGGTATCTTTGGGAAGGTTTTTTTTTCAAGGGATTACAATAATCCATGGAAAAGTATACCGGTATGTCAAACACTGAACTCCGATATTGTTTTTCTAATTCAACGACTTTACTGATTAAAATACCTATTTTGAAAATAATTTGTAAAAAAAATATATAAATATCTAAAAGTATAGAAATTTGACTCTGGTAAAAAAAAATTTGCTTTGATTTATGACTATGATTAGAGAATGACATATGACACAAGGTTTTTTCTTATTTTCAGTCTAGCGGTAATACCCAAGAAACTGAGAAAACTGTCTTGTTTATTGCTGTTGATTTACATTTAGACTAAACCTGGTGTGTATATGAGATAGGTGCACAATGTGATACCTGATTTCTCTGAAACTGGAGCAGTCCTGGTATTGAAAATATATGATAAACAGAGGATATATCTTATCCTGAAATTCAGTCCTTAAAGTCTCCCAAAATACAGGTAACTTTAGGTGACAATTAGAAACTGTAGTAGCTGTCAGGTGATGCCTAGATTGGCAGATTTTATCATCAGACTTGGGATGAGAGATGGGCCACTGACATTTATCTCCAGCACACAGGTTTTCTGACTCCCAGAGTAATATAGATTTCATGACCACTAAAAACAGTCTCTGAATTGTTCTCTCTATTAAACAACTTAAAAAAAAGAAAGAACTGAAGTTGAATTTTGTGCAATACTTGTACCATACATGTATATACAGTTATAAACAGACAAATACGGCAGTACTTGTGTATGCATTTTTACAAGGTCTTCCTATGCATTCTTGCATAATATTACAAGATGTAGTACTTTGTACATTACACAGGGTGAGAAACCTTAGATGTGGTAATATTTATCTACCCCATGAAAGATAAGAGTAGGGATTAACAAGGGATTAAAAGATAACAAAATTAATCACACTGATAAAATTCTATCATTCTCAAAATTAATCAGGTGAGGTATGGTGAGGTTTGATAAAACTCTATATCATATGAGACATAACATTAGGAATTAAGCGTCCAGTGAAACTATAAGAAAATTAAAATGCATAATGGTTACGGTGAACTATTCTACAGAGTGCAGTATTTCAGCTGCAAAAGTAAATTCAAACAGACAGGGATAAAAATGAAAATAGGTGATTTGTTTATTTCAAAAAGGTTTCAATTTTTCCTAAATCTTATACACTTGCCATTGTGATGTTAAACATAGAATCAATTTTCGATAGCCTAAGACAATTAACATGCATTGGTCATGATGAACTTTTCAATTATGAACTCATTACAGACACCATCCGCCATCCTTGTGATCCGTCAGAACTGTCCACGAGTGGACTGATGGCGCGTGGGTCCGCATTCGTCTGCATCCACCATTTGTCAACAAAACAAAGGGGAGACAACTCCATGGGACTACACAAGATATTCCCTGAAGACCCAGTCTCCTGCCTGTGTGGACCAATCTACATAGAAATAAAACTTGATTAGAGCAGATTTAAATTCAATGCGAAAAGAAGACACTAGAGCCACTTCTGAGAACACAGAATAAAAGATTTAATAAGGAAATCTGTTCAAGGGTTATTTTTAATTAATTCCATTAGTCTAGTGCCACATAAAGTCATACAATGGTCAGAACACAGAAAAATCAGAGAAATGTCAATAGCCAGCCGAAGTACCCACCCAAATTAAGCCCCCTGAGTTAATCCCTGCATTGAGAGAGGGAACCTGCACACGCCCCCTGACAACAATGCCGAGTCCAATCATAAAGGCAAGCAGCCAAGCGACAGAATGTGGTGACAATTGACATATGTCCATGATGCGCTTCACTTTCCCTCAATGGATGCTGTGTACTTGCAGACAGCTTCTGAAGAATCCAACAAAATTCCTGTAAAATTAGAATTAGATGGAGATATTCAAAACAGGTGGAAAGAAAAAATGACAAGGTACTTGATTCTGAGAAATCTGTCCTAGTATCTAAACAAGATTGTGAACTTCACATTTATCTGGATTAATTTATCAGAACATAAAATTCCATGTGACCTAATGAATAGTGCTAATTATTTTTTTTCTCCTTATTCAATTCAATTCTAATTTAAATTCCATTAATACAAATAACAAATGGAGATCTATAATCTGACAGCAAATTCTATTACCCTGGTACTAAGTAGATTCTCATCAATAATATGTGGACAGATTCACATGCATTTAATCCTATAATAAAAAATTCATAGATTCTCTTTCTTTAAAAAAATTTACATAAGAAAGACACAGTACAAAGAAGTTGACCATGAGATGAACAGGGCTGCATGATCTTATAAAAGAGGAAACTGTTTCCAACTGATAAGAGACAAAAAATACCCCAAAAAAACAGCATTATGAACCACTCCCTATAACATGAAAAAAAATCAAATAAGGAATAAATGACAGCAGGACTGCTTACAAAGGCAAGCTTGAAATAAAAAAGATCAAGCCAGCCCTGGACATTGTGCCAATGTTCTGACCCTTAAAACCAAGTGCGGATAGCTCAGACATCATCTGGTTGACAAGAGAGGTTCTGAAGGCTAAATGTTGCACATACAGTACTTTAAATTATCATAAAGAACATTGATATTGTGGTGTGTCTCCTTTCTATGCATACAAAATGGTAATTTTAAAAAAATGACATATTGTGATATTCATATACCATATTACCCTATTTAGCCGCCAAGTGCTTAAATAATTTCAATATT